>JAZKJV010004583.1:0-344142 GCA_037367405.1 Ottelia alismoides
TATCTGATTTGTCTCCATTATGTGCATCAGATATCAGTTTTCTTAGTGAGTCTCCTGATCTTGACTTTCCACATTTTTTCGAGATGTTGATTGACGGGGAGGATTCTATTGCTGATCCATCTTTCTCACGTTTGATCTCGTCGGCTCTCCAACTTCCATTCTATTCAGTTCTTGAGCCGATGATTTCTTTTGTGCTACCGGATCCCGATCATATCTTCCCATACCATTGCTCGGTAGCAGACACCTGCCTGATTGCCTATTTAGGTGTCTTCATTTACATTGTTGATTTCGTCCTAGTTTATCCACCACGATTATGACTACAGTACTGCATTCGCCTTACAGATGACGTCCTGAACCTTGACATTGCTTTGTCCTAGCCTTTGTGCCCAACTAGTGGCATAAAATCTAGCGCTTGTTGAGAGGCACCTCAACATTGTCCATTTTGTATATACGTGTTTCGTCATGGTTTGATCCTTCTCTCTTCTGCCTTGTTTTCACCCCAGGTCTCGCTTAAGATTATCTTTGCTATACTTAGGATATACCTCATCCTAAGTATAGGGAGGTGTAAACACAGAGTTGTTCCTTACGTTCTGTTTCATCACTCCTGTCGTTGCCTAACTTAAGGATTCTTCACCTTAAGTATAGGGAGAGTGATGCCCTTCCATCTTGTATATATTTGTCTTCTTCGTCTCTTTCTACCTCTATTTTGCTGCCTATACTTAGGGATATTTTACCCTAAGTATGGGGGGGGGGGGTAGACTCTGTACATCCTTCCACTCGGATCTCCCTTCATGTACAACTTACTATACATAGGATTACTTGATCCTAAGTATATGGGGAAACACCGAGTCATCTTCATTCTATTCTTTGATTCGTCTTTGTATATACCATTCCTTTTCACTTCCTATACTAAGCACGAGGTATGTCTTCTTCATCGCTCTTGATCACTCTGAGGACATCGTTGGAGCTAAGTATAGGGGGTGTCGTATATATTTCATATATACTTTAGCTATAACTCGTACTTTGTGTGAGTGTGTTAATAAATAAAATGGCTAAAAATCCATAAAAATTTTAATTTTTGTCCCTTGTACATAAAATTCTTCTGCACATACATAGATATTTGCAAAAAATATTTTTATACAAATAATTGTAAAAATGATTTGTGTAAATAGTTGGTAAATATTTTGATATCAGAATTATGTATATAGTACAAAATTTTTGTAAAATGTTTGAAAAACAAAAAGTTGCAAAAACCTTGTGTAAATTTGTGTAAATATTTTGTAAAACTTCGCATTCATGCATACATCCATGTTTTCAAACTTTTTTCAAAAAATTTTACATATTTGTAAAAATTTGTAAAATTTTTGCATATTAGTAAATATTTGCACAGTTTTTCCAAATCATGGTTGACATTTAACTGGCCTGGAATTAAATTGTAAAATGGATTGTTAAGACCTTAATCCACCTAATTCTAAGAGGAACCTTATAGGGCTTAGGATTAAGATTTTTCAGGTCCATTGGGACTTAATTCTTCGAGTCCACTAGGCTATGACCATATGTCATCTTGATGAGCCTAAGTAGAGCACTTTACAACGTACACATGACTCTCAGGGACAATGGCTTTACTTGCACCAGCACTTTACACCTAGCTCTCCACGGATGAGGTGGTGAGAAGGTAGTTTCCTTTGGCTTGGGGTAGCATATGAGGGTAATACTTCTAGGTGGAACCTCTCTTCTTCTTATAATGAAGGAAGTGTGTCTCAACTTGGTCTGGTGGTTATGAAGTCTAAAGACAGAGTTGTGGGTTGCAATAAAGCTTCAAAAGAGGGATAGTCTACTGGTTCAAGAGGAAAAACTCCTTATGTATATATGTTGCACCATGTAGATATGTTGTACATATGCACATCAAAAAAATATGCAAAGAAAGAAAAAAACTCCAAAAAAAGTGGCTGGTCTGATTGAAAATAAAATACCCACCGGAGTGTATATAGCCCAATAAAGCAAAGCTTATGTTACACATGACCATCTCATGAAGCTTGCAGCGGGAGACTCAGCTACACTGGTTAGAGCTCCCAGGGATACATGGCTACACTAGTCTCTTCTTCCCCCTCTTCTTGAGCCGGTTGTACTTGAACTTAGAAGGGAATACCCCGCTCCTCGAGGAAAGAGTTGCTAGACTGAGGCATTAGAGTTGCCTTGACAAGGGGGGTTGTTTCTTTGTCATTTCTAAGGTGGGGAGCTACATATCACTTACATAATACAAGGATAGATTCATAGTCATTAGAGTTTGTGTATGTAGACTTGTTCTGATCTGGTTTATTGAGGAGTCTTAACCATAGATTGGTGGAACTTAGAGGCTGTTAAGTTTTAAGCTTAAGTCCAAATAAGGTTCCGACAAATTAATAATCCAAAGGTTTGACTGAGCTCCATACTTCAATTTAATGAAGGAAAGTTTAATAATCAACCTTGATTTCCCATCTTTTTCTTTTTCTTTCTCTTTTTGCACTTCTTTTTCAAAATAAGGGTTTGCTAAGGGACTAGCAAAAGTAAAGTATAGGGGGGTGAGGAATCCCCATTCATCACTCTTTATTCCTTTATTTTAGCTAAAACTCTTTGCAAAACACCATATAAATGTTTGCAAATACAATAAATTGTCAAATTGCATGCTTCATGTAAATAGTCATAATTAGCATGCTTTTGTGCAAAAATAAAGGAATAAAGAATTAAAGAAAAAGAGGGAAATATTTAGAATAAATATTGAGTGAGCCGAACCCAAGGGAGGGCCAATCATTGGCCTGACCGCAAAATAAAACAAGTAGAGAGAGATAGGGCCATTCACCATGATATATATTCCCCCTTTTTATGTATATATTTTATTTTCATAAAATAAAAATACATATGTGTTCCTCATAATCAGTATATATTTCTAAAAATAAAATAAAAATGAGAAAAATAAAATAAAAACAAAAATAATTTGTCTCTCTCACCCTTATAGATACCATGTAAATATGTACATATACCTCTTTATTTTTCCCTTGTAAATACATAATAAAAATAAAATAAAAATTATTTATATATACCACATTTTATGTTATAAATAAATAAAATATAAAATAAGGATAATTGTACAAAAATAAACTAATAAAAATAAAAATACAAAAATACCTAGGTATTTATACCTGTATAAAATAATATATTATGTATATAGATTAAATTAATTTAAAAAAAATAAATAAATATCACAAAAAAATAATTTGAAAAATAATAAACATTTTTCATGTTGTAAATATTTCGATATAAAATCATTTAATGTTTTTATCGAATTTACAAATAATTTTGAAACGACGAATTCTCATTGGTCCACGGGGGATGTTGACCCCCAGTCCACTCCCCCTGGACCACTTTGCATTCGGACCTCGTTTTGACCCGTTTTCATCGATTTCTCCCGCACTGATACGATCATCATCTCCTCAAACCCCGGGCCCCGATTATCAAAAACATATCCGTGATTCATGCCCAACATTTTCCTTAGGGGTCCGATCTTTAGAATGTGCGGCTGATCTCCTTCTTTATCGGACCTCCTCCAATATATATCTCATCGCAGCCGCACTCTTCTGTATCTTTGGCCTTCCCCCTCGTCGCCAATGAGCTCCTCTCCTTCACCTGAGTGACAGCTGTGTGAGAGAGGGTTGCAGTGAGGTCGCGAGCGCCGGGAACCTCTGATCCGACGGTTTCCACTGCCGTGCTCCGCCGTGAGGTGAGATCAGCCTCTGGACGCTTCGATCCATCGAGGCCATACCCCCGGAGGTCCAGCACCTCCAGCCCAGATGGATTCCTTCACTAGGCAGCATCGATAGTCCTTAGTTAGCTTCGATTTTGAAGATTTCGATTCACGGCCAGAACCTTTCGTCGACCCTTCCCACATTTTCCAATCACCCTTTTGCCACTCCGACCGACCCTTCACCTCCACGACACTCCTCTCCACCGCTTCGTCGGTGGACCACGCTCTGCCTCGCCTTTCACCCCTCTCGCGCTCTAACGGGTCGAGGCATTTTGCCCTCGACCCAGTGGTTTCCCTGTGCAGGTTAAAGCATTAAAGAGGCCTCGTCTGGAGGTCCAACTTGGAAGCACAGGAAGCTCCAGGTTCATCTCATCGTCGGAGCTCTCTAGACGCTCTAGGACTCATCGGAGCTAACCAGTTGCCGTGGAACGTCGTCAGGACTATTTCGCCCAACCTAGCAGCGCCGGAGGACCCTCCAATAGCTCGTATTGATCGCGCGAAGCTCGCCGACAGCGAGTTCTTCGCGGTTCTTCCATGAGCATCCTCTACCGTCCGATCAGGCGTGGCCCCAGTTCTAATCTCCGCCCTCCATCTACCGGGAAGCCTCGATCATCGGATCTCGCTCAGGATCTGATCTGGGACGTCCATCAATGAAGGGGTACCAACCGCTCTCCACCGTTGGATCTTAAGTGGAGCTCCTTCCAGTCGTCGGATCCTAATAAAGGGGTAAATATCACTTAGGCCCCTCTTTCTTTAGCATTTATAGTTTAGTCTTGTAAATACGTGTCGTAGTTGTTTTTATTTTGGAATAATTGCACTTTGGACCTTGTAGTTTTAATATTTGCATTTTAGTCCCTTTGGATGTGGTGCACGTGCTTCGACACGTGATTTTTCTGGGATAATTGCATGTAAGGGCTTGGGTTTTTGGATGCTATGAAATGGAAGTTTAGTTTTAATATTTGCATATATGCCCCTGTAAGTGTTGATTTAGAACATGTGCTGGATTTGATGCGTATTTTACATTGAGCCCTCTGTACTTTCTGCACGTGTTTTATTTGAGCCCCTGGAACTTTGTTTTTCTTATGATTAGGTCCCTGTGTGCTGTGGCTTGTTTATTGGTTGAATAAAATATCAAATCAACTCCAAAAATTGTGAAATTGGGACACGTGGCTCCTGCCACTGTGTAAAAATTTCACTAATTTTTTGGAACATTTTTGCTGCTATTTTTTATTTTTAAAAATTCAAAAACATTCATTTTTGCTACTGTTTGAATTGGAACATCAACTAAAAATATTAAAAATCCTCCAAAAATTCTAAAAAAATTAGCTATTATTTGTTTTAGTGTTTATATGCTCCAGTCTAATTTTTGCTGCATTTGGATATATAAAACCCCTAAAAATTGCAAAACCCTAAAAATATTATAAAAATCAGTAAAAATTCTAAAAAAATCAAAAAATGCAAATCCTGTAGCTTAGTTTTTATTTGTTGTTTGATATAAAATTGTCTCCAAATTTTTAGAGGTTATTTATCTAATTTTAAATAACCTTTCAATTCTAGCTACACATTGAGTTCAGTTTTCTTCCTTATTTCATTTTTATAAAATTAATAAAAAGATATAAAAATCTAAGAAAATTATAAAAAACACTTAAAAATCACAAAACCCAAAAATATTTTTATTACAATATTTGGATTTGTTTTGATGTGTTGAATAATTTGTTGAGTGGGTTCCTTTTAGCCTTTTTCTACATTTTTTCTATAATTAAAAAATACAAAAAAATTTAAAAATACATAAAACCCACCAAAAATACTTTCTTATTTTATTCATTTTTAGACTACTTCGTAGGCTCTTTGAGCCAATTTGTGCTCCTTGTGTTCGACCTAGTCGCCATACCAGGTTAAATAAATAGCGAGTCCGCTATTCGGATTTTTTTCTGATTACTTTTATTTGGTGGTCTAATTTTCTTGTTGATTGAGTCTCACTAGTCGGGTCGCAACGACCTTGATTATTTTTACCTTCGCCCGGTAGTGAGATTATTGGTCATCAATATGCAGCCCCTCGAATGACCTTTCTTATCAGATCAGATCTAGTAGGACCTACTTTTCTTATTGCTTTACATGATTGCAATCTATTTGAAGCATATATTATTTCTACTAATCTTGACAGATGTTGATAGTTTAAGCTCTAACTTAGCCTTAGTCGGTGGGAGAGTGATGGTTGACTCAGGCTCGGTATGTCTCTTCTTATGTCCATGTCTTGGACGATGAGTCTGAACATTGATAAAAGTATGGTGAGCTCTCTCTACAAGGAAGATGGGGATCATACCTAACGTCAAACCTACCCATCTTGAGGCGTTTCCACTTTTTTACCCGGCTTCGTGAAAATTTAGAGGATTCACTACTATATATTCATAATAGGGGACCTTGGCTCTAATATTGAGATCTCAACCCCCGGCAATGAAGGGTGGCCTCGGTTGGTAGAATGAGACCCTGATGGATGGGCGAAGTCCTAAGGATAAGAGCTGGACAGCTTAAAGAAAGGACCTTACATACCTAATGAATAGCCATTCATCTACTTTTATTCTTCTATTTTGGCTTTAAATACCTATCTAAATACTTGTAAATACTATTGATTTGCCCAAATTAACAATCATCAGTAATATATAATTAGTGTGTAAATACTTTTAATTTAAATCTGAAATTAAATAATAAAGACAATACAATAAAAATAAGCGAAGTATCAAAGATACTGAATGACCTTAAACCCTAAGATCAAGTCAAATAATGACTAGATCGATCAAGAATAAAGTAGGGGAAGATAAGGCCAATATATTGTAGAAACTCTAATTCTTTAATTCGTAAATAGGAATTTTTACACTATTGTTTTACATTCATACACACACCTTAATTAATAAAATTTCTGCATGAAACTTATCACAGTCATATATAGAAAATTGCAAAAATAATAGCCAATAAAAATAATTCATATTACACATTGTACATATAGTTGAAAAAGCTTCAAATCAAACTTCATTGATCAATTTCTTCTCCACATGAACTCGAATTGAAACAAATTCACCTCATGTATTCCAAATCAAATTATCTATATAATGAAGGTGGTGTCATTAAAAATGGAGCTAAGATATAAAAGGTCGACTTTTTGGTGTACTATTGTATTGGGCATCTGTATATAAAATTTAATGTATTTTCTTCTTCATATTTTAACCCTCTATATATTTCTAAATAAGTGTATATAATATAAAAAATATAATAGAACGTAAATACAAATAAAAAAAATTTAAAATTACACTTAACATAAATAATACATTATAATACATCTAGGTATACTATATCTATAATGTGCATACATGTAATTATTTAGATATACAAATAAAATAATAAAAATATAACAAAAATATCTAAATATGTTAAATAATATTATAAATATATAAAATATGTAAATATACTATTATGTACATAAAATACAATATATATATGTAAATATACATGTATATACATGTAAATATTAACATCTTATAAATAATGTTATAAAAATAAATAAGTTTCATGATAAAATAGTTTGAAAGATAAGAAACATTTTTCATGTTTTGAGTTTTATTTAATAAAATCATTTACTATTTTGTTTTGAATTTCTTTTTAATTTTATTTCTATTTTATCTTTCTTAGTTCTACGTAGACCAATCAAGATCCTTTGTTCATTGACGTCGGGTCAACTATACCTTTGGTAAGAGGCGACCTATCAAACAACACCTACCACCCTGATTTCATCTATTTTCGAGGCATGATACACATCGCCATTTCATTCCATTTCTTCACGAAAAATCTCTGCATCAAAGCAAGGTCCATCACGTGATACTCCTAGGTTTATTAAATATTCATTGATTCTACAAAATTCCTAATGTTTCAGACTCCCTCGATGTTTGCTATAAAATGAATCCTCCAGCCTCCAGTTTAAGTCTTATCGATATTGATATATCGTAACCCTTGGGATTGAGCATTTGGAGTGTCTCCCTTGTGATAGGAGGTGAGCATGTCGATCCCAAGAGAGGAGGAGGTGAATCGAGGCTGATTAAACCCACCAGTAGTGCATTTCCAGCAAGTTCATGCTCCGAGGTCCTCCAAGACTAGGTGAGCTTCATACCTTAGTTAATTAGCTTTGTCTTTTATTTCTTTAGTATAATATCACATGTTATTTTGTTTAATTTCGTCTTGATTAGCCAAAACCCCAAAAAATCAAGTATGTTGAAGCTTAGAGTTATGGCCTTTGTTCACTTGTTCGGCCCTTTGTTTTGACATGCCACACACCTCATTTTCTTCCCCACCGCCTTTCATATCTAGATCATGCCCTACACCCTTGATCTTGCACAAATCAAGGAATATGATCTTTATCTTTCGCCCTCCGCATGAGATCTCCATTCCACTCCCACAATCCTTCTTTACACTAATGAATTGGTTGAGGCACCCCCCCTCCGAGCCATGATACTCTCTGTGAAGGTGATAACTCCAATGTACCCCATTTGAGGGTTATTCGATTTAGAGAACCGACCCTAGGTGCAGGTGTTTCTCCCCTACTTCCAAGCCTCTTCCAATGGGGTCTATACCTCCTTTGCACCTCCAGCCGATGTGTCAAGCTCCCAGGAAGCTACAACACCTATCAGAAGTCCCAAAGGTGACCGGGCGATGGAGAACGACCACATTGAAGCAAGCCCCACTATGTGTGCTCCACCGTTCGGATATAGAACCCTTGCGCTCTCCTTCTTTTCAGGTATCTTTGGCTGCTCCACCATTCGGTTATGCTCAGTCCCCTTTCTAGAGTGACAACCGTGTGAGGGGAGCTGCAGGGCAGCATCGGAGGCAAGGAAGCCCTAGGTCCGACGATATCTCTGTCGTGCTTCGCCGTAAGGTGAGCCCAGCTTCTGGCCCCATTGAGCCATTGAGGCCATGAACCCCGGAGGTCCCTGACCTCCAGCCTAGATGACTGCATCCACTAGGTACCTTAGCTTCGTAGATTCTCTACGCATGATTCATGCTTCAGGTCTGTAGCAAAGCTACAATTCCCAGCTTCGGTCACCTCGGTCGGGGCTCCATTTTGTAGTTTTAAGCTTATGTTCACCATCACCTGACCTTCTTTCGCTTTCTCCACCCATCCATTCACCTTGTTCCACTCAAGAACGAGCCACTGACCCTCCTCCCCAGTCACCACATCAGAGGGTTACGCACCGACCCATTCACACTCTGTTTCATTGATTAGCGCGAGGCATTTTGCCCTCGACCCAACGTGTTCTTTATGCAGGGAATAGAGACAAGAACCTCATCTGGAGGCCCGAGCGAAGAGAACATGCCCTAGGTTGCTCCAAGTCATCATGCCTCTCCAGGACCCTCTCCTTGGTCTTGGACCCTTCTGAGCACCTCTACCGCTGCAGACTGTCAACACCCATCATTCATCCATCATAGCAGCTCCAGGGAATGTCGAACCAGCGCACATTTGCTGATTGAAACTCTCTGGAGGCGAGTTCTTCGTCAGTTCGTCAAGACGATCCCCAAACCGTTGGATCTGGTCGCCTCCCAGGTCTAATCTCCGTCGTCCACTATCAAGGCATCCAGATCGTTGGATTTATCTGAAGGTTGTGCTAGATCCGTCCATCGCCAAAGGGGTTTCCCCAGATCCTGACCGTCCATCATAAGTGGAGCACCCCAACCGTTGGATAGCGCCTAATAAGGGGTAAATTTCATTTAGGCCTCTTTTTGTTTTGCATTTGCTTTCTAGTCTTGTAAATATATGTCGTAGTTTAATTTTCCTCGGATACATTGCATTTAGGACCTTGCGCTTTACTTATTTGTAGTTCAGTCCAATTGAGTTTATGTCATGTGCGTCCGTACGTGCTTTCTTGGGTTATTTGCAATATTTGTTCCAAACTTCCTATATGTTATGAAATGAATGCCAAGTTTTTAGTATTTGCATAGATACCCCTTCGATCCTGATTCATGTGCTGCGCGTGACTTGATTGGATTATTTGATCTTTGGCCCTGAGGTTTTGTTGTGTGTTACGTTTGGTCTACAAATTGAAAATAATTGCAAAAATGTCCCTACAAACTATTTTAACTATTTTATTTTTATTTATCTTAATAAATATTAAATTAATTCTAAAAATCACACAAAATTATTGGTAGCTTCTGCTAGTGTGTAACATTTGTGGTAATTTTCGTGGATTAGTTTGATTACATTTTCTATTTTAAAAATTTAAAAACCCCTAAAAAACCTTGTTTGCCTGATAAAAATTAATAAATTCGAAATATAGTTTAAAAATCCCATAAAAATCCATGTGTTTGTCTTTTCTTATGTTTTAGCTCCTGTATAAATTTTGTTTGAAAATCTTTGTAAACCCCTAAAAATCACAAAACATCCAAAAACTTATAAAAGCCATATAAATCAAAGAGAAATCTAAAAATTGTGTTTTCAGTTCTTATTTGTAGGTATTTCTATTTTATCATAAAATTATCGTCTAGACATTGGGGTACTTCAAATATTTTTAATTTGCAATTTAGTCTTGATTGTGCATTATTTTGTATTTTGAGCAATGGTTGATTTTTATAAAATCATAAAAAATTTTAAAAATCTTTAAAAATACCAAAAACACTTTAAAACCCAGAAAACCCAAAAATATTTTTAGTCTTATTTTCTGAGCATTTTTGAATCCAAAAAGAGTGTTATATGTGCTTTAAGTGTTTTGTACTTGTTTGCCTTAATAAAAAATTAATTGAAAATTTGAAAAAAAAATAAAAACCACTAAAAATATTTTATTGTCGAAATTTAACTACCTAGTTCTTAAATCGTGCCTTTTGTGTTCGACCCTAGTGGCTATAACAGGTAAATAAAAATAGCAAACCGCTCACATTTGATTGCTTGGTCTATTTAGTGGTTTATTTTTCTTGTGATCGATTTGATTGATTTGGGACAACGACATTGCATATTTATTCCACCTTAGTTGATCTCGATCTTCCGTGTCATCAGAGTGGATGTACTTTACCTTTGCTACTCCCTTAGCAAACACTTATTTGAAAAATAAGTGGAAATAAGGAGAAACGAAAAGAAAAAGAATCACGTTCATTATTAAACTTATATTCATTAAATTGGAATATGGAGCTCACTCAGACCTTTGGATTATTCGTTTGGAAGAACCTTATTGGGACATAGGTTTAAGACTCAACAACCTCTAAGTTCAACAATTCTATGGTCAAGACTCCTCAATAACCATGTCAGAACAAGTCTACATATGCAAACTCCAATGACTATGAATCTTTCCATGTACTGTGTAAGTGGTATGTAGCTCCCTACCTCAGAACTAACGAAAAAACAACCTCCCTAAACAAGGTAACTCTAATACCCAAGTCTAGCAACTCTTTCCTCGAGGAGCGGGGTATTCCCTTCTAAGTTCAAGTACAACCAGCTAAAGAAAAGGGGAAAGAAGAGAATGAACCACGACTAGTGTAGACACGTATCCCTTGGAGCCTAACCAGTGTAACTAAGTCTCCAGCTACAAGCTTCATGAGATGAGACGGTGGAATATATAAGTTTCGCTTTGTTGACTATATACACCCTGACATGTATTTTATTTTCAATTAGGCATGTCCCCTTTTTTCGGAGTTTTCTTGATTTTGCACATTTTTTTGATGTGCATATGTACAACATATCTATATGGTGCAACATATACAAAAGGATTTTTTTCTTCTTGAGCCAATAGATTATCCCTCTTTGAAGCATTATTGCAACCCACAGACTCCTGTCTTTAGACCTCAATGCCATAGACCAGGTTGAGGCGTACATCCCTCCCTAGAGGAAGACGAGAGGCTCCGGCTAGTAGTACTACCCTCGTAAGATGTCCCAAGCCAAAGAATTCTACCTCCTCACCATCTCCGTATTGAGCTACGTGTAAGGTGCATGTCCAAGTTAAGCCATTGTCTTTGAGAGTCATGTGTGCATTGTTAAGTGTTCTACTTAGGCTCATCAAGATGACATGTGAACATAGCCTAGCGGACTCAAAGAATTAAGTCACTATGGATCTAAAAAGTCTTAACTCCAAATCCTATAAGGTTCCTCTGAAGTTAGGTGGATTAATGTCTTAACCAAGCTCATTTTTCAATTTAATTCCATACTAGTTTAAATGTCTACTATGATTCAGAAGAATGTACATGTCAGAATGTACAAAACTCTTTTTTTGAAAAATTTTCAAAATATGCAAATTTTTATGAAGTTTTTGAATGCAAGAAGGAAAAGGTTTTGCAAAAACATTTACAGACATTAACAAACAAAATTTTTGCAAACATTTATTTTTAAATATTTTTCAAGCACTTTGTAATATATACATAATTTTGATACAAAAATATTTACAAACATTGCAATCATGTGAGGGATTCTCAAGCGCTATTTTAAAGCATTAGTCTTTTGCTTTTATGCATGTTTTATGATAACAAGTATGCAATCGCGTTTTCTTGAGCTTTTACGCATGAATTGCAAGTACCGTATACCAGATATGAAATCAAGGCTTTTTAATGTATTTTCAAATATCATTTCAAGTGCTTTATGTTGATAGCATGTTTTCAAGCATAAAACTCGTTGTGGAATAGAAAGCATAAGTTTCACTACGTAGATTTGAGTTTTTATGTAAAGAATTTGTTTTGTACGGTTACTATGAATTATGGATCAAAACATTTTTACAAACATTTGTATAAAAACAATTTTTACAAAATGTTGTTACACACGTTTATGTTTAAGAAAATTTTAAATTTTTTGTCATTTTAGTTTCATGATTTTTAGACATATTATTTATATACAAAAAGCACTCAAAGTACGAGTTATGGTTAAAGTATATATATACTATATACAACACCTCCTATACTTAGCTCGAATGATGTCCTTAGAGTGATCAAAGAGCGACGAAAGGAAGACATAACTCGTGTTGAGTATTGGAAAGTGAAACGAATTCTATACTACAACTACGAATGAAAAAAATGTAAGGAATAGAGTTCGGTGATCCCCTTATACTTAGGATCAACTAATCCTAAGTATAGAAGATTGTACACATGGGGAAAAATTGAGGTGTAGGATGTACATGTGTTACCTCCCCCATACTTAAGGTAAAATATCCCTAAGTGTACGCATTAAAACAGAGGTAACTAGAATCAAATGCAAAATCATGTGTCTGATACCCCCATAATTAGGGTAAAAGCGCACCATAAGTATAGGTTAATCATAAAATGAAGACGGGGTGTCAAATAAAAGAATGTATGATATGGATAATTTGGATCTATACAGATGTAGAGGAAAAATGATAATCAAGTATGAGATGCAAATGATGTGAGTCAAAGATCACATCTCATACAAAATGAATAGGGGCAATGTCAACGATCAGCAAATCGTTATCAAGATATGGCTTCAGGCGCTGACCGTTCACTCGAAAGGTTGAATCAAATGGCAACTCAGATATGTCGATGCTTCCATTATCGTGCATCTTTCTGACCAAGTATGGTCCCTTCCATTTGCTTTGTAATTTTCCTGGAAATAATCTTAAGCTAACATCAAATAGCCATACTCTCTGATTTGGCTCAAACTGTTTATGGCTGATATGAGAATCTTGCCATATCTTTACTCTATCATTATATTGTAGGCTACTAAAAAAGGATGTATCTCTCAACTCCTCCAGGGATGCTAACTCTACTTTTCTCTGATCTCATACACTCTTGGGATCCAATAATAACTCTGTAACAACCCAGAGTGATTTGTGATTGATTTCCACAGGAAAGTGGCATGGCTTGCGATGAACAAGACGAAAGGGAGATGTACCCAAAGATACCTTGAAGGAGGTCCGATAGGCCCACAAGACTGAGTCCAAATGTTGTGACCAATTCTTTCGGTATGGGCGGACAACCTTCTGCAATATCGTCTTGATCTCCACGTTCGATACTTCAGTAGGACCATTCGTCTGAGGGTTATATGGAGTGGTAAGTTGATGGTCAATGCTGAACTCATTAGCAAGGACCCTTACCTAATCATTGACAAAGTGAGTCTCCCTGTCTGATCAAAACTCTAGGTACCCCGAACCGTGAAATGATATTTTTCCTAAAAAATCTGAGTACAGTTTTAGCATCTGCAGCTTGGGAGGGGATGGCCTCAACCCAACGACTCACGTAATCTACAATAAGCAGAATGTACTCGAATCATTGACTCTTAGGGAATGGACCCATGAAATCGATTTCCCATGCATCAAAAACCCCAAAGAAGTGAATGGGTTGCATCAACATCATATCACACTTTCCACAAGTGCCCATCCTCTGACAGTCAGTGCACCTCTTCACGAATTCATATGAATCCTTGAAGAGGGTAGGCTACCAAAAGCCAGATTAGAGAACTTTCTATGTTGTCCATCTCCCAGAGTGATGTCCTCCTGCCTCAAGCTTGTAGCAATAAGTGAGGATGCTGTTGTGCTCTTGTTGAGGAATACACTGACGCCAGACACTATTCCCCCCTTTATGGCAAAGGATGGGATCCTCCTAATGGTACGACTTGGCCTTCGCAAGGAAGGTCTCAAGTCGATGTCTGGGCCAACCTTATGGAACTTTCCTGGCGACAATATAATTCACAATGTGAGCATACCATGGAAGCGAGGTAATAGCAAGAATTACCTCGTCTGGGAATGTCTCTGCGATAGGTGTAATATGATCAGAATCCTCAAGGTTCTTTAAATGGGAGAGGTGATCTGCCACCACATTCTTGACTCCAGGTTTATCCTTAATCTCCATGTCGAACTCCTGAGTAGAAGAATCCATCTGGTCAATCTGGTTTTAACATCCTTCTTAGCCATAAGGTATCAGATGGCCATGTGATATGTAAATATGGTCACTCGAGATCCAAGAATGTACGATCTGAACTTATCTAAAGTAAATACTACGGCTAACGTCTCTTTCTCAGTCACGGTATAATTTCGTTGAGCGACATCCAAAGTTCAACTAGAATAGTGAATGGAAAAATGCAATACATCCCTCCTCTATCCTAGCATAACCCCTATGGCAAAATCATAAGCATCCATCATGATCTTGAATGAGAGAGACCAATCGGGTGGTTGAAGGACATGAGCCTGAATAAATAATCCCTTCAGAGTCTCAAATGACCTTAGACACTTACAATCTACAATGAACTCAGTGTCTTTGGTCAACAAATCAGTAAATGGTAGGGCAATACGACTAAAGACCTATATGAACCGTCGACAAAAACTGACATGCCCCAGAAAAGACCGCAACTATCACAGATTAGATGTGGATTGAGTTTCTTGATGATATCCACCTCGGTCGGATCAACCTTCATGCCCCTGTTGGAGATGATGTGGTTAAGGACCGTCCCCTGAGTCATCATGAAATGAGTCTTCTTCCAAGATAATACAAGGTTGACCTCTATGCAATGCTGAAGTACTTGGTCTAGGCAGTCAAGACAAGCATCAAACCCATCGTTGTAGACCGAAAAGTCATCCATGAAGACCTCTAAACAGTCACCCACCATGTCCAAGAAGATGTAAAGCATGCACCTTTGGAATGTAGACGGGGCATTACATAAACCAATGGGCATCTGTCTAAAAGCATACGTCTCAAATGGATAGGTGAATATCGTTTTCTCCTGGTCTTCAGGCGCTATGGCCACCTGGTGGTTGTACCCCGAGTACCCATCAAGAAAATAATAATGACTCTTCCCAGCTAGCCTCTCGATAATCTGATCAATAAATTTAGTAGGAAATGATCTTTCTTGGTGTCCTTATTCAATCGTCTGTAGTCCATACAGACCCTCCAAGAAGTGGGTACTCGGGTATCTATCTCTTCTCCAGACTCGCTCAAAACTGTAGTGATACCCATCTTCTTGGGTACCACATGCAATTGATTAACCCACTTGGAGTCAGAGATGGGGTAGATAAAATCGGTACTCCACCACTTCGATATTTCTTTCATGACCACATCTCGAAGATTCAAGTTCAACCATCACTAGAACTCACGCGATGGCTTGGCATCCTCTTCGAGATAGATGTGGTGGGAGAACAGAGTCAGACTTATCCCTTGGAGATTAGCTATGCTCCATCCAATCGCCTTGTAGTTTCTTTCAAGAACCACCATCAAACAAGATTCTTGGTGTTCAGTCAAATCTACTGAGATAATGATTGGGAACATATCTGGCTCACCTGCAAGGAATCTATACTTCATGCTCTGCGGCAAGCTCTTCAGTTTTGGACAAGTGGGAGCTGGCAAATATGGCTTATGAAATGTCTGAGTGAAGGCTACCAGATCTGCGCGTGAGAACTCTAGCTGCATCTGTGTATTTGACGAAGACGACCCTGCTGATGAATATCCTTTTCATCATCTTTATTCTATCATTTTGGCTGTAAAAACCCTACTAAATGCGTGTAAATACTTTTAATTCATGCATTTTAACATCCATGCATTGTTGTGTAAATAGTGTATAAAATACTATTTTTAATGCCAAAATTATAAAATAAAGAAAATAAAAGAAAAAGAATAAATTATCGTAGATATTTTATGACCCTAAACCCCAAGACCTAGGCATCTCGATGACTAGGTCAACAAGGAATAAAGTAGGGGGAGATAAGGGCCAAAATACAATAAAATTCCTATTTATTTATTCATTATTCCTTCATTTTGGGACCTATTTTTTGTTTGACTTTTTAGATCTTAAATTAAGAAACTTTGTCATAAAAGTTGTAGACAATAAGATATAGAAAAATGTAAATTTGAGTGTACATAAAAATAGTATATTATGTAAAAGATACAGTTTAAATAAGTTTCCAAAATCCTAACTTCCCAGACCTACATCTCTCAAATAATAACTATAACTATATCAAAATCACATTTAATTGTATATAACTTTTAGTAAGCTATTTAATGAATGTAGTTTCATATTTTTTTGGAGTTAAGGTGTGAAAGTTAGGATTTGGACCCATATTGTATAGTTTACCCGACTTAAATATTTAATTTTATTAATTATTCATTATTTTTATAATTCTATATTTTTTTTATAATTTTGTAAATATTAATTATAATATATGTACATATTAAAGCATGAATAAAACATCAAGAAAACACTAAAATAAAATAGGTATAGAATATTCATATATGAAATACCTGTAACTTTACCTATATAAAGTGTATAAAATATATCAAAAAAATATAATAAAAATATATTTAAGTATATAAAAATAATTTCTAAATATATAAAATAATAAATTAAATTAACAAAATAAAAAATATAAAATAAAAACTTAAATATATATAAATATTTTTTATTTTATAACCTAAAATTAATAAATTCTTTTATTATTTTTATTGATTTTTTAAATAATTTCCAAGAGATTTTTCCTGGTTCGTCCACATGGACCAACCAGGTTGCTCGGATGGTTGACAACGGGTCAACTCTCTGACCCGCCTCCTGCAGTTTTTAGACCTAGCCACTAGGTCCTTTTCTCATTTTTTCCTGACCAAACCTTTCACCATTTCGCCTCACGCTTGATGAATCTGCGATTCGTCATCTTTATTCATTTATTTTAGCTTAAAATACCTTATAAAACACCTGCATATAACACTAACTCCATATTCTTACTAACTTGCATCTGTAAATACTGTACACTTCTTACTAATTTTAACCTAAAATAAATAAATAAATAAATAAAAGAAAAGAAAATAATAAAATAGGAAGACTGTATACAGGCTGACTCGAACCCCGGGAGAAGGTCAAGACTTGACCTGATCGACCAAGAATAAAGTTGGGGGGAGATAAGGGTCCTTAAGAAGAAAATAAAAAAAAAGCGTATGTGTTGTTGTAAATACTTCTCACTTATTGTGTATATGTGTATAAAACAAACACTAATTTATTTGTGCATTAATTGACCTCAAATCGATAACTTTCAAAATCAAAGTTGTAAATAAAAATATGTCCTAATTAATAAAAAAGATTGCACAATTAAATCATGTACAAAATAAAAGTAGCCACACTTGGAAAAAGCCACTAAACACTAATTGAAAAATCATTTCCGGCTCCATATGAACTCAAATTGAACCAATATCACTTCCATTGGATTCTAAATTAAATTATCTTCAAAATGGCCGTGATTTTATAATTTTCGGAGTTACGGTTGAAAAGTCAGTTTTCTGGGGTGGTTTGTGCAATTTTCACATGTATTTCGTGCATATTTATTTGTATATATTTGTAAATATTTTTACTAATAAAAATAAAAATACAAAAAATAATAATAAAATTCTTAAAACAAAAAAGGCTAATTTCCTCATTTACCCTTGTATATAATGTCATATTTGTATAAAGTATACGTATATAATTGCTATTTTTAATTAACCATCATAAAAAAATAAAAAAATAACATTTTTTAATTCAAATAAATAAAGTGACGAAAATTCAAAAAAATTAGATAATTTTGTAAATAGTTTTATTTCTTTTACTTTATCTCATGTTATCTCTTCCACCAAAAACTTCAAAAATCCATTTCAACTTTCATCTCTCTTATCTTTTTATCCAAAAAATTCAAAAAAAATCAAATTTCATTCCATCTTTTCTATTTATATGGCTTTTTCTCCCTCATTCCAATTTGATTAATCTTTGGAGAGAGGAGCCCGATCTCCGAGACAAAATTTCATTGAGAAAGCTGCCTAGCCTGCAAGCCGTCCGGTGACAACGAGTCGGCCTTGTCGAGGCGATCAGAGTCCTTTTTCGCTCTTAAGGTGAGATCCACATTTTTCTTCGTAATTATATCTTAGTTTAATCGTAGTTTAGTTCGTCGTATTTTTTTTATCGTCATTTTTATTTCTCGAGATCTACAAAAATTTCATCACGGTTTATTCCTCCACCGACTCGATTTTTCATCTCACTTTCTCTATCTCCACGTGTTCTATTGCAGCGTCCACGATCTCTCAACTCCGGCCGCGTACGGTGGCTGGAGATCGGATTCGATTCTTCCATTCTTCTACGGATCAGTGTTTTGAAAACCGGACCGGACCGCCCGGTTCGACCGGTCCGACCGGTGAACCGGGCCTGGATCGGTCCGGTTAACCGCTTTATAGCGGTTTGGTTCGAACATTTAAATTTTGGTTAACCTGCCCGGTTCAACCTATTTTTTTAACCCGGTTTAACCAGAGTCAACCGAAGTTGAATCGCATTTATTTATTTAAAAATAATCCTAGTGGTGGGAGTTGAACCCATGACCTTTGATTGCCTATTTCAAACTCTTAACCAACTACACTAACACAACTTTTTGCATATATAAGGTTTTAAATATAATTAAACTACTATTATCTTATATAGAGCAACTAGTCCAAATAATATATATATATATATATATATATATGATATGTACGACATTTGATGGTGTATATGAAAAATATTTTATATATAGTGTGGAATATATACATTGTCTATGTATTTTATCTATATTTAAGTGTATATTATATATTTTTTATTTCATTTCGGTTTGATTAACCGGTTCAACCACTTTTTTCTCACCGATCCAGTTTAATCCGATTTTAAAATGATGATGTCATCATCCGGTTGAACCGGTTTGATTACATGGTTCAACCCGATCCGACCATTTTGATAAGGTTTCCGGTTCGGTGTCCGGTTCGGTTTCAAAAACATTGCTACGGATCCCCATTCATTTTACGATTTGTAAATAAATAAAAAAAATAAAAAATCATTTGTTTCTTTTTTCTCCAACGTTTATTTTGCAGGGCCATATAAAAAAATAAAAAATACAAAAATAATTTCTATAGCCTATTTTTTATTCCTATTTTCGGATTTACAAAAAAATTACAAAAAGGTTTTTTATTTCTGTTTACATCAAAAACATTTTAAAAAATTACAAAAATAAAAAAATAAAGAAAATAATCTTCTAACAGGCTGTGGGGTCGCCACCCCCCGCCCACCAACGCCAACCCGCCGTCGATCCAGCTGCCACGTCGCCCTCCTCCGACGCCCGCGTCTCCGCCGTCTCCACCAAGGGTGGCAGAGCCGCCATCCTCGGCGACCTCCCGCGGCTCGCCCCCAAAGCACATCTCCATCATACTCAATGCGCCTGGCGGCACCGCCCAGGGCCGTAACTCCATCACCCTCCGTCGTTGTACTGCGGTGCGATGCCCTGCGCGAGGGCGGTGCTCGCCCCTCCTTCTAACCACAATCCATCGTCCCTCCAGGCGCCCTGCGCCCCCTTCCGTGCATGGAAACCCCCGCCGCTCCATCTCCCCCGCAGTCCGCGACGCGAGGTGGCCCCTTCCAGCTTCCTCCTCGACGCCTCCTCCAGCCTCCATCTCCTTGGGCGGCAGCCACGCCCACCGCCTTGTTATTGAAGAATATCGGCAGCGACGTCTACCATCTCCTTGAAAGGTTGATTTGAGAAAAAAGGAACTAAGAGAATCCTTGCTAGGGTTTTGACTTGATAAAAAAGGGGAAAATTACAATTGAAGCCTTACGAGTACGTCCTTGTCAGCCTCAAGCACATGCCATGTGATATTGTGGTAAAATTGCGATTTCTCTCCTGTGCTTTATTTCTATTATTTATTTGATGCAAAGACTGAACTTATTTACAATTTAGGCCCTGAACTACAGAACAATAATTTGCTTGCTCTCTTTGAACGAAATAAATGTTACTTGTGATCCAAAAATTTTGTAAAAATTATGCTATGCTTCTGATGTGATTATCTTCTTAGCATTGCATTTTCCTTCATTTATTAGTTTAAAAAAAAATAAAAAACATGTCATTTTTCCATGTTTGAAATTCTAAAATTCATAAAAATTCGAATATTGTTCCAAAAATTCGAAAAAATCCAGAGTACTTGTATTTCATTGTCTTTTAATTTCTAACCAATTTTCGTGCATTAACTATTTATAAAACCTAAAAAATTGAAAACATTAAAAATCTTATAAAAATGACAGAAAATTCTACAAAAATTCAAAAATAGTGATTTCAGTCCCTGTTTGTATATAATTGCTTCTACTTTCTCTAAAAAATAATTTTCAGGAGTTTGGGCACTTAAAATATTTTTAAGTTGCAAATTACTCCAGACTGTGCACATTTTCATATTTTCTCGCTGTTTGATTTTTAGAAAAATACAAAAACATCTGAAAATTCCATAAAAATTCTCAAAAACATTTCAAAGCTTTTAAAATCCAAAAAGATTTTTCTGGATTTTTCTGAGCATTTTTGAAAAATTGAAAAATTACAAAAAGAGTTGGTGTGCGTATTTTTGATCTTATGAATATTGCCTCGTGTTATTTTTGAAAATAAAAAATTGCAAAATAAAAAATCACTAAAAATTTGAAAATCAGAAAATAAAAAATAAAAATAAATAAAAAATCATAAAAACTGAGGATAGTTGTACTTTGAGATTCATGTTTTCTTTTAATTAGTTTCTGATTAATTGAATAACCCTCGGGAATTGTAGCCTCCCTGAGTTCGACCCTGTCCGCTATACAAGTTAATAAGTAGCAAAAATAAAAAAAAATATTTTTTGTTGTCACGGGATTTTGGGGAATAACGACGACGACCAATTTATCATCAATAAATTTCCATCCCACAACATTTCGCGAACAACAACGCCCTTCATAACTTTTCTTCCTCGAGCATTGGTGATACACGCCATGTGCTTATCTTGGGTCGTGGACCACTGATGTATCTGCTACACCTCGATCTTCCCATCGCCTTGGTTAGCTTTACAAAACCTACCCTCTTCATCCTCTTTAAACCTCCTTTGATGAAACTTTTTCCATCCTCTCGTGCTCCGGATAGACTCCAGTGACAGAGGACCTCCAACGCTTTCGAGCGAGGTCGGGCGACGGCTTAGGTGGCTTCCACCATCACCTCCAACCATCGACCATCGAGGTCCCTACTTCATGGCTTTCCTGCTAGTGAGGTCCTTTCTTCTTGCATTTGTAAGTATCTATAGCTCATAGGCTTAAGCACAACATCTATTTTATCGTTTAATTGTGTATTTAGCCATTAAATCAATCCACTTTGTAGTTCGTCAGAGCTGAGCTCCGGGGAACTCATTTTCTGCGATCCCTACCATTCCTCGACTTGCCAGCCACCTCTCTTCCATTCCCAACATTTACCCATCACCTCACGCACTTCCACCCCTACGATCCATTCTATCCAACATTTATCCATCACCTCTTTTCTCATCGTAGTTGCCACCACACCGCTCATCCCATTCCATTCCACCCCCTAGGAGCTCTCTAAAGCTCCACATTTTTGTGCTAACATCTCCCTTGTAGAAAACAATAAGAAAAGTAGCATTTGCAGGGTGTCTCAAGGATAGAAAAGAGCCTCCATGTATGAGGCCTTGTCCGAGCTTCCGACGATGTCCCCGACCATTTTGAGGAGCTCTACATCTTCATTGGAGGTGCGAAAATGTTTATAGAGCCTCAGCGATGACATTGGAGGCCAGTGGAGCTCGACACGTATGATTTGAACTCGCTTAGGCGAGTTCATCGCTAGTTCATCCGCTGCCTCTAGAGCCATCGATCCTTCCCCCGTTCTTCGTGATCTACAAACACCGCTAGATGATGTAGTGCCAGAACCGTCGATCTTCCCCAAAGGTCTAATCATAAGCGTTCATCCACGAAGGAGTATCGGACGTCCGTGTCATGACACGTGGCAAGTGATCTGCCCTGTACCGTTGGATCCCGCCTAAGCTTTGGGTATTTTACTTTTTTAACCCAAGCATTTTGTGTATTTATTGTATAAAATTTAAACTTTCCTTTATCATTTTAATTTATTTTGTAATTTTGCAAGTAAGCTCATATACCTTTTTGTATTTGCTATTTGGTCCGCGCTACATCACCTTACGTGGCACCCCACGTGAGGTGGTGATTTTGCAAGCGTAACCCTGCGAGTTTTGTTATTTTTTTAGTCTAGAAACTTTTAAATTATGTTATGTATGTTTGGTGAAATTGCAGCTAGGCCCATGAACTTTGTTTTATTTACAAAAATGCCTCTACCAATAATGCAGTTTCTCTTTGTTTCTTGTATTTATTTCATATAGCTACATTA
Source organism: Ottelia alismoides (assembly GCA_037367405.1). Classification (NCBI taxonomy): domain Eukaryota; kingdom Viridiplantae; phylum Streptophyta; class Magnoliopsida; order Alismatales; family Hydrocharitaceae; genus Ottelia; species Ottelia alismoides. Next base: position 22,903 of record JAZKJV010004583.1, read on the forward strand.
CTCTAAAAAATCTATAAAAATGGACTTAATCTCCTGATTACATCTACTTTAATGCACAAATTTTAATTTCAATTTTTGGACTTTTTATTATTTATAAAAAATAAAAAGTGCACATTTTCTGTCTATTTGTAATATAAAATCCATAAAAATATAAAAGCTCTTTGAAAAATTCAAAAAAATATTTTATATTCCTTTAGTTATTTTACAATTCGAGACCAAAAATACATAAAACTTACAAAAGAAAATGCTTAAAAACTAAAAATATACAAAAACCTTCATAAAAATCTAAAAAAATATTAAAAATTCCAAATATATCATTTCTTGTTTCTAAATTTTCTCTATATTATTATTCTATTAAAATTGATTTGGAAAATTTTGAAATCATTTTATATTTTTAACTTCCATTTTAATTTTGGATATTTAATTAAACCTTGATTTAGGGTTTTTTTATTTTAAAAATATATAAAAAATAGCAAAAATTCCTAAAAATCACAAAACAATAAAAATTAATTAAAATCCAAAAATATTTATTTCCTTTATTTTACCTATTTTTATTAATATTTATATCTACCCTTTGCTACTTTGTATATATATATATCATATCTATTGCTTTATATTTATATTAAAAGAAAATATAAAAATATTAATAAAAATTTTGGGAGACACATGATCGATTCAGACTGTGAGGAAAGGGACCCCTTGCCATATCATTTTCCCACACAATCTCTCATACCTTGTCTCACCTTTGACCCTGAGGATGGTACTGTACAAACTGCTCTTGGCATTCCTCGTGTAGATGTTGATTTTGATCTCCTCCCTTGTATGGAGGAGATTCAAAAATTCAAAAAATGTTGACTGAACATGAAGTGGTGGCCACTATTCATGAGATCATTGATTCCCCACTTCACCAGGCCATGACCCAATTATCTGCCCCTCATTATAAGAAGAGAAAGAAGAGGGGCAAATCTGAGCATCATATCTTGACCATGGCCGCTGCCCATGCCATCACCCATCGTACATCTTCTAGGAAAAGGAACATTGTTATACCTCTTGTGAGTTGCACCATCTTTAACCATTTATTTGATAACACTCTCCTTGAAGGCGGCACATCGATTAATATAATACCCTTCTCGTTGGTACATTCTATTCATCTTGAGCCTCTCAAGAAAACCAGGATGATAGTACAATTTGCTGATGAATCAATAAAGAGGCCGAAGGGTATTCTTGAGAAGATCGTCATTCTGATTCAAGGCATGAGCTTCACTAGAGATTTTGTTGTATTATCCATGGAGACCTCCACCCTTGTGGAGCATCCTCCAATCATCTTGGGACGACCCTTTCTCGCCTCTGCGAGAGCCGTTATTGACTATGGATCAGGAGAGTTTCACTTCCGTTTTGATGTCAGGAGCGATGTGTTGATTACCACTGACCAGAGACCCACATCCCACAAGAGTGTGCCTATGTTAGTCGACCCCGAGGCCTATGACCTATATGCTGATACCAGAGAGGTTTTCTTTATGACCAGTGATGAGACCCAAGAATTCCTCTCCAAGGAGGAAGACTCGGAAAGCATAGACCTTGGAGTTTCCTCTTCTTGTGATTGGCGATGCGTTGATGACATCCATGGGATTTACATGACTAACACTATAGAGCGGAGGATAGATATTGATGAGACCAAGGTCAAATTTGATCTTGTTGCTTTTATCTAGGAATTCGACCCTTTTGATGAGAATGATGATCCGATTGATTCTCTTGAGGATGAACATGATTCGACTACTTCCACAGATGAGTTCGTTCCTTTTGGTTTTGACCTAGGAGAGGACAACCTTGACTCCTCTTCTTCTGATGATGAGTTCATCCCATTTCACCCAAGGCTAGATCTAGACACACTACTTCTACTAACCCGTCTGTGTCTTCTCACTCCGCTTCTTCTGGTGAAGATCCTCAGTGGCTCTAGAGTGAGACCTTTGCAAAATGATTTTCAAATGCGTAAATGTTTGTAAAAATTATTTTGGACTATAGTTTTAAAAAATGTTTGAGAAATCTTTTTCAAATAAGTTATAGGAATATATTTATCACCCTAAAATTCTTTATATATATATGAGCACTTACCCCTGTAAATTGTTAAAAACCTAACTCTTGTAAATATGAGATTCATCCCCATGTAAATATTTGTATCTAGTTTTAGTTTTGAAAATACCAAAAATTGCATATGCATCATCTCTTCAAAAATCCATAAAAAGTTCAAAATCTTTGAAAATTGCATCACAGAAATATTTTCTGCATAACATTTGCACTGCATTCGCATTTTTCAGATTGAGTTTGATGATTGAACAAGTCTAAGCAAAATATGAAGATTGGAGCTTGGTTGGACCTTAAATATACCTAATTAGCTTGAACCTTATAAGAATTGGAATTGAGGTACTTCATGTCTAGTTGACTTAATTCTTTGAGGATCATGAGACTTGGTTTAATGGATTCTTGACTGCCTAAGTGGAGTCTTTTGGAGCACACACATGGCTCTTATCGATAATGACCTAACTTGGACACCTGCACCTTTCACTTGGCTCAACTCAGTTGGAGTGGTGAGGGAATTGGATTTGCTAGTATGAGATGCACATAAATGGAAACATTTGTCCTCGTCTATGGAGGGAAGTGCATCCCAACCTGTTCAGTGATAGTGAACTCTAAAGACAGGAGAGTGTGGGTTGCAATAATGATTCAAAAGAGGGATAGTCTACTGGCTGAAGAGGAAAAACTCTTTATGTAAATGCCATTGTATAGTATTTAAAAAAAAGCAAAAAGCAAAAACTCCAAAAAAGTGGACATTCCTGACTGAAAATAAAATGCTTGCCGGAGTGTATATATTTGTATAGTCAATAAGCAAGCTTGAGCTTCAAAATCAAATCATGTAAGCATGTAGTTGGATGACTCTACTATACTTGTCTTGCATCCTAGGATAAATAGCTATATTGGATACCATCCATTCTTCTCTTCTCCCCTCCTCTTGAGCTGGTTGTTACTTAAACTGAAAAGGAAATACCCTGCTCCTCGAGGAAGCAGTTGTTGGATTGGAGAATCATTGGGTTGTCATGCTGGAGAAGTCAGTCTCTTTGTCATTTCATTTGGGGATAGTCACCATCACTTATACCATATGAGTCAGATTCATAGTCATAAGGGTTTGTATATGAGTTGAAATATTCTAGCCTAGCTATTGAGGAGACTACCGAGTTTTGGTATTCTTGAAGGATGTTGAATTTCAAATCCGATTCTCAATAAGGTTCCACCCACACTAAAATTCCAAAGGTCTGACTTAAGCTTCAAACTTTGATTTTGCGAAGACAAGTTTGATAATTAAACTTAATCCATTTTATTTATTTTTATTTTCTTTATTTTTCTTTTTCTGCACTTATTACATAAGTGTTTGCTAGGGACTAGCAAAGTCAAGTATAGGGGGATGATGAATCTCCATTTCATCACCTCTATTCTATCATTTTGGCCTTAAAAACCCTAGTAAATGCGTGTTAATACCTCTAATTCATGCATTTTAATATTCATGCATTGCTGTGTAAATAGTGTATAAAATGCTTTTTTAATGCCAAAATTGTAGAATAAAGAAAAGAAAAGGAATAAAATATCGTAGATATTTTGTGACCCTAAATCACGAGACCTAGGCATCTCGATGACTAGGTCAACAAGGAATAAAGTAGGGGGAGATAAGGGCCAAAATACAATAAAATTCCTATTTATTTATTCATTATTCCTTCATTTTGAGACCTATTTTTAGTTGCACTTTTCAGACCTCAAATTAAGAAACTTTTTAATGAAATTTGTAGATAATAAAATACAGAAAAATGCAAAATTGAGTTTATACAAAAATAGTATATTATGTAAAAGATACAATCTAAATAAGTTTCCAAACCCTAATTTCCGAGACCCATATCTTTCAAATAAAAATTAAAAATATATCAAAATCACATTTAATTATATATAACTTTTAATAAACTATTTAATAAATATGGTTTCACATTTTTTGAAGTTACGGTGTGAAAGTTAGGTTTTGTACACCTATTGTATATTTACCCCATTAAAATACTCAATTTTATTTATTATTAATTATTTTATAATTTTGTGAATATTAATTATAATATATGTACATATTAAAATATGAATAAAAACATTAAGAAAACACTAAAATAAAATAGGTATATAAAATTCATAGATGGAATATCTATAACTTTACCTATATAAATAATACACCTATTTATTTAAGTATATAAAATATATCAGAAAAATATAATAAAAATATATTTAATTATATACAATTAATTTATAAAATAATAAACTAAATTAATAATATAAAAAATACAAAATAAAAATAAAAGACTTAAATATATAGATGAATATACCATAGTATAACCCTAAAAAGCAACTTGTAAACATAAGGGTCTAAAAAATAAATAAAAATCATAATAAAATACTATGAAAAATAATAAATATTTTTTATTTTATAACCTAAATTAATAAATTCATTTATTATTTTTATTGATTTTTTAAATAATATCCAGGAGTTTTTTTCTAGTTGGTCCACATGGACTAACCAGGTTACTCGAATGGTTGACCGTGGGTCAACTCTCTGACCCACCTCCTGTAGTTGTCACTCCTAGCGTCTAGGTCCTTTTCTCAATTTTTTCCTGGCCAAACCTTTCATCATTTTGTCTCGCACCGTTTCCTGGATGGTGATGGAGGGAGGGAGAGGTCTGGGGTTGGGGAGGGCGGAGGGCCGCACAACATCGACAACGAGGAGTGGAGGGGCTACGGATTGGCGGGGCAACAGGGGTCACACAATGATGATGACGAGGAGTGGAATGGGTCGCGGATTCACGAGGCGACGGGGAGCCTGAGGCTGGGGAGAGTCACGCTGATAGAATTGTTGGAAGTAGGGGAGGGAACTCGGGGACTCGGGGTTGGGGAGGGAGGGGCAACACCGATAGGGGTGGGACTTGGGAGGCGTGTGGGGGAATGGCCGAACACGAACAATAGGTTAGGGTTATGAAAAGAAGGGGCGGGCCAGGCTAGGCTCATGGGTTGGGCTTGGCTTCGGGCCTTAAATAAGGCCGACCCGTGGGCTTCGGGTTCAGGTACTCTCAAGCCCGACCCCGACCCAATTTGATAAATGGGCTAAAATGGTAGCCCAAGCCCACCCATTTAGAAAGCGGACTTGGGCTTGGGTCGGGCTTGAGCGGGCCGGGAAGCGGACTGGGTCGGGCAAGCCCTGGCCCATGCTCCACTCTAGATGTATCTACTACGTCTCAATCTTCCCATCACCTTGGTCAACTGTACAAAACTTACCAGCATCCTCCTCTTCCATTTTGAACCTCCTTTGATGAAGCTTTGGCCTTCCTCTCGCGCTCCAGATTGACTCCAGTGACAAGGGAGACTCCAGCACCTTCAAGCGAGGTCAGACGACGGCTTAGGTGGCTTCCACCACCACCTCCAGCCACTGGCCGTCGAGTTCCCTACTTCCTAGCTTTCTGGCCAGTGAGATCCTTTCTTCTTGCATTTGTAAGTAGCTTTAGCTCATAGGCTTAATCCCAACATATATTTTATCATTTAATTACATATTTAGCTGTTAAATCAATCCACTTCGTAGTTCACCAGAGCTAAGCTCCTGGAATCCATTCTTTACGATCCCTACCGTTCCTCGACTCGCCAGCCACCTCTCTTCCTTTACCAGCATTTCCCTTTCATCTCACACACTTCCACCTCACCCGATCCTCATTGGATTGGACCTACGACGCTCCACCCCCACCATCTCGCCGGAGCCGCCCCTTCACCGCTCATCCTATTCCATTCCACCCCCAAGAGCTCTCCAAGGCTCCATATTTTTGTGCTAACATCTCCCATGCATAAAACAACAAGAAAAGAAGAATTTTTAAGGTATCTCAACGATAGAAAAGAGCCTCCAGGTCCGAGTCCTTGTCTGAGCCGACGAGGTCCCCGTCTATTTTAAGGAGCTCTACATGTTTGCCGGAGGTATGGGAATGTTCATAGAGACTCAAAAACGACATTGGAGGTTGGAGGTGCTCGACACATCCGATTCGAACTCGCCCCCAACGAGTTCATCACTAGTTTGCCCACCACCTTCTAGAGCCATCGATCCTTCCCCCGTTCTTCACGCTCTACAACTACTATTAGATGAAGCAGTGCCAGAACCATCGACCTTCCTCGAAGGTCTAATAAGAAGCGTTTATCCATGAAGGGGTATCGGGCGTTCGGGTTGTGACATGTGGCAAGTGAACTACCTCGCGTTGTAAAATCCCACCTAATCTTTGGGTATTTTGCATTTTTAACCCAATAATTTTATGTATTTATTGTGTAGAACTCAAACTTTCCTCTGCCTTTTTAATTTATTTTGGAATTTTGCAAGTGAGACCCTAAACCTTTTTGTATTTGTCATTTGGTTCGCACTACGTCATCTCATGTGGCCACCACGTGAGGTGGCGATTTTACAAGCGTAACCCTACAAGTTTTGCTATTTCTTTCCAATCTATAAACTTTTAAATTAAGTTATATATTTTTGGTGAAATTGTAGTTAGGCCCCTGGACTTTGTTTTATTTTTAAAATTGCCCCTCATAGTAATATAGTTTCTCTTTGTTTCTTGTATTACTAACATATAGCCACATTGCTCTAACAAATCTACAAAAATAGACTTAAGCTCCTGGTTGCATCTATTTTCATACATATATTTTAGTTTTCAATTTTTGGTTTTTTTATTATTTATTAAAAATAAAAAAGTGTCTATTTCTCCTTATTTACAATATAAAATCCATAAAAAATTTAAAATCTTGAAAAATTCAAAAAAATATATTTTATATTCCTTTAGTTATTTTACAAGTCCAAACCAAAAATCCACAAAAATGATAAAAACATGCTTAAAAACTAAAAATCTCCAAAAACCTTCATAAAAATCTAAAAAGTATTAAAAATTCCAAAAAAATCATTTCTTGTTTCTGAATTGTAGATTATTATTATTCTATTAAAATTGATTTGGAAAATTTTGGAATCTATTTTTTATTTTTAAATTCCATTTCAATTTCAGGTATTTAATTAAACCCTGATTTAGGGTATTTTTAACTTTAAAAATATCTAAAAATTAGCAAAACTTCCTAAAATAAATCACAAATATAGTAAAAAAATTTAAAACCCTAAAATATTTTGTTTCCTTTATTTTAACTATTTTTATTAATATTTATATCTACCATTGGCTACTTTGTATATATCCTCTATATATGTTTATATTTATATTAAATGAAAAAGAAAATATAAAAATATAAAATAAAAAATAAAGTAAAAAATTGAAAATAAAAAACCCATAAAAGACATATTGATAAATACTTCACATTTACAATTTTGCATTCAATTGCCTAATTAATCTTGTTTGCTCCCTGTGTTCGACCTCTACATGCTTGCAAACTATACACATCCATTATAGAGTTATAATAAATTTTAACTCCGCTTTTTTTAATTGCTTGATTATTTGTTGTGGGTTAATTGTTGACTAATCGGGGTACGTGTGAGGTCATCTCAACGACTGTTGATCCGCCTTGTGGATTAACAAGACCTCCACAAAATCTCAATTATCTCATGCTGGTGTATCTTTCATCTGAACTGGCACGTGCTCCACCCTAGCTATTGGCTCTGTAGGAATCAGACATGGTAAATAGTCACCAAAGTCCTCACAATCATTGTCTGACTCCAAGGGATCTGAATATGAAGCACATGAGATGAAATCTACCTCGCTATCTTGACCACGATCATCAACCTCAAATATGTCATGTGGCTAGGAGTGTGCTCTCCAAGCTCTCATATGCTATCATCTGTGGATATGTAGTGTCTATAGATGTGATGAGAGATCATGATGCAGAATCTGCCCAAACTATTTCATCATCTGTGATCACAAAATCACACTCCTGTTGGACGTCTAGCTCTGCATCTGTCATTTGCTCTGAGTCACTCATCTTCTCTGAGCACGCTAAATCTCTATATTTATTCTCCTCGATCGTCTCTATTTGTACACTTTCACCCTCGATGCAAAATTTTACCTTCCCACTATCGTGATCAGATACCACCTTGGCTATGGCCAAGAATGGGTGTCCTAGGATGATGGGGATATCAATCACGGATTCATGGATCTCCTTGTCCAGTATGACAAAGTCCACAGGGAATTTTTGGCCCTGAATTGTGACGACCACATCCTTGAGTAACCCCTTCGACCTCTTGACAGATCTATCAACAAACGGAAGGACTGTCCTGCTCTGTCTAAGAGGGTGATGAATCTCCATTTCATCACCTTTATTCTATCATTTTGGTCTTAAAAAGCCGAGTAAATGCATGTAAATAACCTTAATTCATGCACCTTAGCATTCACACATTGCTATGTAAATAGTGTAAAAATACAATTTTTAATGATAAAATTATAGAATAAAGAAAAGAAAAGACAAGAAAAAGAATAAAATGTCGAAGATATTTTATGATCCTAAATCCCGAGACCTAGGCATCTCGATGAGTAGGTCGACAAGGAATAAAGTAGGGGGAAATAATGGTCCAAAATACAATAAAAATACCTTTATTTTATTCATTATTTATTCATTTTGGGATCTATTTTTAGTTCTACATTTTATACTTCAAATAAAGAAACTTTGTACATGAAAGTTGTAGATAATAAAATATAGGAAAATGCAAAATTTATTTCATATAAAAACAAAATATAGTGTACAAAATACAACCTAAATAAGATTCCAAAATCCTAACTTCCCCAAACCCATATCTCTCAAATAAAAACTCAAAATATATCAAAGTCACCTTAATTGTATATAACTTTAATAAGCTATTTAGTGAAGGTGGTTTCATTTTTTGGAGTTAAGGTGTGAAAGTTAGGTTTTGGACCCCTATTGTATAATATACCTGATTAAAATATTCATTTGATTTATTATTCATTATTTTATAATTTTATATTTTTATAATTTTATAAATATTATTTATAATATATGTACATGTTAAAATAGTAATAAAATCATAAAGAAAATATTAAAATAAAATACCCATAGAAAATACATAGGTGAAGTACCTATATCTATACCTATAGAATAAATATACCAACTTATTTAAGTGTACATATTATATCTGAAGCATCTAATAAAAATATATTAAGTATATAAAAATTATTTATAAAAAGATAAAGTAATAAATTAAAATAACAATATCAAAATTACAAAATAAAAATAAAAACTTAAATATATAGATGAATATACCTATATATAACCCCAAAAACTAACTTGTAATTCCCAAGTTCTAAAAAAATTAAAACCATAATAAAATACTTTGAAAAGCAATAAACATTTTTATTTTATAAACTAAAATTAATACAATCATTTATTAGTTATTTTTGGTTTTTTAATTATTTTTTGTCCAGGTTTTTCGTGGTTGGCCCACGTGGACCAACCAGGTAAGGTCTGGAGTTGAATCGGTTCAACTCTCTGATCCATCCTGTACACCCTGACACACCTAGCTACAACCCGCTCTTATCGATTCCCCCCTCTATACACCGATCAAGGGGATGTATACCTTTCAGCAAACTTGCTCCTTGTACATCATAGTTCAACGCCACATCTTGTCCGAGGGAAGAACACCATTGATCCACCCGTGATCTTGCCTCGAACCTAGCCCCTTCACCACGCTGTACATAAACCACACCTTAATCTTCTTCCCATTTTTGAACCCCATTTGGCCTAGTTTGGCTTCCTCTTTTTGTGCCCTGGATCGGAGAAGGTGACAGATTCTCCTCCAGCCAAGTTGAGCGTGTCAGCGAGGTTGGCGACACGTTCTACACATCCAATGAAGGCTCACCACCGAGGTCCCAATCTCCTATCGTCCTGGCCATCGAGGTACATTTTCTTCTATACTTTTTGTTGCATGTTTTATCTGCTTCACTCGTTTTGATTAGGTCCTAATCCAACACCGTGTTTTCCTATTCTAACCGTTCTCCACCACTCCCATCCATCCCGGTACAGGGTCGTGGCAATTTTCCCTTGACCCTATTACCATTTTTGCGTAGGTATTCAGATCATCTAGCTCGCTTAGGGTGATTTTGTGTCATGTCGGAGGCACTTGGGGCGTGTCTGCTCCTCCACCCTCGTGGGTGAGCCCCAATGCCTCTCCGACCATTTTGGCTCCCTTGGTAGATACACAACCCTTCCAGGAATGTCGGGAGCTATTTTGAAGCTTCAGGAACGACAGAGGATGCCATCGTCGGAGGAAGCTCGCTACGACGAGCCTTCTTCCCTGTTCTTCCTCGACCTTCCCCGTCGTTGATTCAAGAGCCCACACCATATCGCACATCAGCTGTTGGATCGAGCATCATCATGACTGTAGATCCCAGCCTAGGGTTCTAATCTAGGCCATCCACATGAAGCATCATCAGGCACCCTCGTTGCGCCACGTATCCACGTGATCGAGGCTCGTCATTGGATTCACGCCCTTGCTTGGGTATTTTGCATTTCAACACCAGAAATTTTTGTATATAATAATTAGTATGCAAACTTTTCTTGGCCTTTATTTATTTTTGTAATAATTACGAAACCCCCCGCGCTTTCCTATATTAGCATTTATATCCGCGCTACGTCACCTCATGTGGCACCCGACATGAGGTGGTGATTTTGCAGGCACACCCTTCGATTTGGTTTATTTTGATTCGATCCAGAATTTAAATTGCATGTTTAATATTTTTGTGAAAATTGCACTATGGCCCCTCATCTTTCTGCTATTTACATATATATCCTTGCTAATAGTGTAGTTTCCTTTCGTTGTGTCTATTTATTTAAAATATCAATTAAACTCGAAAAAATCCCAAAAATAGTTGTAAAATCCTGTTACAATGTATTTCATGCCTAATTTTTATTTTGCAAGTTGGAACCTTTTTAATATTTATTAAAAATAAAAAACAACCTATTTTGTTTCTATTTGCAATAGAAAATGCATAAATGTTATAAAAATGTTTTGAAAAATTCTCCAAAAAATATATTTTGTGTATTTATGTATTTTTGACCTTCAAGCCAAAAATACCTAAAACTTATATAAGAAAACTCAAAAATAGAAATATCTTAAAAATCTTTACAAAATGTATAAAATTCTCAAAAGATCCATAAATTGTGTTTTCTGGTTCTGCATTTTCTACATATTATTATTATTTTAAAATTAATTTGGATATTTTTGACTGTGTTTGAGATTTTTATCTCCATTTTAACTTTAGTTATTTATTTAAATCTCGATTTAGGATATTTTTGACTTTAAAAAAATATAAAAATTAGCAAGAATTCTTAAAAAAAATCAAAAAATATTAAATACTATTTAAAATCCAAAAATATTTTATTTTCTTTATTTCAATTTTTTGCTAATAGTTATATTTACCCTTCCATATTGTACATTAGTCCTTTTTATAGCCTTATATATATTAAAAAAAGAAAATATAAGAACATAAAAGTATAAAAAGTAAATAAAAATTATAAAATTGAAAATAAAAATACATAATTATAAAATAAAAAAATAGAAAAATTAGAAAAATAAAAACCCACAAAAAAGAACTTATAGACACATACATCACAATCACTTTTGAGCATTTTTGCTATCCTGCTTGTTTCTTGTGTTAGACCTCTACATACTTGTACTTATACACAATCCTTGTTGTAGATTTATAAAAAAAATTTACCTCCGCTTTGCTTTTTATTGCTTAATTATCATTGTGGGTTAATTGTTGATTAATCTGGATTTCATGTGAGGTCAACTCAATGAGTGTTCATCCGCCTTATGGATTAACATGACCTCCGCAAAATCTCGATTATAAGAGGGTCAAACTCGAATCAGTCGAGTAAGGTAGTCAAAAGGAGGTTAATAGAAAAACCACTGTCTAATAGGGTACGATCGAACTGCTGCTCATGGATGTGACATCTGACATATGGAGCTTCTACATCAGGTCTCTTGGATGGCAATTGGTTCTGAATGGTGAATTAAGTGGCATGAGTAAGCACATGATCTCTGCATCGTGATTCCTCTTCTTCCTGCAGATGGTGGTGTTTTCTCTCAAATTCTTTTGGAAGAGAGGGATGTGCTCTAGTGCCTCCTGTAGAGTCAAATGTATCTGGAATCTATCTATCATCTTCTCACTGAACTCTAGTTGGTGTCTCTTTTTGAGATTTTCTTTTTGGGTCCCCTTTCCTAAGAGGAGTGCTTGAGGGAAGGGGATGGAGGGACCCTCTCCAGAGATATGAGGCTTTGGAGTAGGCTTCTGTCCATGCAATAAGCTAGAATCCACACAATGATCATCATGCAAAGTAGATGGACTCACAGGAGATACAAAAACATTTCCTTTATTCATATTTTTGATTTTTATTTTTCCATTTTTTGTATTTTTTATAGTTGTCTTGAGGTACAAAATGAGGCAACATAACTAAAGGTAAATTAGTGGCATCAGTACTACCCACAACATCTGACTTTACGGCATCAGTACCACATCTTGGCCGAGTATCTGGGATCATGGTGGAATTAGCACTAGCATATGCACCTGGAATCTCGATGGCCTCAGTACTATCGGCTGGATCAACATCCTTGGTGGCTTCAACACCACCGTCATGATCATCATGAGCAGCATCAGCATCGCTTCCATCCTCGTCTGGCACCTTGGAATCTACATGGGTACATCGCTCAAACCAGTCACTACCAGTTGGCATCCTACCGCTCCTAAGTGTTAAAAAATCAGCATCAAACAGAGTGGAAGAAGTATCATGAGAAACATCACTAGGAGTGGTAGTCTTTGTAAATTGTACTTGCTCAGATTTCCTCTTCAGATTGTTTGGGTTGGGTTCAATCTGAGCGGGTACGACAGCCTTGCCCTTGATAATCTCCCTCATTTCCTATAAAAACTCGTCCATCTCTCACCAAAATTATTCTTGATGATCAAATAGTAAGCGGGTGAGGTCATCAAGGGATGGATTCTCATAAATAGGTGCATGAGAACCGGACGGATTGCCTCACTGGAAATGAGGCTGAGACTGTTGTTGCTGCTAGTAGTGAGGAGGCTGGGAATACTGCTGAGGCTACTGCTGCCTCCACTATTGTCTCTGATAGTGGGGATGAGGACCCTGCTGTTGGTACTGCTGGGAGTGATGGGGTTGCTACTGTTGCTGGCTACTCTACCCTGCCTAAGCTAAAGGTTGCTGCTGGGAAGAGGTGCCTCTAGTGGACCATCAAAAGCTGAGATGGTCACAACGAATCCCGGGCTGAGGTTGGTATTGGGAGTACCAAATCTCGTTGACTTCCACCAATAGCTCCTTCTGTTCAAGGTGTGGCAGGGGAAGGGTTACTAGGGGCTGATCCAACTAGTAGACCACCATTTGAGTGTCTGGAGATGGTAGTGGTTGCTGGAAGTGTTGGAGCTGTTGGTCCGACTCTGCTTGGATATGATGGACCTAGCAATACGAGGCAGATGGCTGGGTGGACTTGCTCCCTGGATCGACTCATGACCTGAGACGGGTCTGAGACGCCGTCTGTGCCTCCTAGAGACACATGATCTGGGTCTTTAGGTCACTCAAGGTTTAGGCAAGCTCATCAAGCTTGTTGAGCTTGTCCATTCCTTGTCTCTGCTTCTTCTCGTTAATCTCGATGCGGTCCAGCTTCTGACTAATGATGCCCATGTCAGCAGCAGAAGACTCGGCAAGTGCGGCTGTTGACGAAGAAGTGGAAGGACCAACATCGACATGTGTAGTCCTTTTGTATGAGACGACCTGTGGGAGGGGCTCCCCTGGAGTGTAGACTCAGGTCTGGGACATCACAGTATAGTTCTCTACCATGTAGCGCCACGCGAGGCCCTATAAAACTTTCAAGTATACGTTTAAGTTTCCTGAACCTCTTATTAATGCATGTTTACTTTATTTTAATTGCAAACAAGCCCCTATGAAATGTGCATTTCATTTTCTCATATTTTGTGCATACAAAATATTTCTTTTGCTCTAATAATTGCATGAAAATTAATATAGATGTATGTTACCTTGCTTTTCATGTATAAATTTATTTTGGCATTTAAATTAGTTTCCCTATTTATTAAAAATAAAAAGATGCATTTTGTTCTATGTTTATACCTCCCATAAAAATTATAAAACTTTTTCCAAAATTTCTAAAAATAATATATTATCTATATTATTATATACTCTACCACGCATCAAAAAATCACTAAAAATACAAAATATAAAAGATAAAAACCGTAAAGCCCTAAAATCCTTATTAAAATTAGCAAAAATTATCTAAAAATCCAATAATATTTCTTTCTATATTCGAATTTTTTTATTATATCTAGTATATATAAAAAATTATTTTGGTTTATTTTGGACTTATGAATATTTATTAAACCCTAAACTATTTTGGATATTAACTTATTCACTATTTTGTACCTTTAATCACTTTAAAAATTGTGAAATTTAAAAAATCTATAAAAACTAACAAGACAATTAAAAATTTGCAAAATTAAAAAAGAAAATACAGAACTAAAAATGAAATTTATAAAATATAAAACAAATATAAAATCCGTAAATATCAAATATAATTTAAAACCCACATAAAAACAAGAAGGGCAATAAAAAATGTAAAATAGATATTGTCAATTAATTAGAAATAATTAAATATAATTACTACCTTACATGGTTGCTCTTTGTGGTTTGACACTCGACATACTTGCATCTATACATATCTTTGTAGAGTTATAATAAATTTTAACTCATACATTTTATTGATCTAATTCATTGTGGGTTGATAGTTGGTTATTTGAGAATTGGTCGACACAACGATTATCGGCATTGCTTGTTAAGTCGATAGACCGATCCTTTGAATAATCAAATGGCATTGTTGTCGGGGAGCAACATTTTGTGTTTTTAAGGTAATTTGCACATATTTGTCTATCTTGTTTTATTTCTTCATCTGCTTATTTCTCTTTATATATATCGTGGTTACATGTTTGAATCCATCTTCTATTTATCTTTGTTGCGAGGGCCCGTGGAGCGAGGGGATTTTTTTCAGAGAGCCGAAGCACCCAAGTAAGGCAGAGGCTGGTTTCTTCCTCACCAGCCATCATGAGAGAGTGACGAAGAGGACTGAAAGATTGAGAGGAGCAGTAGTTTAGCCTAGTGTAGATTTTTTCTTTCATTTTGTGTGTGAGAGAGAGAGGCATTCATATTAATTTGTAATAATTGACACTCCTAGGGTTTGGATCTCATAGGTCTATTTTACCAAATCACTGTTCACTTGGGGACCTGTTCGACCTTTATGTGGGTTTCTATCGCTTTTTTTATTTTGCACTCCATATTTCCCCCTTATTTTCATTTGTTTCTTGTGATTTGTGTTTTTCACCTTCTTTTATTTTAATGACTTCTTTAATTGAGTCCTTGGATATCTAGAATTCCTTGTTCAATAAATTAGTTCCAAAGCCATAATATCTGCAAGTACCTATAGTTTCTTCGCTTGGACTTAGTCCAATCAATTGGTTCTTCTCGATAATAAAAATTCATGCCTAGGGTGATTTCTTCGAATGAACCATGTAGATCATGTTGCATGTAGAGTTCAGAGAAAGGCACACCTTCTATCCCATGCATGCATTCGTAGTTTTCACGTGCTTTGGCCTTTTTGACTTCTCCTCCAGTTTTCTTGGACTTAAATAAAAAGGAAACCAGAAAATTTATTAGGATAATTGCATTGAAAAATACTCAAGAAATGAAAATCGAAACAAAAAAAGAGACTGCTAAGAAAACCTTGACCATGATTGAAATCGATTAATGGACTTCATTATTTTGGGTTCATAATACCCTCATTGTATTCATGTATACTCCATACCGAGTGAGGCGTGAACCTTAAGGATTATAGCCCAAAATCTAGCCTACTTACTGCCTCGTGTATCGCATGGGTTTGTGAAATGACAATGCTTCTATCAGTGTGGGGAAGAGTAAGGCCGAGTCTTCTTACGGACTTAGACTGAATTACTTGAGCACATGGGAACTACAACAACAAGTCCCTATCTCATCATGTCATAGAGTACCTGCAAGGGGGAAATATCTTATTTACTACATCGGCTTACTCTTTACTTCTTTGGTTGAGAGCTGATGAATCTCCATTTTGTTGCCTTTATTCTTTCATTTTTTCCTTTAAACCCTAGATAAATGCATATATATATATAACATTATCTGCATAAGATAACATCTATTATATACATTGTAGATATTGTATAAAATACTATAATTAAAGCCAAAATAAAAGAGTAAAGAAAAGAAAAGGAAAAAATGAAATACCATAGGTATTGAATGACCCTAAACCCTGAGATCTAAGCATCATGATGACTGCATCGACAAGGAATAAAGTAGGATGAGATAAGGGTCAAAAATACAATAAAAACCTTAATTTTTAATTTCTCAATAAATCAATTATGAGACATATTTTACTCTTTATTATTTATACTTCAAATCAATAAACTTTGTACATTAAGTTGTAGATAAAAATATTTAAAAAATACAAAATTTATTTCAATTAGAAATAACACACAATGTGCCCTAGACTCTCAAATTAATAAGTTAAAATCCAAACTTCTTGAACATGTATCTTCTCCATATGAACTCAAATTTCACCAAACTTACCTTTATTTTCCTAAAATTGTTTCTAATTATGAAGTTGATTTCATTCAATTTGGAGTTAAAATGCAAAAGTTAGCTTTTGGGCCCCTATTGTGGAATTTATCTAAATAAAATAATCATTTTATTTATTCTTTACGTTTTTTATTATCTTTTATTTTTGTAATCTTGTAAATATTATTTATAATACATGTACACATTATATTAAAATAAACCTATTAAAAATAAAATAAAATAAATAAGGAAATTAAAATATATAGATGAATTACACATACATATACCTATATAATAAATACCCATATTTTTAAGTGTACAAAAAACTATAGAAAAATAAAAACACATTATGTGTATTTTAATAAGTTATAAATATATAAAATATGCATATAAAATAATAAAATCTAAAATAGAACGTAAAAAATGCATGATATATAGGTAAATATACCTACATTTATACTTGTAAAAAATAACTCATAACAAATAAAATCAAAAAATAAAAATCATATTAAAATACTATATAAAATAATGAATATTTTCCATGTTTAACAAAAAACCAAAAAATCATTTATTATTTTATTTTTATTTTTTTTGAATTTAACTTCTGGTTTGTTCTGTAGTGGCAAACATGGCACAATCAGGACTAAACATCGGTAGACCTGCTGGTCAACTGAGCCCCTAGAACCCTAGGTTTGTCAGACCTCGTCAAACGACCATCTTCCTCGCTTTTCCCCATCACCCTTACACTATTTTAGTTCAATTCCTTTAGTAAATTTGCTCCTCGATCTTTGTTCTTTCACACCACATCGATTCCTCGATTGATGTAGCTCTGTTATGAATCGTAGCCATGGTCAAAGTCTGCTCTATATAAAAATAAGCCTCCGATCTCCATTCAAATTTTATCCCTCTTAGGCCTCGCACTTGGTGTTCAAGCTCCTTGGTGATAGAAGGAAGTGAGCCAAGTCAATTGGTGTAGAGGAAGAGGTCTGTAACAGGCGATTCGAGCTCGCTGGCCACCACCAGGCGTAGCTCTGATTGGCACCTTCCCCATTGAGGTTGAGCCCTAGATTTTGCCTTCTTTTAATTCCTAGGAGTAACATTAGCTTAGTAAAGCATGTAATTTCAGTTATTTTTCTTTTATTTTGTGTGAAATCGGGTAGTCGTAGTTCATCAGAGCTCTACTTCGACTAGTCACTTCACCGTTTCCAATCATTCTTCGACCCACATTCCACCTCCATTTCGTTCCCCTTCATGTGATCTACATCCCGCCGTAACCCACTCCCCCTAATCCTCTATGGATCAGGAAATCAGGGTCTCCCCTCTGCTGTTCGTTGGAGACCTTTCGCCCGACTCCACTATGCCTCATTCCACCCTAAATCAAACCCATGGACCTCATGTTTTGTGCGTCTGGACTAAACTTGCATGTATAGAGGCCAAAGACCCTATTTAAATCACTTTTGGTCAAAGTTGAAGGTTCTTGGAGCTCGTTGCCTTCTTGGACCTCAAGAGCTCATTGAAGGACTTTCTGCCCTTGCTTGAGCCTACCAACAGCTGTACAAGGCTTCCATGAAGCTTTTGTGCCTTGGAAGAGAACCTGAGACTACCGGAGGAGGGAGCTATGCACGATAGAAGCTTGGATGCGGCTGTGTTCTTCCTTCTTCTTATAGGGGTTTGCAGCCGTCCGATTAAGGGAGCGCACCAGGTCTTCCAGCAACCATTGGATTCTTCGCTCCACAACCATTCGATCTCGAGATGATATCTGATCTCAACCACTCACCAACAAAATAGTATCCATCTTGAGGACATGCTACATGTTTAAGTGAAAGGAAATGGGCCGTCCCCCAACGTGCTTTAGGGGCAAATTTGTAGTATACCCCCACTTTTTTGTATTTTCTTTTAGTCCATAAAATCCAAGTCGTAGTGTAAAAACATTTATATTAATTTCAAGTAGGCTCCCATATTTGTTTTATTTACATCCACGTCCTTCACCACATCACCTCATGTGCCCATTCACGTGAGGGAGCATGCTTTTTGCAAGGACCCCTCAAGGGTTTTGTTATTATTTAGTCAAAGAATTTTATAATTAAGTTTAAAACTTTATACTTCAATTGCAAGGATACCCTGTATATTTTTGGAAATTGCATTTATACACCTGCCAACACTATATGAATTGAATATTCAAAGAAATTTTGCACAGAAGCCCTTGTAGTTTATTTTTGTGTTCTAGAATGCATTTTTATTTATTTTTGATTGCAATTATATCCATTCCAGTACATAATTATTATTTCTTGCATTTCTTGCATTAAAAATATCATTTTGCATTAAAAATTTGTAGGAAATAAGTGCTTGGCATGATACAAAATCGCACATATTTTTCGCTAGGCCATTTAAATTATTTTCCTATATTGAAAAATCCTAAAAAAAGCATTTATTTCCGATTTGCATTAAAAGTATAAAAATAGAAAAAATCTTTTGAAAAATTCAAGAAATTACAGTATCTTTATTGTTGTATTTTGATCTATAAACCAAAAATTATTAAAAGTTTCTGAAGAATCCCGTTAAAATTTGAAAAACCTAAAAAACTTATAAAAATTATTAAAACTTTTTAAAAAATCAAAAAATTACATTTTCTATTTTCGTATCTTATTTATTATATATTATCTTAAAAATAGTTTTGGAAAATTTTGAGCTATTTTTAAATCCCAAAAAAAAATCGTCTTATTAATTTAACTCATTGTTTTCCATTTCTACTTAGTTAAAAATTAAAAAAAATTAAAAATATCGAGAGTACTAAAAATGGAGAAAAATATAAAAAGCCAAAAATAGTTTATTTTCCCTATTTTAGGTATTTATACCTACATAATATACTATATATATAACTATATTTATTCATAGTGTTATCGTTATTATTATTATTATTAAAAATACCTTATATATATCTTAAAATCCCTTAAAAAATAAATAACCGTATTTAGAGTATTCTTCTTATTTTTCTATATTTTTTATATATTCATATCCTACTTATCTACTATATCGTATATAGTGTCTCTATATAGTTATATACATATCTAGTATTTATGTATATTAAAAAGAAAATAAAAAATACAAAAATACAAAAAGATACAAAATATAAATTAAAATTTCAAAAAAATTAAAAACCACAAAAAATTAAAATCCCTATAAAACACATCTATTCACGTTGCTCCTTCATAGTTGGACCCCCAAGATCGCATACTATACATATCATTATGGAGGGTATAATAAAATTTAGCTCACTATTATTCATTGATTGAGCATTAGTGTGGGTTAATTGTCGATGCATGGAGATTGAGGATATCTGGGAGTCATGAGAGCGGTCGATACAACGATTGTTGGACCCAACTTGTCAGGCACGCAGACCCTCCAAGATCGGATACTAGGATCCCTTCTTGATTTTCGTGTCCATCAAATGGTGTTCTTGTTGAGGAGCAATGTTTAGGATAGACTCTTGTGTGGATTTTCCTTCATTATATTTCTTATTTTATTTTTTACTTTTATTCGAGATAATAGTTTATCTATGATAATCATTTCTCAGTTATTTTTCTTATAAGGGACCTCGAGGCGAAGGCGACTACCTAGGTGGTTGAAGTACCTGATCTACAAGGAGAGTGACCGTTCTTTTTGTTGGACATTAGGAGAGAGAGCAAGAGAGAGAAAGAGAGGATTATTAACATGGTACAATTTCATTTATTTTTGTATGTGTCAGAGAGACTAATTTTATTTCCACTATTAATTTGTAATAATACAGGTGGACTTTGAACATTTAGGACTATTTTACCAAGTGATTGTTTGCTTGTGCGCTCACTGAGTTTTCTCGCATTTTCTTTTCCTTTATTTTCTTTATTTTACATGAGTGTGATTTTTGGTTTATTTTTATTTGTTTTCTATGAATGATTCCTTTGATTTTTAGGATTGCTTGATTGAGTAAGATAAGGTCCACACACCTAATATATTGCATGATCCTATACTCTGCGATTGGATCTAGTCAAAACATAGTCCGTTCTTCATGATAATAGCAGTTCTTTCTTAGGACAATTTCACTGCTTGCATTGCATAGATTATGTTTAAAAATTTCTTCCTTGCATTCCACATGGAGAGAGCTGGGAAGCGTTGTAAGTACTTCTCCTCGAGATGCAATATGCTCCCTCTCTGAATAGATGTGGATCCTCCCACTTATAGAAGTGAATGTCTGACAAGAATTTATCAATCTTGATCTTAGAATAGTGTGGTAGAGTCTTATTGGAGATAAGATAATTCACAATGCCTGCATACTAGGGAAGGGAGGTGATAGACATGATTGCCTCATCTAGGAAGATTTTAATGATGGGAATGGAGTTCTGCTCAGGAGTCTCAATTTTAACTATTTTAGAAAGGTGATCTGCCACCACATTTTTGACGCCAAGTTTGTCATCTTTTTCTTTTAAATATATATATAAAGCTATATATATATATAATATAAATAAGAGAGAGATGATATATATAAATAGGTAAAAATAGTCAAAATAAAGAAAATAATTTTTTGGGGGTTTTAAAATATTTTTTAATGATTTTTTAGGTAATTTTGCTAATTTTTATATAATTTTAAAGTAAAAAATACCCAAATAGGGTTTACAATTAATGGCTGAAATTAAAATGGAGATGAAAAAGATAAAATAGTATTAAAAGATTTTTCCAAATTAATTTTAATATTTATACAATAATATAGATAAAATTTAGAGGTAGAAAATATATTTTTAGGAATTTTTAAGAATTTCTTATATTTTGGAGTTTTTTTTTGATATTTTTAGTAGTTTTTGGTCTGAAGTCGTAAAATAAATAAATAAAAGATATATTTTTTGGATTTTTTCAAAAGGGAGTTGTATTTTTTAGGGATATTTACACCCATAACCCTGAGTAGTTCTTAATTACCCCAGATACCCTCAATAATCACGAATTACATGAAAAACCCCGAATAATTACTCCATCTCACATCCATAACCCTCCATCCGTTTCGACCATTAACCCAACCATAGCGTCGAGTTAATCTAACCAAGCATCGATCCAATGGCTAAAAATAAATCAAAAGAAAAAAAAGAACGATTGTGCTGGAGGATGACAACGTGATGGAGGGCTTCGTCGGGTAGCTGGAGGCGGACGTAGGTTAGATCGTGGAGCAGGCTGTGAGCTGCAACGGTGGCAGGCAGGCGGAGGTGCGCAAGCTCGACCTGCCTAGGGCTTGCCTGGGGGGTGGGGGGGGGGGGGCGTCGGGGGGACTGGAGAGCGGTTGAGGCTTGCGGGCGAGGAAGCTGGCTAACAGATGGGGCTTGCGGATGGTCGGGGGGAGGAGCGCCGTGTGAGACTTGCAGGGAAGAGGAACACGTGGGCAGGGGGCGATAGAAGCAGGAGCTTGCGGGGGGTTCAGGTCTGAGTCACGCGCGATAGAGGGGAGGGGAGCCTGGAGCTTGCAGGGGGAGCTTCCGATGAGCCTACGGATGAGAGGACCTGCGGGCTAGGAAGCTGGAGCTTGCGTGCGCGGGGGGGAGGGGCGGGTGATATGCAGGTCAGAGTCACGCGCGAGCGGGTGAGGCGGGCTTGCGGGCAAGGAAGCTGGAGCTTGCGTGGGGGGTCACGCACTAGCGGCCGGGGGAGCTCCGCCTGAGGCCTGTCCTGCAGGGCATAGGCACATGCGGGGAGGGGAGTTGCAACTGGGGGGGGTGCAGGGAAGAGGCACATGCAGGGAGGGGAGTTGCAGCTTGCGGGGTGGGAGGGGGGGAGCGTGGCGGCAAGGATCGGGAGGACGATGGCAAGAACGACTGTACTCTTGAGTTCGCAGGCGGTGCGAGTAGGGGTGTGCGGAGAGGGAAAGTCCGGGAGGACGATATGGAAGGAAAGTGGTGGTGGGTACATGGAAAAATGACTCGTGAAGGAACCTCCTGCTTGGAGAGATGTGGATGGGTTTGCTGAGTGTAATGGAGAGAAGGTAGAAGAAGATGATAGTGGTGAAGGGAAGATGGAGCGTGCCGGGCGAGGGAAGGGGAGTTGGATCTTGCAGGCGAACAGGGGAGGGAGGCGATTAATCACCGGGTCAGCCTGGCTGGAGGTGGGCTGCTCCTCCTCCACACCTTCCACGTGAGGCTTCCTCGCCTCCATCCCCGACCGCACATACATACAGCGATGGCATGATTTGTAAATACGATTGAGCATTAAGGTTAATTCTGTTATTTTTTAACGGCAACCGTCAAATATAACGATCATGCCAAATGGAACATAACACAGGGTTACGTCATGTAAGAGTTAATGATTATTCGGGGTTATTCATATAATTATGAATTATCGAGGGTTCTTGGGGTAATTACGGAATTACTCAGGGTTATGGGTGTAAATATCCCTATTTTTTTATGTATTTTCTTCTGCAAATAGGGACAAAAAATAGATGTTTTTGATTTTTTATAAATAACAAATACTTAAAGTGCCAAATTAAAATATGTATGTGAAAGTGCAATGCAATATAAAGCTAAATCTATTTTTTGGGGATTTTTTTGAATTATAGAGGTATTTCTAATAAATAGAGACGACAAAGAGAAATTACACTACTAGCAAGGGTATATTTGTAAATAGCATGAAATCTGAGGGCCAAAGTGCAATTTCTACAAAAATTATATAATAAAATATTCAAATTCCTAGGCCAATCACAAAATTCGAGACCCGCGAGGGCCTCTATGCAAAAATGCCACAGCTCACGTATGGACACACGTGAGCTACTAGCGGGGGCAAAAATGTAATATTCAGAAAGCTTAAGGGCTTGTTTGCAATTTTATAAAAATTTTGTAACATGTAAAAATTGTTTTTAGATCAAATCTAAAAATGCAAAGCTCTAGGGGGTTAGCAGCAAAATGCCCCCTCACGTGATGCGTCACATGAGGTGACATGGCTAGGAGCTGAATGTAAATATCACAAAGTACGGGGGCCTAAGAATAAATATTACAAATGTATAATAACAATCGATGAAAGTTTTAGCACTAAATGATAAAATACAAAATTTCCTAGGTAGAATATGCGAAATACCCAAGGCAGAGGCAGATCAGATGACTGCTAGATGTTCACTTATGCCATGGGTCGTAATCTGGATGGCTGATGATGATTCGCGGATCGACGACCAAGATCAAAAGATCCGGGATGATCTGAAGGTGCAAGGAGAGCATGATCCGACGGTTGTTGTACTCTGGAAGCTCCATCCAAATCCAACAGCGCTGAAGGGCGGTGGATGATCTGGGAAGCATCCCCGGCGAGGCGAGCTTCACCAGGCCCGATCCACCACCTCCAACGCTCCTTCATGCTCCAAATGGACGGGGATGATCTAGTTTTCCTCCTCTCCATGTTGGCGGCTCCAGAAGGCTCCTGGCGATGGTCGGAGGATGCGTGCGAGGGTGACGGAGCACGCAAGCTCCAGGAACCTCGGTGGTGCTCCAAAATGAGCCCCACGTGCCTCGTACGTGCTTAGTCCTGCAAGAAAAAGTCAAGAAGGTCATGAGAAAACTATTGTGACCCTCCAGTGGGAAAAAAGAGGGCGGATGGCGGTTGTGGGATAAAAATGATGTTCACCGGAGCTAGCTCCGACGAGGGTAGACTAGGTCGAATGGATGGCTAAACAACGAAGAGAACTGGATGAAAAGAATCCTAGGACTATGGGGAAGCTAAAAATCCAAGGAAAATAAAGAAAATGCGGACTTAACTAGTGCACGGCCAGGAGAATGAACCTCAACGCCAGCGAGGCAGCGGAGATAGGTGGAAGCACCACTATACATTGCCAGACCTCACTAGAGGGAGCTGGAGGAGAGCTGTCACCTCTCCTGTCCAGAGCACGACCAATGGGCAAGATTGGTCAAAATGGGTTCAAAAAATCGGAGGGAAGGAGAAGGTGCGGTTTTGTACAAGAGGTGACGGGGCTCCTAAATCCAAGGAAATCACGAGATGCAACTTTCCAATCCCCAAAGAAATCCCTAAGCGTGTATCATCGATCTAAGGGGAGAAAAAGTCATGAAGAGCGCATCGCGAAATGGTGCAAGATGTGACCTCAAAAAATTAGAAAAATCGAGGAAAAAGAAACGTTATGACAGGAGGCAGATCTCGGTCAAAGAGTTGACCGAGGTCAAAACTCAGAAGAAGCTGGTTGGTCCACATCGACCAACCAGAAAAATCCCATCAGAAATTATATCGAAATTTGATTAAAAATAATAAATGAATTTATTAATTTTAGGTTATAAAATTAAAATTATTTATTTTTTGAGTTATTTTATTATGATTTTTATTTCTTTTTTCGATGTCTAGAATTACAAGTTATTTTTTTGAGGGCTATATATTGGTATATTCATTTATGTATTTTAATCATTTATTTTTATTTTGTATTTATATTTTTATTGATTTAATTATTATTTTATATATTTATAACTTATTGCTATAAAATTAAAATATTTTTATTTTATTTTTATGATTTAATATATACAATTAAATAATAAATGTATCTATTTCATAGATAAAGATATAGGCAGTTTACCTATGTATTTTATACAAGTTTTTTATTTTAATGATATATTTTTGTTTTTATTTCACTTTTAATATATACAAATATTATAAATAATATTTACAAAACTATAAAAAATATAAAATTATAAAAATAATGAATAATAAATAGAATGAATATTTTAATTGGTACAAGTATACAATAGGGGTCCAAAACCTAACTTTCATACTGTAACTCCAAAAAACATGATACCTTCATTAAATTACTTATTAAAAGTTATATACAATTAAAGGTGATTCTGATATACTTTGAGTTTTTATTTGAGAGATATGGGTATGGGAAGTTAGTATTTTGGAAACTTATTCTGAGTATATCTTTTTATCTGTATATTATTTTTGTTTGAAATAAATTTTGTATTTTTCTTTATTTAATTATCTGCAACTTTCATGTTCAAAGTTTCTTTATTTTAAATATAAAAGTGGAACTAAAATAGGTCCTAAAAATGAAGGAAAATGAATAAAATAAATAGAGTTTTTTATTGACTTTTGGCCCTTATTTCCCCCTACTTTATTCCTTGTCGACCTAGTCATCGAGATGCCTAGGTCTCAGGTTTTAGGGTC
Source organism: Ottelia alismoides (assembly GCA_037367405.1). Taxonomy (NCBI): domain Eukaryota; kingdom Viridiplantae; phylum Streptophyta; class Magnoliopsida; order Alismatales; family Hydrocharitaceae; genus Ottelia; species Ottelia alismoides. Next base: position 48,778 of record JAZKJV010004583.1, read on the forward strand.
ATAAAATATTTTCAATATTTATTCTTTTTTTTCTTTTCTATATTCAATAATTTTGGCATTAAAAACCGTATTTTATACACTATTTACAACATGATGCATGAATGCTAAAATGCCTAAATTAAGGGTATTCACACACATGTGCTAGGGTTTTTACGACCAAAATGATAGAATAAGGATGATGAAATGGATATTCATCAGGTTGTTCCTGTAACCATGGCTGGGGTAGCCCTGACATCTACTTCTCTTGAATATGGTAAACATGGTATACAAGAGTTGCAGATGCAATCACGACAAGTACCTCATCTTGAATACCGTCTCAGAAAGCTCTGCCATCTATTTTGGCAGTCTGGATAAGTTGCTATCAGTCTCATCCTTTCGCCTATCAATCCTCTCAACTACTGTAAGTTTGTCTGCTATAATACCCATGTCAAAAAGATCCACTATATCCTCCACTCCCCCACTTGATAAGAATGGTACGGGGTTCTCTAACTGAGCTCTAATTGCGGTTTGTGATCTACTTGTCTCGACCATCTGCTCTAACACATTCGAATGGTGTACACACCTCTTGAAATATAGCTTCCTCCACATGCAACACTAACCAAACCCTGCACCTCTAGGTGTAGACCGCAATAAACACATTGAGTCAGGATGGTAGGCCCTAAGCTATGGCAAGGACTCTTCTGTAAGAGATCTTTGAATCTCTCCCACTTATCATAGAAAGCTTCATTAGGAAGTTCGGAGAAACTCATGATGCATGAGAACATCAAATTTTTTCTACTCAAAGGGAAGAAAATTCTTCAAAAATAGGTATTGAACTGTACGAAGGTAGTTATAACTACCCCAGGTTCTTCATCCAATAATCATCCTTATCCTTTAAGGCAAAAGAAGGGCTTTGAGCTTAATGTAGTCTTGGATAACCCTAGGATGTATAAGGTTAGTGCAAACAAACTCAAAGTCCCTAAGGAATGCGTACGTCTCCTCGTGGGCATTCCCATGAAAATGAGGCAACAAACTCAGGAACCGCGGCTTCATCTCATATTCGACTATAGGCTCGACTGGGCTCAAACAATCGACTATTTGATATTGCATAGAGTTTTATGTTGCATCCATGGGTACATCTCTACCCAACTGTAACTAGCCAAGTTGTGTGCTCATAAGTAATTGGTTCTGTTCCGATTTCTGCTAACCTAGCCAGTAATGCGTGCATTGGGTCCTCTCATTCTTCCTCCTCCCCATTCTATCTTTTAGGAGGTATGTTATCTGTATCTTTGTCACCTTCATCAAAGATAGGATTGGACTGAGATCTAGATGAAGATAACGAAATCAAATTGACCTCACAAAGGTAATGATCATCATCAGTGAGTAAAGAAGAAAAAGGTTAGTTGTGATGTAACCATCCCCAAGGAGTGAATCATGATACATCGATTTGGAACAAAGGTTATTTCTAAATCGGGATGATCCAGTTAAAGAAGAAGAACGGGACTGGACATGTGAAGATGTAATATTTTGGGTGATTCAGCGACAAGCTCGTAAAGTCCAAGCAAATATCCGACCAATTATCCATCTTTGAGTTTAAAAACATACGATATTTGAGCATGCTCGATACAAAAAGATTCCAGTACTACTGGGCACGTGAATGTGCGGAGTTACTCACACAAAATAGTCAATACAAACCCCCTTTGAATTGATTCACCAACTCAACGTTGAAGGCCGAGGATGATGGCCTTAATATTGTTAATTTTAGTTTAGTGACTCAACAAAATCTTATTCATGCCTATAGGTGTAGCATCCTAAGGTAGTTCTACGTTCAAGTGGCAAACCATACCACTTTAAAATGTGACTAATTTTTCTAAGGGTCAAAGGCAAGTCCTTGCAGCAATAACAGGACCCTAAAAGTGAGTCCAGGCACTTAGGGCACAGGTCCAAGTATTTCTGGCTCTATTCCTTAGGTGCTACGTCCTCACCCACTTTGTCCGAGGGTAAGTACCTGCAAACAATGAGGGTTTTACTGCCCGTAATACAAGGTTGATTTTATTCCAAATTAAATTAGGTCAATTTGCATCAATTTAGTCCTGATTTTAAGAGATTAGGTTATCTCTTCAATTAATGTGAGCACACAATCATCGTCTACCGAACAATCCCTTTTCCTTAGTCATAAGTTTCAAAAACTAAGTGATAAGTCAGAAATCAGAATGCAACAGAAAACTATGATGAATGTTGTAATTTAGAGATACTTACAATGTTTCCTAGACCTCTCAATGTGGATGCATAGAAAGAATATAAAAAACTATCTAAATAAATCAAGTCAAAAAATCACACCTAAGAAGAAGTTCTATTAGCAGTGAAGAAATCAATTCATTTTTGACTAAGTAGAATGTATGCTATGTACATCTATGGATCTCCTAGGATTTTTGTAATTTTGAGATAAAGTGGTGTGTCTTAAGTTACGATTTAGATAAAAAAGGACCTATGATATGTCTATTTAGCATAGTGCTCTGATAAAAAAAATTGCCATTCAAGTCGAGAACCCCTCTTGAGACAACCACCACATAAGATTTAAAGTTAACAGGACTTCATTACACTTGCGAGTTTTTAAATGAAAACCTTTGTAATTGGAAATTAGTTGACAATTAATTATAACACAATTAATGACATTAATTAACTAAATTATTTCTCTCTCGGCTACTACTCTGTAGTCTCTCTAGCAAGGACTCTAAGTTGCTTGCCTCCGCGGTTCTTCGAAGATTGATCATCGACGAGCCTACCACAAAGCAAATTTAATTAGATAAATAATTAAAGAGAAATAATCAGATAATTATATCCTCAACAATAATGCAAATAATGAACAAAATAATCAAGAAAAAAATAGGCTCACGATTATTTTCCTAAAAATTTACTAAGTAAATATTTTTACCTTAAATTAATCACTAAAGTTGTCGCATCCCCGGCAATGGCACCATCTAGTAAATTGCTAAATGCACAAGATAATTAGTACTCGTTGTAGTATGGACACTTAGTGAATTACACTGAACTAGATCAGATGTCTCTGCAAAGAGGACCTAGCTTTAATTTATAAACATTGGAATTCTAGCGTCGAACATGGGGACACGAGCAATTCAGTGAATCAATTGAAATGCCAAATATTTAGCAAGGTAATTTATAAGATCATCATGAGCGGATGCACATGACACAAAAGAGAGATTTTTAAAAACTTTTTTATGCAACTTATAGTCAATGAAAACAAAGATGCACAAGCAAACAATTATGACAATCACAATAAATAATGGCATAGCAGAAAACTTGTATCAATTTACACGAAATCCTTGAATTGATTTAGTGGTTATTGAAACATGAATCATGTAAGTCATGATTTATGTCTCAGAAGCATTCAATAATAAATAATTCTATGTTGTCACTTTGATGCTTAATTATCTAAGGAGTACTTAAATCAATTAATGACTTAATTATTTTATCAAAGATAATTCAAATAAATATACTTAAGAAGTAAATTAAATATCAAGTTCAATTCCTCAATACTTGTACTATTCCAATGTCATTCATAATAAATTTTAAGCACTTAATAAAAAGAACAATTTAACATGGTTTTTAATTCAAAACTTGCAATAAATCATGCCAAAAATAGAACATCAAAATAGCTTTCCAACAAGACAAAAATCACTCAAAATGAATCTATAAATAAAAGGATATTAAACGTTTAATCTGGGGACATTTTTATAATAAAAATAATAAGTTTCTATTATAAAAAAAGAACAAACTGGATTGAAATGCAATTAAAATAAGACACGTGGTCTAATATGTAATTGTCACTAGAGCGAAAGGGCTGAAATGTAATTATGTTAAGTCGCAATGGTTAAAATATAAATATTACAAGAGTGAGAGGACTTATCTACAATTATTGAAAACAAAGGGACTGGCATTGTAAATTGTCCACTTCATATGAGCCTGTCATGTGATATGATAGGCTCAGAAACAGGCTTGGGGACCGGCTCAGATAACACGTGTAAGTATGCTGCAGGCTCGAGGACATGCTCGACTCTCAAGTCTAAGGATTGAAATAATGCTTTGGACCAGCTGCATGGCTTGATCTAGACCGTCGAATCTTGCCCAAATTGGGGAGATCTTTTCAGCGATGGCTGTTACTCTCTAGTTCTTCAACTCATCGTGAGTGGTAGAGCTCAGGTTGGGCTCCAGCGAGCGATAGGAAGATCCTCATGTGCTCCATGTGTATATTGGGGCACTCAAAATGTTATTGAGGGCCCGGCGAAGAAGAAAATGATACGATGAGGCTCCAATGGCCTCTATATACTCCTATCAACATCTGCTAATCGGAGGAGAGAAGATTGAACGGAGAAGGTCTTTGACTTATGGCCATTGAAGCTCTTCGAACCTGCAAGTGTTAGCAGCAGATACCCAAAGCATAGGCGAATTATTTTGAGGGGATTGTGATGTGAAATGGAGGTTTCTAATGGGGTGAAGGATGCAAACTCTATATGGGTTCCAGGTTGAAACAAGACCTGGAATGGATCGTGATGGAAACGATCATGAAGAAATGGATTCAAGATAGAAAGGATCATGTGTAAATGAGAAATGGATTGTGATGAAGTTGGTGCAATCAAATCATTATTTAATCAAGTAATTGATATTTGAAAAATAGGCAAGCCAACAACGAAAATAAAAGAATGAAAACTTACATGGAAGATGAGATGAACAATGAAGAAATTGAAGAATGATGCATGCCAGAAACGAAGCTTTGAAGCTTTATTTGTCTTCGCTACAGGATCTGAGCCACAGATCTGAGCTCGATCAGCTAAGGTAGTGGCTAAAACACGACCTACTTTGGCCGAGGATCTTGCTGGAGATTATCTCTTTCCTCAATCAATCTCACTCACTTTCGCTATCACAGAAGGATGGGGAGAGCTCGGAGAATCCTCACTGAATGGCGGGATAGTGGTTTAGATGGGCAGAGGCTTGGTTTTGAGGAGGGGGTGGTTGCAGTTAGTGAAGTAGGTGGTGATTTCGAGAACCACCATCGATTAGGAGTGAGGGAGATGATGGAATTGGAGGTTCGACGATGAAGAGGGATGAAAGGCGATCAAGTAGGTCACGGTTTTGAAGGAAGAGGATTAGGTGGAGGTTGGTAAAAATAGGAGAAGTTGTACAGTTGGCGACTCGCGTCGCTTAGAGGGAGTGGAGTCGAGAGGTTTAAGGAGATGCGGTGACTGTCTAATCAAGATCATATGGCCCAAGAGTGGGGCAGATAGAGCAATGAGAAGTAGCAACATGGGTAGCCATAGAGACGCCACGTGTCCCACTAGAAATTAAGAGAAATGAACAAATATAAAATAAATCAAACAAAAATAGAAGGAAAAAGAATTGGAAAAAACTCAAAACATGAAAGTTGTAGATCTCGATGAGATCTACAACTTTCATGTAGAAGTCATTGAGAGACAAGTCATCTATACATATATAAAATTTAAATATATATTAAAATAATATAAAACATTTTTATTTTATTTTATTATTAAGTATTATTTTTTGTATTTTTAATTAGGATTGATGTTAAATTATTTATATACAATATTATAATTTTTTATTTAATTTTTATTGAGAAATAAATATATAAAACAATATCACAATAATAGGGTTTTATAATATATATTAATTAGGGTTAGTTATTTACAACACACAAATTATTAATTAGTATTAATAGTTAATGAATCTTAACGAATAGCTCAAGTTAGAGAGATAATATTAAAAAATAAAGTAGATATAAATGGGATGGAAAAAGGCTGAGTCACGGTGGAGGGTTTGCTGGAGTGGAGCTCATGCGAACTACAAGGAATCGGTTCTTCACTAAAGCAAGTGATTAAACTTAAGACTAATAACATAAAATAAAAGTGCAACTCAAATATTCTTAAAAAAACTAAGAAAAGAAAACCTCAAGCAGACGGATCGTCGGAGATGGTGGGAGCCATGTCTACATCGCTTCCTCAACTATGCAAATGGGTGCACAAGGAGGGGAAGAAATGGAGAAAAGCTGAACCAAAAACGCGAGGAAGGAGGATTTAGAGCTTATGTACATGTGATGAACAAGGGTTCTTCTCTTAGGGTTCACAGATGAATCAATGTGGCTTCGCCCTAGGCACAACATCAGCGAGAATCTCGAATGAATATTGGTAAACTCTTATGAAGGTATCGATCCTCTTCGAGCCTTATATCGAGAGGGGGAAAATAGAGAAGAAGGGTTCACCGTGTTAGTTTGACGAGCTTAGGGCTCGGGTCAGAGAGTTGACACGAGTCAACCGTCGGACGCCTCCTATTCCCCCAGCTAGACCACTAGAAAACAAAACTGACTGAGAAATGATAAATAAATAAAATAAAATAATTAGTTAGTTAGTTAACTAAAAGTTATAAAATAAAACATGTTTATTATTCTATATAGTATTTTCATATGGTTTTTATTTATTTTATGCATTCATTTATTACATGTTACTTTTTATAAGTATAAACATATGCATATTTACCTATATTTTGTATATTTTATTTTTATTTTGTATTTTAATTTTAATTTATATATAATTTATTTATAGATTTATAACTTATTTCAATATATTCAAATAAATTTATTATATTTTCGTCTGATTGTACACTTAAAAAAATAGTGGTATATATTATATATGTATAGATATAATATATTTATCTATGTATTTTTAATATAATAATTTTTATTATTTTTTATGGTTTATGTATTCTAAATATGTACATTAGTTATAAATAAAATTTTACAAAATTATAAAAAATAAATAAAATGAATATTTTATTCAGGTATATAGTACAATCGGGGTCTAAAACCTATCTTTTGCATCTTAACTCCAATTTAAGTGAAACCACTTTCATTAAATAGCTTATAACAAGCTATATACAATTAAAGATGATTTTAGTGCATTTTAAGTTCATTGAAGGAGATACATGTATGTGAAGTTTGGGTTTTGGATTTTTATTCTGAGTGTAGAATGTACAATCATATTATTTTTGTGTGAAATCAATTTTGTATTTTTATATATTTTTATCTACAACTTTCATGTGTAAAGTTTTTTATTTTAGGTACAAATAATAAAGAAATGGATCCAAAAGTGGATTATTGGAGAAATAAAGTTAGGGTTTTTATTGATTTTTTGATCCTTATCTCTCCCTACTTTATTCCTTATCGACCCAGTCATCATGATGCCTAGGTCTCAGGGTTTAGGATCATAAAGTACCTTTGGTATTTTTTTATTCTTTTTTCTTTTATTTTGGCTTTAAAAAATGTATTTTATATTATATATACATAATAAATAATGAATGTTAATTTATGCAAAATAATGATTTATACATGCATTTAGCTAGGGTTTAAAGGTCAAAATGAAAGAATAAAAGTTATGAAATGAAGATTCATCATCCGTCCACAAGGTATTCCTTTAAGGCCCCCTTCGATATCTGCAAGATCACGATGCCCCGTTCTTCATCAGACATCGACCTAGGGGGAGGAATCTGTTCTGTAGCCTCTAGGTTCTTCCCTAGTTGCCTTCAGCCCAAATCTTCGATGCTTACTACTGGAGGCGCCGGCTTCAAGCGCATCCCTTTCGTAGGGCATTCCCTCTACCGATGTCCCTATAGCATGCATCTGAAACAAAGTTGCACCTGTGACGCACATCTCATGGAAAGGTCGTCCGTAGCTCCGCATTGGTAGCCCCATCTTGTTGCATTGTCCCTGACCTTCAACCTACGCTTCTTCTCCTTGGAAAGGCTCCAAAGGATATCCCCCACGAGCTCCTCCATCTCCGCATCTTCTTGCCCCCTCCCCCTCATTTCTGGTGGCCCTCTGATCTCCCTGACAACTGACCTTCTCCTCGTCGTCATCATTCCCACTTTCACTCTTGCTCTCACTTGCTACTACTCTCTCCATCCCCTCTACGAGCTCATTATTTCCACACTCGCTCTCACTTTTCATAGATGGACCGTAAAATTGATACCAAAAAACCACATATTTCCACATTTATATAGATAACCTTACAAAGTTTAGATCTAATGTACATATGCTGCTAGGATGATGATCTATTAAAAAATTACTATGCTGCTAGGATGATGTTCTATTAAAAATTACAAATTTTAACCGAGAAAATGTCTTCTTTGTCATGTGGATACACATGTTTCAATGATTTATGAAATATTTAATGACGATATTATTCATTGTAAAAATAGCAATGGATAAGCTTTGTTATATGCATATATAAATAGCGACAATTTGCAAACCTTTTTAAAAATAGCAGTGGATAAGCGTTATTATATGCATTGTCGCTAATAATACAATGACAAATATATTGTCACTAAATAATGTCAAGTTTATAATTAGTTTCACAATGAAAAGTGTCATCATTATATATTTCACAACTAATTAATTTTTTTAGTGGTTGAAGAGAAGTTTTGGAGGAAGAAGGGGGGATTGATCCATGTTCCTTTTTAAAGTAAGAGCCAATGCTTTTACCACCAGATCATTGGAGGGTTAATAATTAGAGGATAATCTTTTGATTTATGTACCAAAGAAGATGCAAGTTTTTGTGGTGGAAAAAATCCAGCGCAAAAATATTAGGGGAGAAAATATGTTGTAGTAACCATACGTGGTATAAGATTTTTTAGGTGTAGAACGTAATATTGAGTTGCGATGATTTAAGCAGGCACAACATTTGTTCATAAAGATAGGATAGCATAAAAGAAAGGTGTCTCAAATTTTCGTCATCACAGCTTAATTTCTACTAAGATAATTTATTATGATGATATCAATACGACAAAACACGTCTATAGATATGTGGTGCTTGTTTTTAAAAATATGTCACTATTGTGAAATAGTTTTTACATTGGAAAGTTGCGACAATGTTATCACTAGTTGCGATCAATGTACTACAACAAAATTAGGTTATAGTGATGCTTTTTCTTAAAATCCATCATTATCAACCGTTGCTAAATATATAACACAGATATTATTCGTTGCGAAAATATTATTTATATTTGAAATTCGTGATAAATATCATATCCATCCTTATATTATTAGCGATGTTCCTTATGTGACACTTATCCATCGCTGTTTTTAAAATTTTAAAGTAATCGTCACTATTGAACTAAAAAATTAGTAATGATTAGTTGAAGTTTTGAAAAATAGTAACGGATAAGCGTCGTCGTTATATGGATTGTCACTTATGATTTTAGCGACGAACATAATATTCATTGATAATTAAGTAAATAAATTCACAACCAGTACTATTGTTATAATATATATTTATTTTGAAATAGCATTGCTATAGCTCAATTCCTCGCTAAATTTTTGAACTAAAAAAATAGTGACAATTAATTATTTTTTTTGAAAAAGCAATAGATAAATGTTGCTATTTACATGCATCGCTGCTGGTTATATAACAATGGATATACCAATAGATAATTTCAAATATAAGAAATAATTTCATAATGAATAATATCAATGTTCTATATTTGATTATGAATAATATAGGGACGGATTAAGAAAAAAGTTTTGTAAACTCATTTTGTTGTAGTGTATATATCAAAGTTCATATATTTTTTCTTTCGCTTTCTCTTGAACTCGAAGCCTTATTGTGGTAGGTGTGGTGTGGCTGTACAATCTTGGAGATGACATATAATGGATGTTTCAACATCTCAACAGTAATGAATTAAATTCGACAACACACCCTTGATACTTACACATGCGATGTAGTATTATTATATGAAGTACAACTATGGTTATAACTTCAACGACTCGGAATAAACTTACCTCCATTGGTTTAATACTCAATTTAACTTATACTAAACGAATACACGCATACATAAACAAATAAACTACGAATACACTCATATGATTACTCACTGCTATAAAATTAGCTTAGATAAAAAATCTAATATCCATTGAAAGATAATATTCATTAACATATCTTTCGTAGTTAAATGAATAATAAGAAATATTATTCGTTGTTCATATTACTATATTGTTAGCAACAAATCATATAACAACAGTTTTTAATTGCTTTTTTCTTTTAATCATTGCTAAATTAGTAACGATAAAAATCGATATTAAAGAAATGTGAACCAATGATCATTGTTATATAAAATTTTAGCAACAAATATGAAAATCATTGTGAATTACAAGAATAAAAGATTTTTACATTGAATAACACCCGATGTGTGCATATATGTATTTAGTATCAGAAGACATGGCTTCGAATGTTCGAATACTTCATTGTTGTATGTCGATTTTTTGTAATGATTTACCCATTTACATATGCATTGACACATGCATGTTTGATCATGCCCCTCTCCTCAAATTTACTAATAATATAAAAATCACTGCAAATTACGAGAACGAAAGATGATCATGCAATGATATAATATATGTATGTATGTATGTATGTATGTATGTATGTATAGGGAAAAAGGACCCTACACCGGCGGGTGCAGGAAATTTCCTACACCCGGCCTAATTTTTCATTGATTTTGGATTTTTTTGAAATGAAACATTGGGGAATTTAGATCACCATGTATCACCATGTTGTCATTCCAAATTCAACTTAATTCGACACTTCTATCATCTCCATCAAGACTACCAAATTTTAACGGTCTCAGAATTGCTGAAATCGACCCCTTATAGATGAACATGTTAGGAATGTTTATTTTACATGAAATTTGAAACGCTTATCCCCCTCATCATATTAAGTAAATCCCCCCTACTTTTAATTCAAAAAAAGTAAAAAAATAATGCGAAAATGGGGTGGGTGCAGGGAGTTTCCTACACCACTGGGTGCAGCTCCCTGCCCTCATATAGGGAAAAGGGAACCTACATCCAGGGGTGTAGGTAACTACCTACACCGGGCTTCTTTTTCATTATTTTTAATTTTTTTTGAAATAAAACCTTGATGGAATTAGATCACCACGTGTAACCATGGTGCCATTCCAAATTCAACTAAATTCGGAACTTCTATCACCTCCATCAAGACTACCAAATTTTAACGATCTCATAATTTTTGAAATTGATCCCTTCTAGATGAACGTGTTAGGAATGTTTATTTTGCATGAAACTTGAAACACATTTTCCCCTCAATGTATTACGTAAATCCCCCATAAGGTTTCCATCAAAAAACTCAAAAATAATGAAAAAGAAGCTCGGGTGTAGGTAATTACCTACACCCACGGGTGTAGGCTCCCTGCTCCCATATATATATATATATATATATATATATATGAGAAACTTCAAATGAGACAGGGACTCACCAGTATTGTGGTGAGCCTTCAATCCTGTTCTTCTATCTTTGATCTCACAATTGGATTTATTGATGAATTAATTAAATTAATTTAATGATTAGAAACCTATTTTGGTCATTTCATCACATTTTAAATATAGAATGTGACCACTATTTCACCTAATCCGATGCCTCCCTCCCTCTCTCCCTCCCGATTTGTTCTCTTCCTCTCTCTTGAGCGTCGCTCCTTCCTTCTTTCCTTGATAGAGGGCGGCGGCCGCGTTCGTCCAAACAGCAGAGGAGGCATTATTGATGGTCAACGGAGCACCAAGCTCCCGACAAAGATTCTCCTCCACACAAAGAGCGGGCAATGTTTCTTCTCCGATTGGCTCTTGGCGGATGGGTGGGTGAAATGCTGTTTACTACCCTTGTTAATTCGATCAAATTAATGGTCAAATTAATATGCTGTCGTTTGTTGTTGTCGGATAATAAGAGCAGATCAAAAACCACTTTTAATTAATGTCGAGTTAATCACGAGTGGTAATTTTATTTTACTTGGGGAAGCCCAAGATCGAACTCAGAGAGGCAGCTGTCTCTTAGGTAGATTTTAAGCAAATTCCAAATTTTGATTTTCAGAGGATGAGTTTTTTGGTCTTTTTCGATTTTATATGCAAGAAGGAAAAGACACAATCCAGCCAGTATAAGTTAATTCAGATAAATGATCAAATCAAGTCCAAAAATCATGAAACTTGGCCAGATGATGATATATGATAAAATTAAGCTAGACTATGTTTTTTAGAATTTCTGGCCGTGGATGAACTTACTATTAATTTAAAATGAATGCAAGGTGATTTTGACTAAATTAGTTTTAATAAATACCAAATCACATTATTTTCAGATATAAAAATTATCCTAGATAGATCTAAGTGTGAAGAATCCAGGAAAATTAATAAACCTAAATTTTTATGTGAAATGAACCAATTAAAAATTAATTAAGGAAATCACTAAATGATTTATTTAGGCCTCGGGGTGCGTACAATTGAGATGAACTTTTTGTGTAATGTAAATCTAATTATCCTAGATCTAATGTAATTTTTTTGGGGATTTTTGGAGTCACAGAGAAACTACTATCAATTAAGAGGCATAAATGGGCAAAATATAGCAAAATTGAACCAATTAATTAATAGAAAAATCCACTGATATTACAAAAATATGCCAAGTGCCACATATGAAAGAGGACAACATAAGCTACACAATGCAATTTTTTCCAAATTGAAAAATGAATTAAAATGAGCGCCTAAAGATGCGTGCAAAGACAGGGGTATAAATGCAATTACAGGAACTAATGATAAAAATAGAACGTGCTGATAGGGACCAATATGCAATTACCTATAATGCTGAGGGGGTGAATGCAATTTTTCCACAGAACTCGTGCTTCTCACATGGGGTCTCCTGGAAGGGACTGAAATGTAATTCTGAAAACCTTCAGGGGCCTCGATGCAAATAACCCCGAACACACGTGCAGATCACGTGGGGAGTCCCAGGCTCGGTGGTCTTCTGAGGCTCGGAGCGAGGCTCGGGTGGCTCAGGAGGTTCAGATCTGGCTTTGAATAGCTTCGGAGATCCGAGCCTAGTGGTCGGGAAGAGGCTCGGATCGGGCGGCGTGGCCTGATCTGGACCGTGGATCAAGTGATGATCCAATGATGAGGAACTGCTGGTGCGTGGCATGTCCGGGTCCATTAGATCCGGATTGATCCAACGGTGATGGGTCGCTCCTGAGACGAGGACGTGGTCGATCAGTGACCGTTGGATTTAGATTGATCAAACGACACCTGGAGTGGGCGGGAGCGATGCCGTGGCGCGATCTAGATGCGTAGGATCTGCCCGATCCTACGGCTACGGGACGTGGGCGATGTGGATGGCTCCTGACCGTTCGATCACGAGGATCGAAGGGTTGTTGGCTGTCGTCCCCAATGGTCCTCCGCCTCCTGCGGCGGAGAGGATTGGACTCCGACGAAGCTGACCTAGCTCCGCCCCATCCTCCCATCGTCGGTGAAGGGTGCTGGAGGAACTGGCGTAGCCCAGAAGATTCGTGGAGGGGCGGCGGAATGCCCGGTTCTACCGGCTGAGGCTGGGGTATCCTGGAGGCCACTAGCGATGAAGCTCGAAGATGCGTCGGTGAAGCTTCCAGCCAATCAAGGAGATAGTACCTACATGGGGTTAGAAGATAGCCGAAGCATGCGAAATGTACGTGGAGTGGTCGGGAATGAAATGCGAGGCCTATGAAGTGGTGATGGTGTCCGGTGATCGAGCTCCGCCAAGGTGGCGGAGCTGGCGTCGGTGAGGGGTGAAGTAGGTTGTCGGAGGGAACGAAGGGTAGCACGAAGATCAAAGCTCCCTAGCGGAGCTCGGAGGATGGTTGGTGGAGCGGGATGGTGCTCATGGACGACGAATAAAATGGAAGAAAACAAAAAAATCAAGAAGAAGATCAGGGAAGAGATGGAGGGTTCTACTTGGGATCAGAAGCTCGGAGGGAGCTTACAGGTCGTCCCTCGAAGGCCGGTAGGGGACCTAAGCTCTTGCAGCACCGTGGAGGAGCTGCGACACGGCGGAGTTGGGCCGTGGATCTCGCCGGAGGTAGTTCTCAGTCTTCGCTCAACCTAAGGTCAAATCACTGTCGCCAATCTGAAGGTGGGAGCTCAGAGATACTCTCCGTGGTGGCGGATGAGGGTGAAAGTGGCCGGAGGCTAAATATTTAAAGGATGGAGGTGACGGCATGGCTGGCGAAGAGGTGGAGTTCGTGAGTATCGTGGAACGAGGTTGAGGGTAGTCATGGAGATCTAGGGGGTTGGCGAGGATGAGGGACGTGTAGGCTGCGTAGTGGTGGTGGTGTCGGGTGGCGACGAAGGTTATCGACGTGTTGCCCAAAATAGAAAGGGGGCGGCCCCTTTGCGCACAGTGAGAGACGTGGGCGTGGGGTGTGCGGAGGTAGACGATGATCCCTTGGCCGTTGGATCAGGCGATCCAATGGCCCAGATGAAGGTGTGGATCGATGCTTGGGATCAGATCTAGGGTGCGACATCGGAGGGCACAAGACGCGCCACGTGGCGGACTAGGGCGAAGCGCTACGGGCGGCCCTAATGAGGTCTGGGGTTTGATCGGAGGGTGCAGACAACGTGCGAGATGGAGGGTCAAGATGCGATGCTTATGGCGATGATCGAAGGGTGCGTGATGCACCACGTGGCGTGGTGAGGATGCGGCGCGAAGGGACGAGCGTGATTAGATCAGATTTGTGATCGGATGGTGGAGAACGAAGGTGGTGATGGACGGTGTAGATGAAGGCGCTCTCAGCGAGATCGGATGGCGCACAGAGTGCCATGTGGTGGATTGTGGGCTGGGCGCTAGCGGACGGTGCAGATGAGAGCTGGGGATGATCAAACGGTGGGAAACCAAGGGTGTGCGTGGAAGTCAAGGGGCCGTTGGATCTAGATTGAGATCCAACGGTCAGGGGTGCGGGCAGACCGATCAAAGGGGGCGGGCCACGTGGCGCAATCAGAGGGCGCCACGTGGCCAGCTCTGAGTGGTTGAGAAGAAAAATAGATTAGAGGGAGAAGGCGGCTGAATTTGGAAAAACTCAAAACATTAAAGTTGTAGATCTCAATGAGATCTACAAGTTTCATGTTGACAAAAAATGGAGATGAGGTCAAATGTGATACAAAAATACAAGAATACAAATATACATATGTATAGTATACAAGGAGCCCCAAAAACCCAAATGTTGCCTATGAGCTACGAATTGAATGAAATTAGTCTCATTTTAAAGGTCTCTGGATGTGTATTCATCTGGAGGTGAGTAGACCTAATTCGAAGTTTGTAAGAGAGAGATTGGCATTCTAAGGTTCATGGGGTTTGGGGCTTTATTGGGTATTTTACAAGATATGAACTCTGACCTTCTTCCCTATATTATTAACTAATGGTGTACACATTATAAGGAAGGTGTTATTTCATTTTGGAGGGGATAAAATATAAATAAATAGGAGGATATTTTACAAGTGGATTTTACAAATGGATTGGCTTCTTATTAAATGCAATTATGAATGCTAAAATTCATATCTTGTGGATTGATGCATGAATGCTATTTATGCAAGATAACGGGAAATATGATGCTAAATACCCAGGGACAAAGCTCTATTTTAAACTTTAAGAGTGATGAATCACAAATTCATCAACCTCCTATACTTAAACCTTGCTCATCCCTGAGCAACTAAAATGAAATGCAAGAGTGAAATGATTTTGGGTTCCATACCAAGGTCATGTACAAAAGTTGAAAATGGAGCTTGACTCAACCTTTGGATTAATTGTGTGATGGAACCTCATTGGGATCTGAACTTAAGACCTAACAAACTTCAAGTTCCACAAGTCTTCTATTCAAGACTCCTCAATAGTCAGGTCAGAACAAATCCTCAGACGCAAATTTCTGATGACTATGATCCTTACTTGTACTGTTTTAGTGTGAAATAGCTCTCCACCTCAGAAGTGGCCAAGAAGCAGCCTCCTCTAACAAGGTAACTCTAATTACCCGGTCCAGTAACTCTTTCCTCGAGGAGCAGGGTATTCCCTTCTAAGTTCAAGTACGACCAACTCTAGAGGAGGGGGTGGAGAAAAGAATGGACGGTAGCCAGTGTAGCTACCTATCCCAGGATGCCTGACCATTGTAGCCAAGTCATCCAGTTGCAGACTTCTTGCTAATATACATACTCCGACAGGTATTTTATTTTTACTTGGACCTGTCTGATTTTTTTGGAGTTTTTGCAATTTTTTTCGAACTATATACATGGTGCAGCATGTACATCAGGAGTTTTTCCTCTTGAGACAGTAGACTATCCCTCTTTTGAAGCATTATTGCAACCCACAACGTCCTATCCTCAGACTTCAACACCACCAGATTAGGTTGAGATGCACTACCCCTCCCTAGAGAAGGACGGATGTTTCCACCTGTGTGCTACTCCAAGCTAAAGGATTCTACTTCCTCACCACCTCATCAATGAAGAGCTATGTGCATAGTGCTTGTACAAGTTAGGTCATTATCTAAAAGAATCCTGCATGTGCATGAGATATTCTACTTAGACTAATCAAGATGACATGTGAACATAGACTTGCGGACTCAAAGAATTAAGTCACTTGACCTGAGAAATCTTAACTCCAGTTCCTATAAGGTTCCTTTAAAATTAGGTGGATTAAGGTCAAATCAAGTCCATCATAAATATCTACTCATAACTTGGTTCAGAACCCACAAGCTTTTCACCTTGCATATGCAAGATATGCGGATGAGATGCAGATGACATGATATGAAAATGCAAGACTCTTTTTCTTTCTCTTCTGATGTAGATATGCAAGAAGCCTTTGAATTTTTCACAATTTTTTTACAAGAATTTGGTATACTTCGTATGTTACAGAAAATTACAAGGTTTTTATAAGCATTATATAGACTATATAAGTGCATTTTACAAAAAAATTTCTCCAAATTTTATCCAGCCCGTAATTATTGCGTAATATATAAAAAGATACGTGAAAGTACGAGATATAGATAAAGCATATATGTAATATATACACGCCCCCCTATACTTAGCGTGTGCTATGTCCTCAGAGCACAAAAAGTGAGGAAAAAGATATAGCTCGTGCTAAGCGTAAGAGAGCCAAAAAGGACGAAAAAATGTATAGAAATCGTCCTGCCCCCTATACTTAGGCTCTGACAGCCTCAGTATAGAAGAAGGTCAAAAAATGGGGGCGGACGAGGTCAAGCAGAGAAATGGATGAATATACAATGCGTCATCGGTCCCCCCTATACTTAGGCTCAGGTCAGCCTAAGTATAGGATTGGAGTGAGTATGAGGATCGATGTGATCTGGAGGATGTACAGAGAATAGACTCAGGTGGCTCATCTCCCCTATACTTAGGATCTGGTCATCCTAAGTATAGTCCAAGATAGTGATCAATGAGGCTGGGATGAGTTACTAGAGTCACGGGGGAGAAAGGATAGAATGTACAGGAATAATGGGTATATACAAGTGAGTCGGTCTGAATCTTATAAGATGCTGCCGATGGCTAGAGCTCACTGCTGCAAGGTCTCAAGCACGACCCGAGGTGTATCTGCTGAATCTGTCTCGCGCATGAATACAATCTCCTCAACATGGACTAACTGCTCATTGGATTCGACGAAGTGCTTCAACAGTTGTCCATTCACTAGGAATGTCGGTGCGTCATCTGCGAGATCTGAGATCTCGGCACATCCACTATCATGCACCATACGGACGACAAATGGGCCTGTCCACTTGGACTTCAACTTGCCTTGGAAGATATTCAACCTATCATTAAACAACCATACCTTCTGTCTAGGAACAAAGGTCTTTCGTCTGATATATCTATCATGCCAACGTTTAACCTTGTCCTTGTACACCAAACTGTTGTCATATGCGCGGTTTCTGACTTCCACAAGCTCATTCAGATCCATATCTCTCTGCTTCTGCCCAAGGTGCATGTTCCAATTGACCTTCTTGATAGCCCATTCTGATTTATGCACTAGTTCTATGGGCAAATGGCACGACTTTCCGAATACCATTCGAAATAGGGAGGTTCCTAATGGTGTCTTGTAAGCTGTCCTCTTAGCCCATAGACCTGATCCAAGATCTGGGACCAGTACTTCCTGTCTGGGTGGACAAGCTTTTGCAATATAGTCTTCACCTCCCTATTCGACACCTCAGCCATACCATTAGTCTGTGGCTGGTAAGGACTAGTGACACGGTGTTCGATGCCGTAGTCGTTCAAGAGTTTCTTCACCTCTCGGTTTACAAAGTGGCTACCCCCATCTGATATTATCATTTTGGGGATCCTGAACCTAGAGATAATATTCTCTCTGATGAATTTACAGATAGTCCTGCTGTCTGCAGCTCAGGTCGGGATAGCCTCCATCCACCTGAATAGGTAGTCTACTGCAAGAAGGATGTACTCGAATCCATGGCTAACAGGAAACGGGCCCATGAAATCGATGCCCCAGGCGTCAAAGACATCATAAATGATGATAGGCTGCATAGACATCTCATCCTTGGAACCAATGGTTCCTCCCATTCTCTGACATACTGGGCACGACTTCGCAAAGGTGATGGCATCACGAAACAGAGTCGGCCAGTAAAAGCCACACTGAAGTACCTTCCATACGGTCCTCTTTCCGGAGTGGTGTCCTCCTGCCTCCAAGCTATAGCATAAAGAAAGGACACTCTGGTATTCCTCCTGAGGAATACAATGTCTCCAGACACAATCCGGTCCTTCAAAGAAAAGGATCAGATCCTCCCAATGGTAGTGTCTCGCATCCGACTTCAGTCGGTCAATGTGGATCTTGGGCCAATCCTTGGGAACCTTCTTGGAGACAAGATAGTTCACGATATTAGCATACCATGGGAGTGAGTCGACAACAAAAATCGACTCGTTAGGGAAGGAGTCTTGAATTGATGAATCCTCGGAAGTATTAAGATCTTCGAGACGAGAGAGATGATCGGCTACTACGTTCTTCTTTCCAGGTTTATCACGAATATCCAAATCAAACTCCTGGATAAGCAAAATCCACTGAAGAAGATGTGCCTTCGCGTCCTTCTTTTCCATCAAGTATCGTAGCGCCGTATGATCAGTGAACACAATTACCTTGGATCCGATTAAGTGAGATCTGAACTTGTCCAAGCCAACACTAACGCAAGCATTTCTTTTTCTGTAACTGTATAGTTATGCTGAGCGGTGTCAATTACTTTGCTTGCCTAGTGGATTGCAAATGGGATGCCATCCCTCCTTTGTCCTAACACAACCCCAACAACAAAAACTGATGCGTCCATCATGATCTCAAAAGGTAGAGACCTATCTGGGGCCTGCAGGATCAGGACGTCCATGATCATTCCTTGTAGTAGCTTAAAGGCCTCAAGACATTTGTGATCAACAATAAACTCCATGTCCTTGCCTAAACGCTCAGTTAGCGGTCGGGCAATCTTAGAAAAATCTTTAATAAATCTCCGATAGAATCTGACATGCCCGAGGAAGGACCGCAACTATTTAATGTTGGTGGGTGGCTGGAGTCGTCTGATCACATCCACCTTGGCAGGATCAACCTCCATTCCTCTCTTGGAGATGACATGCCCCAACACAATGCCCTCCGTCACCATGAAGTGACTTTTCTCCCAGGAGAGCACTCGATTAACCTCACAACATCTTTTGAGGACTCGGTCCAGATTCTTAAGATAAAAATCGAAGGAATTGCCGTGGACCGAGGAGTCATCCATGAATACTTATAGGAATTCGCCGATCATTTCGACGAATACAACAATCATGCACCTTTGAAAAGTACCTGGAGCATTACATAACCCAAAGGGCATGCGCTTGAAAGCATAGGTACCAAAGGGGCATGTAAACGTGGTTTTTTCCTGGTCCTCTAGAGATATGGCTACTTGATTGTAGCCCAAGAACTCATCCAAGAAGCAGAAGAATTCTTTCCCCGCTAGTCTCTCCAGGATTTGATCAATAAATGGTAGGGGGAAATGATCCTTCTTCGTCGCAGCATTTAGGCGTCTGTAATCCACACAGACGTGCCATGACGTGGGCACTCGCATCACGATCTCCTCTCCATCCTCGTTGGTGGTTGTCTGAATACCCGACTTTTTCGGGACAACATGAACCGGGGCCACCCATTTAGAGTCGGAGACGGGATAAATAAAACCCGCATTGCACCATTTCTCTATTTCCTTCTTCACTACCTCTCGTAAATTTGGATTCAAACGGCGTTGGAATTCACGAGAGGTTTTGGCTTCATTCTCCAAGTAGATATGGTGCGAACACAGAGCGAGATTTATCCCGTGGAGATCGGAAATGCTCCAGCCTATTGCCTTGCGGTTTTTCTCCAAGATCTCTAGTAAGAGAGATTCCTGCTCCTCGGTCAATCGCGAACTGATGATGACCGGATATTTCTTCTATTGACCCGCAAGGAAGGCATATTTTAGTGTTGTTGGTAAGGGCTTGAGCTCAGGTAAGGTGCGATCGTGTAGGAAATCTAGCTCAATCGAATCTGATTCAGTGTTGGAAGTGGCTGGATCTGTCTCTGAAATTATTGCCACCAAATTATTCGGATATGGAGTCGGATTGTCAAAGGTCTCCATGCTATTGGCAAAAGCCACGTCTGACTTGTCATCCTCATCTTATGATTGTCCTAAAGAGGGAAGGACTGACAGGCCCAGTTGGGCCTCTAAGTCATCGAAGATGTAGGGGGATGCAGGTTTTGAGACGTACTCGTTTCTGAGGACCTCGCAAACTGTCTCATGCACAAGATCATCTTCGGAGGGAGGGACTCATCGGTGCTCGCTGGGTTCTGCCTCCATGGCCCAACTGTGTCTACATGATCGCAGTTTGCTTCGGTTGAAGAGTACTCGGTGCTGGATTCGGAATCCGGTCTCTAACATCTGGTTTGCTTCATCTCAAGTTCCTCATCTCCGCCTAGAGTTTGGAACTGGATCTTCCCGATCTTGTAATCAAACAAGGCCCCTGCTGTCTTGAGGAAGGGCCTGCGTAGGATGATCTGGAAATCTCTCTAATTACGAGGGGTTTCTATATCTAGGACAGTGAAGTCCACCATGTATTCTTGCCCCTCGACTTTGATGACAACATTCCTCATTTCTCCTTGGGACCTCTTGGTTGATTTATCAGTGAACTGAAGGAGGGCTCTAGATTTCCTAAGAGGTCCGAGATTAAGCCGCTCATAAAGGGCTGTAGGCATTAAATTAATTGAGGATCCGTGTCTAGGAGAGTGCGTGCAAACGCAATGTTATCAACATGACTCACCACATAATGTGCACCCATGTCTCTTCGTTTCCTTGGAAACGAGTTCTTTATTACACAAGTCGTGGCTATTGATAGATTGTGTTTCTCAAAACGGCTTTTGATCTTCCTGCTTCCCCTAGTAGGTGTGTATCTCACCTTAAGGTATTTCTGGAATGCAGGTGTCATTTCCACGTACTTGTCAAAGGGGATTGTGATCTTGATATATTTGTTGCAGAACTCTGCCATCTCAGGGTCATCTTTTTGGATTTTTTTACTTTTCTTCTTTACACCCTTGAGAGCACGGGGGAAAGGGATTATTGACTCCAACTCAAGTTCTGAAACTAAAAAGTTTTCTTCAAAGCGGGAACTGAGTTCTGTACAAGACTTGGACTCTGAAACAGACTCGGACTCTGACTCTGACTAAAAGGAAAATGCTGCTACAAAATCGGTGATGCGCCTTTCGTGACTTCTGGACGGTCCTCCTCAGATGGAGGTACGGGCTCTTCATCGGTTTTGGTGGACTCCCTGCCAATGTGATTCCGTTGCTGCTTCAAGGACCCAGAAGTCCTCTTCTTCTGCCGGTAGTGGTGATGGTAGTGCTGCTCCTCTTCCGCCTTCAAGTTCTCCTCAAGTAGAGACTTGGTGGCTTCTTCCTTCGGTGCTCGTGCCCAATCAGGTACGATCACGATCCTTCCTCTCCTGAGGGACATAAGGCTTACATTATCATACGAAAGGATCTCATGTTCAGATAAAGACTTATATGAATAGTATACCTGATCACGAGGTTAGTTCTGGCCTTGATTTAGGCTGTTTGGGTTGGCCTGAGCTTGGGCGGGAATTGGGGTCTTTGGCGCCATTTGTTGATCCTGGGTATGATGAATACGATTCAGATCGGTTCTCATATCCAGATAGTCATTCTGGATCTATTAGACCCTATCAGACAGGGTCTGGATCGCCAAGGTGAGGGACTCCAATTCAGTGGGCTGGGCTGGCTGATGCTGACTTGTAGATGAGGTTCCGTACTGGCCCTACTGGCCATGCTGATAATGCTGTTGCTGGTGGGACGGTGACGGGCCATGCTGGCCTGAGTGGAACATACGTTGCTACTGATGCTGCTGAGGCTGGTACCCTCGTTCGGGCCTGGACTGAACAAAGCGCGGTGAGGGGACGGAGCTGGTTTCCTGGTAAGCTGGGGAAGGTCGGAGAGGCTGACCGTTCCCCATCCCCGACTGTCTGCCGACAGGGTCATGGCTGTACCACAACCCGTTGATCTCGAACACCTACGGAGGCTCCTCGTATCCGGTATTCACTTGTGGGGGTGCATGCTGGTCCTGCTGGGTGTAAGTCTGCTCCTCTACCCAGCCATTCAAAGGCCTCGGTGCCTCTTCCTGTACAAGATGGACTCAGTGTACAGGTACATGTGGTGTAGAAGGGGCATGTAGCTTTATGTTAGCTACCCTTTCAGTAAGTTCCTCCACTTACTTCGGCAAACGTGAAAGAGACTCAAGGTCAATGACCCTCTTGTGGATCTGCTCGACCATGGTTAACTTATCAGCTATCATCCCCATGCTAGGAATGAGGTCCTCTTTCAGATCCGCTAAAGTCCTCCTGGTTGTCTCGTTGGATAGAATTGATGGAGACAACTGATAAGCCCTGATGGCCTGCGACCTGCCTGTTTCCGCCATTTGCTCTAGTATCTTCCATACATCATTCTCATTCTTGTTCAGATAGCTTCCTCCACATGCGGCTCTTACTAACCCCTGCATCTCCGGGGTTAAACTATAGAACAAGGTCTGGACTAAGATCGCCTTAGAAATGCCATGGCAGGGACATTTCTGGATTACATCATTAAACCTATCACAGGCCTCATGGAATGGTTCACTGAGTCCCTGGGAGAAACTAGAGATCTTCGTTCTCATTTGATTAGTCCTACTGAGGGGTAGAACTTCTTCAGAAAAAGGTCTTTGAACTGCATCCAGGTTGTACATATCACCCCAAGATTTTTCAACCAATGTGCTGCCTTATCTCCCAAGGCGAATGGGGTGGCCTTCAGTCGGATGTAATCTTGCCAAACCCTAGGGTGACTAAGGTTGTTGTAAACCAGCTCGAAGTCTCTGAGGAAGGAATATGGTTCTTCATTCACATGTCCACTAAACTTCGGTGGCAGGCTAAGGATATGGGGCTTGAGCTCGAATGCTTCGGGGGAACCGCTGGTGTCAACCAACTTTGCATCTCGTTCTCTGCTGGATTATAGGCATCAACCATTGGTCGGTCGATTCCTCCTGCCGCAATGATTATCCCATTCTTGCTGTAAGATCTGCATTCTATTGTTCGGCTGTGGCGAGGCGAGCCAAGACTTGCTGGAGTGGGTAATATCGGTGTTCTTCCTCATTTGGGGGTCGCTTTGGTGGCATCTTGTCCTCTAGTCCTGGGGAATGGAAATGATCTGGGTCAGAAGATAAATCAAGGAAGGGATTCTTACCGAGGCGATGGTCTTCCTTGGTAAGATCAGAGGAGAGGAAAGGGTTGGTTTGACAGTAACCACCCTGGGTGTGAGGGATCCAGAACTCAAGAGGGTCATGAGCTCTGGGTGGTCCAAGTTGCGCTTGGGCCGGAGAAGATGAGTTTCGTGGGGGACTCAAAGGTAGATTGACGAATAATGTGTCGATATTCCCCTAGTCAGTCATCTTGAATTGGCGAGAAGAATCAAGAGTTCTAAGTAAAGATATGATTTTACTCCTACCTGAAGCAAGTAATACAATCCAAATCCTGTATTTTCACACTTAACACGGTGAAGGACCCGAAACCGAGTCCAATTAATCTGGTTGATTTTAAGTGTGATTTTCAAGAAAATAGCAAAGGTTACGTGGCCTAGAGGGAAGTCGGCTCAAAGCCGGATGCGTCTTCCCTATTTAACCTGTCGCCTAAGATACCTGCGTCCTTCCTTTCTTCGCTCCTATCACAGGTTGATGGATTCAAAGACCATGCCCCTATCTACCTGCAAGCAGGCAGAGGCTGACAAGGCTGGAACTTCGCCCTGAAGGGTTACTAGCAGCTTGTCGCGGAGTACCGCTGGTTCACCCCTGACTACCTGTAAACAGGCGGAGGCTACTTGGTACTAGTCGATGAACCTGAAAATATTCAACTCGTGATATTTTCTAGGATCAGTTGGTACGTGATATGGAAGGCAGGGATTTGGGCTCTGCCTTAAGATGTTCACACATACTCAAGTACCCTCACTCAGCCTGAAAACAAGGTCGGGGTTAATCTCCCGCAAGCAAAATTTCCAATTTTATTGAAATTTTCTTGGTCAATAATGTTAGCAGTCCTGGTTTTAATTTAAGTTTTCACTGATTTAGTCCAATCCACATAGCACGCCTATCGTCCAGTCCTAATTTTCTTTAACTTAAGTTAAAAAACCAAGAGAGAGAGAAATCGAGAAAAGCTGGTGCCCGAAAAATAATGATGCTTATGCTGAGTGAAGAATACTTACAGTGATCCCTTCACTTTTATGCAGGATGCAAAACAGAATTGAAATCTTTTTACACTATATGCAGATGCAGACGACAAAATCCGCTCCTAGACAGGCAGTTCTATTAGCGAGTGAAGCACAGATTGATTTGACTAGATCTGCGATCTAAGTGCGTCTTTTAAGTGGTTGTGTGGTCCTAAAAATTACGAGCACAAGCAAACCCTAGAGTGGCTCGAGGAGCCGCTAGTGCAAGCTTATTCTAAAAATTCAAACCACACAACAGATGGGGACACAGTTTTACTATGTTTACACTTGCGAGAACCCAAACGGGAACCACTAGAAATAATGCAAAATTAAAGAAAAATGAGAAATACAAGTCCTCTCAAATCACTCAAACAAATTAAAGTGCAGGTTCCTTGAAGCGTCTTCAACTCCTCGCGTCCCTCGCAAAAAAACAAGTTGAGGTCAGATAGAGAACGACAAAAATACAAGAATTAAAAGAAAGAAAAATATTCACAAGAAAACTGGAGGTCAGACTACCCGGGGATAGAAAATCAAACACACAGAATTTTACTGCAAATTAACCTAAGCCGTGCCTCCCTAGCAACGACGCCATTTTGAAATGTTGTTTACTACCCTTGTTAATTCGATCAAATTAATGGTCAAATTAATGTGTTGTCGTTCGTTGTAGTCGGATAATAAGAGCAGATTAAAAACCACTTTTAATTAATATCGAGTTAATCATGAGTGGCAAATTTATTTTACTTGGGGAAGACCAAGGTCGAACTCAGGGAGGCAACTGTCTCCTTAGGTAGATTTTAAGCAAATTCCAAGTTTTGATTTTCAGGGGATGAGTTTTTTTGGTCTTTTTCGATTTTGTATGCAAGAAGGAAAAGACACAATCCAACCAGTTTACAAGTTAATTCAGATAAGTGATCAAATCAAGTCCAAAAATCATGAAACTTGGCCAGATGATGAAATATGATGAAATTAAGTCCAAAAATCATGAAACTTGGCCAGATGATGAAATATGATGAAATTAAGCTACACTATTTTTTTAGAATTTTCTGACACTGGATGAACTTACTATGAATTTAAAATGAATGCAAGGTGATTTTGATTAAATTAATTTTAATAAATACCAAATCACACTATTTCCAGATATAAAATTTATCCTAGATAGATTTAAGTGTGAAGAATCCAGGAAAATTATTAAAGCTAAATTTTTATGTGAAATGGACCTATTAAAAATCAATTAAGGAAATCACTAATGATTTATTTAAGCCTCGACGTGCGTGCAATTGAGATGAATTTTTTATGCATTGTAAACCTAATTATCCTAGATCTAATGTGATTTTTTGGGGATTTTTAGAGTCACAGAGAAATTACTATCAATTAAGAGGCATAAATGGGCAAAATATAGCAAAATTGAACCAATTAGTTAATAGAAAAATCCACTGATATTACAAAAATATGTCAAGCGTTACATATGAAAGAGGACAACATAAGCTACAAAGTGCAATTTTCCAAATTGAAAAATGAATTAAAATGAACGCCTAAAGATGCGTGCAAAGACATGGATATAAATGCAATTACAGGAATTAAGATTGATAAAAATAAAATGTGCTGACAGGGACCAATATGCAATTACCTATAATGTTGAGGGGGTGAATGCAATTTTTCCACAGAACTCGTGCTCCTTACGCGGGGTCTCCTGAAAGGGACTGAAATGCAATTTTGGAAACCTTCAGGGGCCTCGATGCAAATAACCCCAGACATACGTACAGATCACGTGGGGGGATCCCAGGCTCGATGGTCTTTTGAGGCTCGAAGCGAGGCTCGGGTGGCTCGGGAGGTTCGGATCTGGCTCGGAATAGCTTCGGAGATCCGAGCCTAGTGGTCGGAGAAGAGGCTCGGATCGGGCGACGTGGCCTGATCTGAACCGTGGATCAAGTGATGATTCAACGGTGAGGAACTGTTGGTGCGTGGCGTATCTAGGTCTGTTAGATCAGGATCGATCCAACGGTGATGGGTCGCTCCTGAGACGAGGATGTGGTCGATCAATGACCCTTGGATCTAGATTGATCCAACAACACCTGGAGCGGGCGGGAGTGATGACGTGGCGCGATCTGGATGCACAGGATCCGCCTGATCCTACGGCTACAGGATGTGGGTGATGTGGATGGCTCCTGACCGTTCGATCACGAGGATCGAACTGCTGCTGGCTGTCGTCCCCAACGATCCTCTGCCTCCTGCGGTGGAGTGGACGGGACTCCCGCGAAGCTGACCTAGCTCCGCCCCGTCCTCCCGTCGTCGGTGAAGGGTGCTGGAGGAACTGGCGTAGCTCAGAAGATTCGTGGAGGGGCAGCGTAACGTCCACTTCTACCGGCTGAGGCTGGGGTGGCCTGGAGGCCACTGGCGATGAATCTCGAAGATGCACCGGTGAAGCTTCCGGCCAATCAAGGAGATGTACCTGCAGGGGGTTAGAAGATAGCCGAAGGATACGAAATATCCTTGGAGTGGTCAGGAATGAAATGCAAGGCCTATGAAGCGGTGATGGTGTCCGGTGATCGAGCTCGCCAAGGTGGCAGAGCTGGCGTCGGTGAGGGGTGAAGTAGGTCGTCGGAGGGAACAAAGGGTAGCGCGAAGATCAGAGCTCCCTTGCGGAGCTCGGAGGATGGTTAGCGGAGCGGGATGATGCTCGTGGACAGTGAATAAAATGGAAGAAAACGAAAAATCTAGAAGAAGATCGGGGAAGAGATGGAGGGTTCTACCTGGGATCAGAAGCTCAGAGGGAGCTTACAGGTCGTCGCTCGAAGGCCGCTAGGGGACCTGAGCACTTGCAGCGCCGTGGAGGAGCAGCGAAACGACGGAGTTGGGTCGTGGATCTCGCTGGAGGTAGTTCTCGGTCTTCGCTCAACCTAAGGTCAAATCGCTATCAACAATCTGAAGGTGGTAGCTCGGAGATACTCTCCGTGGTGGCAGATGAGGGCGAAAGTGGCCGGAGGCGAAGTATTTAAAGGATGGAGGTGACGACATGGCTGGCGAAGAGGTGGAGTTCATGGGTATCGTGGAGCAAGGTTGAGGGTAGTCATGGAGATTGAAGGGGTTGGCGAGGATGAGGGACGTGTAGGCTGCGTAGTGGTGTTGTCAGGTGGCGGCGAAGGTGATCGGCGTGTGCCCAAAATAGAAAGGGTGCGGCCCCTTTGCGCACAATGAGAGATGTGGGTGCGGGGTGTGCGGAGGTAGACGACGATCCCTTGGCCGTTGGATCAAGCGATCCAACGGCCCAGATGAAGTCACGGATCGACGCTTGGGATCAGATCTAGGATGCGACATCGGAGGGCACAAGACATACCACGTGGCGGACGCAGGATGAAGCGCTACGGGCGGCCCTGATGAGGTCTGGGGTTTGATCGGAGGGTGCAGACAACGTGCAAGATGGAGGGTCAAGATGCGATGCTTATGGCGATGATCGAAGGGCACGTGATGCACCACGTTGCGTGCTGAGGATGCGGCGCGAAGGCACGAGCGTGATTAGATCAGATCTGTGATCGGATGGTGGAGAACGAAGGCGGTGATGGAAGGTGTAGATGAAGGCGCTCTCAGCGAGATCGGATGGCGCACAGAGTGCCACGTGGTGGATTGTGGGCTGGGCGCTAGCAGGCGGTGTGGATGAGAGCTGTGGATGATCAAACGGTGGGAAACCAAGGGTGTGCGTGGAAGTCACGAGGCTGTTGGATCTAGATTGAGATCCGACAGTCAGGGGTGAGGGCGGACCGGTCAAAGGGGGCGGGCCGCGTGGCGCAATCAGAGGGCGCCACGTGGCCAACTCTGAGTGGCTGAGAAGAAAAATAAGAGTACAGGGAGAGGACGGCTGAATTTGAAAAAACTCAAAACATGAAAGTTGTAGATCTCAATGATATCTACAAGTTTTATGTTGACCAAAAACGGAGACGAGGTCAAATGTGATATAAAAATACAAGAATAGAAATATACATATGTATAGTATACAAGGAGCCCCAAAAACCCAAGTTTTGCCTACGAGCTCCGAATTGAATGAAATTAGTCTCATTTTAAAGGTCTCTGGATGTGTATTCATATAGAGGTGAGTAGACCTAATTGGGAGTTTGTAAGAGAGAGACATTGATATTCTAAGGTTCAGGGGTTTTGGGGCTTTATTGGGTATTTTACAAGATAGGAACTCTGGCCTTCTTCCCTATATTATTAACTAATGGTGTACACATTATAAGGAAGGTGTTATTTCATTTTGGAGGGGATAAAATACAAATAAATAAGAGGATATTTTACAAGTGGATTTTACAAATGGATTGGCTTCTTATTAAATGCAATTATGAATGCTAAAATGCATATCTTGTGGATTGATGCATGAACACTATTTATGCAAGATAAAGGAAAATATGATGCTTAATACCCGGGGACAAAGCTCTATTTTCAACTTTAAGTGTGATGAATCACAGATTCATCAGTGGGGCTCCTATGGTTGGTGGCAACAATGGAGAAGGCGGGTCGAGCTCGGTGGTGGTGCTGGTGGCGATGGCGAAGGGGCTTTCTTCGAGGGCTGTGAGGTTCCTCCAGGCAAAAAGGGGGTCGATCGGTGGATGTGAAATAGTAATGCACGGATTTACATTGTGGTTTGATAATTTACATAATTGACCTTTCGATTTATATATTGATTCACTTTTTTACAAATCTCGTTGTTGTTTTATTTTATTTTTGCAGAGCTCTCCACAAATTTTACAAAAGAGCGCGATACAGTTACAAAAGATCACACAAATTTTACAAAATGAATTTATACATTTACAAAAAAGATCGGAGTTTACAAAGAGGATAATTACCCTTACAAAAACTCTTTAGAGTTTACAAAACGAATGTACCCATTTACAAAACAGAATTACCAATTTACAAACAAAAATGTGAAAAATGAAATCATTAACGAAATTACAAAAAGAACATACATTTTCACAAAAACTCGCGACCGTTTACAAAGATATGGTTTAACCCAATTCATTCGGCGCAAAATGGGAAAAAGACCAGTAAAGGTATGATTTAGAAATACCAAATCCAGAAAATATTGAATGGTAATTCAAATCCATTAAATAAAATTCGAATTTACAAAAAAACGAGATGACGGAAATACCCTTTTGGATAATATTTTTGATGCCACCATCAGATTGTGATCTGACGAATCCGATTGATGCCTCACCACAATATTGGTGAGACCCCACCTCATTTGAAGTGATCCCTATATATATATATATATATATATATATATATATATATATATATATATATATATATGGGTAAAATGTGTATGCCCCCTAGGGGGAGCTAACTTAGCTCCCCCCGCCCTTTTTTCACAAAATTTTTTTATTTTTTTTGAAATCTAAAACCGTGTAAATTCATTATTAAATCCCTATATTATGTCATTCAAATTTCATTCGAAACAGAGATTCGTACGACCTCCATCCAAACGGGGTCGGTTTAAAAAATCCTGTTACCGTTAAAAAAATGACTGTCTGGATGGAGGCCGTAGGAGTCTCTGTTTCACACGAAATTTTTATGACATAATATAGGGATATAGTGATGAATATTCACGGAAAAAATTTTCAAAAAAAATAAAAAAATTTGAAGAAAATAGGGCGGGGGGAGCTAAGTTAGCTCCCCCTAGGGGGCAGCCCCATTTATCCCTATATATATATGGTAAAATGGGGCTGCCCCCAAGGAGTAGCCAACTTGACAACTCCCACCCCTATTTTCCCCTCATTTTTTTTATTTTTTTGGAAAATAAAAATTTGTATATTCATCATTATATCCCTCTCACATTCTATTAAAATTTCGTCAGAAACAGAGACTCCTAAGCCCTCCATCTAGACGTCATTTTTTTAACGGTCGCAGGATTTTTTAAATCGACCATGTTTGGATGGAGGCCGTAGGAGTCTCTGTTTCTGACGAAATTTTAATAGAATGTGAGAGGGATATAATGATGAATATACAAATTTTTATTTTCCAAAAAAAATAAAAAAATGAGGGAAAAATAGGGGTGGGAGTAGCCAAGTTGGCTACTCCCTGGGGGCAGCCCCATTTACCTCATATATATATATATATATATATATATATATATATATATATGGGTAAAATGGGGCTGCCCCCAGGGAGTAGCCAACTTGGCTACTCCCACCCCTATTTCCCCCTCATTTTTCTATTTTTTTGGAAAATAAAAATTTGTATATTCATCACTATATCCCTCTCACATTCTATTAAAGTTTCGTCAGAAACAGAGACTCCTAAGCCCTCCATCCAGACGTTATTTTTCTAACGGTCGCAGGATTTTTTAAATCGACCATGTTTGGATGGAGGCCGTAGGAGTCTCTGTTTCTAACTAAATTTTAATAGAATGTGAGAGGGATATAATGATGAATAAATAAATTTTTATTTTTCAAAAAATAGAAAAATGAGGGAAAAATAGGAGTGAGAGTAGCCAATTGGCTACTCCCACGGGGCAGCCCCATTTACCTCTATATATATATGTGTGTGTGTGTGTGTGTCTATATATATATATATATATATATATATATATATATATATATATATATATATATATATATATATATGGTTAAATGAGGCTACACCCAGGTTGTAGCCAATTGGCTACTCCCACCCATATTTTTCCCTCATTTTTTTATTTTTTTGGAAAATAAAAATTTGTATATTCATCACTATATCCCTCTAACATTCTATTAAAATTTCGTCAGAAACAGAGACTCCTAAGCCCTCCATCCATACGTCATTTTTTTAACGGTCACATGATTTTTTAAATCGACCCTGTTTGGATGGAGGCTGTAGGAGTCTCTGTTTCTGATGAAATTTTAATAGAATGTGAGAGACCCCACCTCATTTGAAGTGATCCCTATATATATATATATATATATGGATTTAATGGGGCTGCCCCCTGGGGGCAGCCAACATGGCTGCCCCGCCCCCTATTTCGGCGCGTTTTTTAATTTTTTTTGGAAAAATAAAACCATGTATATTCATCCCTATATCCCTGATATATACCATTCGAATTTCGTCAGAAACAGAGACTCCTACGGCCTCCATCGAGATGGTGTCGATTTAAAAAAATCCTGTTACCGTTAAAAAATGGTCGTCTAGATGGAGGCCGTAGGAGTCTCTGTTTGGCATATAGGAGGGATATAGGGATGAATATACATGGCGATATTTTTTGAAAAAAAATAAAAAATGCCGTAAATGGTGCGGGGGCAGCCATGTTGGCTACCCCAAGGGGGCAGCCCCATTAACCCCTCTCTCTCTCTCTCTCTCTCTCTCTCTATATATATATATATATATATATAGGGTCATATGTGGCTGCCCCCATCTTATTTGGGTAAATTTTTTTATTTTTTTTGATAAATAACACCATGTACATTCATCCCTATATCCCTCCTATATACCATTCGAATTTCGTCAGAAACAGAGACTCCTACGGCCTCCATCCGGACAGTAATTTTTTAACGGTAACATTATTTTTTTAAATCGATACCATCGAGATGGAGGCCGTAGGAGTCTCTGTTTCTGACGAAATTCGAGTGACATATAGGAGGGATATATGGATAAATATACATGGTTTTATTTTTCAAAAAAAAAATAATAAAAAAACACCGAAAAATGGGGCGGGGGCAGCCCCATTTTTTCCATATATATATATATATATATAGGCCGAGGAAGCTGCTCCATGGAACAGCTAAGCTGGCTGCTCCATATGGCAGTTTCCTCCCCTTTTTTGAATTTTTTTCATGTATGTTCATCTATATATCTCTCCAACATGTCATTCAAATTTCATGAGAAACGGAGACTCCTATGCCCTCCATCTAGAATAGGTACTTTATAGCAAATTCCAGACCGTTAAAAATTACCTGTTCTAGATGGAGGGCATATGAGCCTCCGTTTCTCACGAAATTTGAATTATACAAATGAACATACATGAAAAAAAATTCAAAAAAAAAAATAAAAAAGGAGGGGAAACTGCTCCGTGGAGCAGCCAGCTTAGCTGCTCCATGGAGCAGCTTCCCTTTCCTCATATATATATATATATATATGGGTTAAATGAGGCTACACCCAGGTTGTAGCCAATTGGCTACTCCCACCCATATTTTTCCCTCATTTTTTTATTTCTTTGGAAAATGAAAATTTGTATATTCATCACTATATCCCTCTAACATTCTATTAAAATTTCGTCAGAAACAGAGACCCGTAGGCCCTCCATCCAGACGTCATTTTTTTAACGGTCGCAGGATTTTTCAAATCGACCCTGTTTGGATGGAGGCCGTAGGAATTTCTATTTCTGATGAAATTTTAATAGAATGTGAGAGGGATATAATGATGAATTTACAAATTTTTATTTTCCAAAGAAATAAAAAAATGAGGGAAAAATAGGGGTGGGAGTAGCTAAGTTGGCTACAACTAGGGAGCATACTCCCTTTTCCCTATATATATATATATATATATATAGAGAGAGAGAGAGAGAGAGAGAGAGAGAGATGTATTTGATTATATATGTAATTTGAGAAGATACCGCTTCCAATATTTGGAAAATTCATTGTCGTATGCAGATTTTACTTAGTGATTTACCCATGTAGATATCCATTGACATATATGATCTTGAAAATAGATATGCGATATATCTTGAAAATAAATCTACTCCTATAACGATATTTTGTTTTTAGCGTTGATATTGAATATTTTATATTGAAACTAATTATATCTAAAGCTATACGTTAGTTTACCGATACAGCTTAGATTTATTTTTGGATAAATTACAAAAAGGTCCTCAATTCAACGTCGATTTCCATTCAGGGGTTTCAATTTTCAAATGTAATAAAAAGAGATATGAACTTTCAACTTTAAGGTTTAATGTCGAATCATGGAAGCTTATAGAAGCTTGTGTTTGAGGCAAAAAATATCAAACACCTTTTTGTTACATTTTAAAAATGAGGCATCTTATTGGGAACTAACGCATCTAGTTGGGAACTAACGCATAGTTGATGATATTTTTTGTAATTTACCCTTATTATTTCACCCCTCATTTGTTATTATATTAACTTGTTTCGATAATGATACAACATTCATGTATTTTGATACAGTGATAATATATAATATTGTAAATACGCCTTAAAAAATGGTACTCATTCGTATTGAATAGTTATTATATTTATAAAAAATAATGGCGTGTTTAAACTTTCGTCCTTCTGATTTCACAATGTAACTTATGCCTCTACTTTTTTTCAATAACACGTGTCTCCCTACTTGTTTTTCTGTAATAACTTATGATCATTAGGTGAAGTTAGAAAGAATACTGGGATTTTTAAACTTAGCATCCTTCTGGTGGAGGGGCTCTTGCATTGCAACATCTTCTCCCCGAACAAAGATTTTTGTTGATTAGTTTCATGTTTAACTAAGTCACTCTATATAATCACTTCGTATCAATGATCTCAAGAGGACATTCATTAGGATTGACAATGATCTCGTTT
Organism: Ottelia alismoides; assembly: GCA_037367405.1. NCBI lineage: Eukaryota > Viridiplantae > Streptophyta > Magnoliopsida > Alismatales > Hydrocharitaceae > Ottelia > Ottelia alismoides. The sequence continues at coordinate 82,949 of JAZKJV010004583.1, forward strand.
GCTTAAATAGATTTTCAAATTAAAGGTGACAAGTATCAATGGTTAAACATGTCAAGGATACAAGTGAAATTTGAAAAAAGGCAGGGCATGATTCTAACCGCGAATACTCGGAGGATCACAAGTGTACAAATCCTAAATACAACAAGTTAAAGAGTCTATATAAAACATTTTTCTTCAGGTAAATTGTCATAGAGATCAACATATTAAAAAACTATAAATAGTAACGTTGAAGTCAATAATTTATAAACAAATGTCGTAAAAAGTTGAATGTTAATTTCATATACACACATGCTTGTGATGAGAAAAGAATTAATATGATAACATAAGTTAAATATGGTATCATCTTACTTCTTTTTTTGTTGCACAACTTCAAAATTGGTATGACAATGAATGATTTGAATAATTACTTTTCTTAAATTTATAACAATAAATATTTTTTGTGAAATTATCTTGTGTTTTTATAATTGATAAAATATTCATATAGCAATGATTATTCATTAATTTTTTATTGAACTTTGAACCAATCATTGTCTATTTAGTAAAAGGATTTTTATCAGTTCTGTCCCTCTGAGATGTTGCAATTTCAGTCATGTCCATCCCTTTTTAGGAATATCAGTTGTGGCTCTGACTTCCTGTCGTTCTCACTTGTGCCCCTCTGTTAGTTTGACCATTAATAAGTTGAACTTAACCATGATTTAATCAAATCATGGTGAGGAGATCATTGTGGAGGGGGAGGCATGGGAGTCGGGGGAGGGAAGGAGAAGGAGGAGGCTCCAACAGAGGAGGTCGAGGTTAGGAGTGGAGGTTGGGGGAAGAGAAGGCTGGGAAGGAAGGGAAAGAAGGACGACGAGGACAGGGCGGGGAAAGGAGGAGGAGTACGTTGAGGCTGGGCAGAGGAAAGAGGGAGGAGACTGTGGTGGTGGCAGCCATCGGAGGTGGAGGAGGTTGGGGAGGAGGAGGAAGAGGTTGTAGCGGAGGAGGGAGTCGGGGTGGAGGCTGGGGGCAGAGGAAGAAGATGAGGCAGGAAGAGGAAGATGAAGGGGAAGATTTTTCAACCCTCTTTTTTCAATTTCATTCCCTATGTGTCCTTTATAACGTTCATTTGTGTTGGATATGGATGACAACTAACCTGAGGGGCACAAGTGATAGAATGACAAGAAGTTAGGGGCACAACTGATATTCCCAAAAAGGAAGGGGCATAACTAAAATTGCAACATCTCAGAGGGAACAATTGATAAAAACCCTTAGTAAAAAATTCAAAAAAAAGTCAATAGATAGCTTTTGTTATATTATTTCATTAATAATAGATATCAAAGTATTCATTGTTTGTAATATCTCAGACCTAGATCTGAACCACTATTGGGAAGAATTGATCCTAATAACTTGTCCTCAAGTTCATTTGGACCCATTGACAACCACCTAAGATGCTTATGATACATTTGTCATGTACTAATCTCTCACTCTCATAACTCACAATCACACTTTGTGAGTACTGGATGTGGGATTATGTTATGGTTGTCGCATACTCACTTATATTGGCAATGTCCTTCTTATGATATGGCACATGATTCGTTTCTAGTATTCGAGGCATTATTTTCCTTCTATCTCATTGTTTGGATGACTCCATCTCTCAGGTAGCTCTTTTTACTATTAGAGGAATTCTAGATCTAATATAATTTGTAGCATTCAGGCCTAGACTCATAACGTTACCGAGGAAAACCAGACATGACAACTTGTTGTCAACAAGTTCGATGCATCCGTTGAAAACCACCCAAAATGCTTAAGCTTAAATTGCAAAGTAGTAACCCCCAATCCTATAATACACTCTCACATTTTGTGAGTATAGACGTGGGACTATATTTAGGGTGATCCATTTCCATATGCCAATTTGGTTGTAGCGTTGGCAAAACATCACGAGCATTTGATTTATTTGATATGATCGACAACATGAAATCCTTAGATGAAGATTGAGTAACATGTTCTTCATTAAAATACCATGGTTCAATCCCAATGATTATTGTTTTACACGTGATTCAGTAAGTTTGCATCTAGTGCCTCACTCAATGTTGAATATTAAAACTCCTCACTCAATGTCGAATGTCAAAAATTGAACTGATTCCCATTGTTAGGGATAAACATATGTGTAATCAAGCACCATGGAAGCATGTGAAGAAGAAGAAGACATAAAATATGAAGATGGTTAGTAAGCTCTCTTAGTTACTAGAGAGAAAGAACCACTATGAAGAAAAACAAGTACAACACTCTCTCCGTTATATCTCTTTCTTCCTTTACTCTCCCCCCTCTCTCTCTTGTTGTTGTCACTTGTGATTGGTGGTGAATCTGCATCCACCCATCTTTGTATAACGCGTAGTACAAGACACAAACTCATATTTCTAGGGACTTTATTTAATTTTCAAAGGATCTTAACATCATTAGGAAATCCTATACTCATAACTTCAATCTTCGCCCTAAGATGGATTTCATCATGAGCTTCACTTCATTTTATGACTGCACCGACCTGTTGATTAGGGCACAGATGCAACCCGGGTTAAGGAATATCTATGGTTGTTGCGATCCGAATCGCAAGGTGCAATCAATCAAGAAAAATAGACCACCAACTAAAGAAATCAAGCAATCAAAATGAAGCAAGCGGTCTTGCTAGTTTATTTTACCTGGTATAGCTACCAGGATCGAACACAAGGAGGATGGAATGACAAGTCTACGAAGTAGTCAGATAATCAAGAAAATGAAGAATTTTTTGGTGGTTTTTAATTTTTATTTTTTTTATGATTTTAATTAATGAGAAAAGTGGAGAAAAGGTAAATAAGGCACACAAACAATAATTTAAAGGGCTAAAATGACTCAAAAACTCAAAATAAAAATGTTTTTGTATTTTTAAAATATTCAAATGTTTTTGGGAATTTTCTGATGTTTTTCTTATTTTTATTTAATTTTCTAAAAAAGCAAGATGGCCAAAACAATGAGGAATGTACAGTCTGGATATAGAGGCAGATTAAAAATATTTAAAATACCTATAAAATCCTAGCAATAATTTTATGTAAAAAAATTAAAGAAAACCTTCTTATAGAACCTGGAAACACATTTTTTTGATTTTTTTTATGAATTTTTAATAATTTTTATGAGATTTTTAGTCTTTTTAATTTTAGGGGTTTTATGAAATGAAATAGAACAAGATTCACGCAGAAGTTAAAACACAATAACACAAACACTCAAGATTTTTTTTGGAATTTTTCAAGGTATTTTTATATTTTTAATGGATTTTTCAAAACAAATAGAGACACTTTTTAAGGTTTTTTTATTTTAGAAAATACCAAAAGAAATCAAAACAAGCCATAAAAATTCCCAAAATTCCTACACAGTAGCCGGAGTTATCAAAATTTTAGAATTTTTGGAGCATAATTGTTATTTATTTAATTAAAAACAAGACACACATCTCACAGGGACTAAAATTCAAATAAATTAAGTTCTGGGGCAAACAATTAACAAGCAATCAAACCCTACGGTCCAATCTACAATTTCTCCATCAAAATCTGCACATGACACAATTCAACATTCACAACGGTATATTTGTAAATATGGAAAGTAAATACTCAATCATTAACAGTAAATAAGTTCGGGACATATAATGCAAATAACCCAACTAAACATGTGACGAAGTATGTGGTTCCATACAGGAAGGACTAAACTGCAAATAGGAGAAACTACAGGTATTGGAATGCAAAATGGTTCAACTAGGATATTTATTTTACAGACTAAAATAAAAACTAAAATAAATGCAGGGTAGAAGATGCAATATACCCGTGAAGCTTGTGACAGGCGCATGAGAGGACATGTGGCGGCCGCTGATGGAGCATGATCGTGCAGCTTTGGACGCATCAGGTGTCAGATCTGACGGTTATCAGGTGGTCAGGGACGTGGCTAGTACGTGATCGTTAGATCTGACATCTAACGGTCTGACACCTCCAGTAGATGAACGGTTGGGACGAAGTCTGGACGGTGGTGGCGATCCAACGGTGGGGGAGACATCTGGATGAACTGCTCCTGGGCGAATTTTGCTAGACCCAAGGATCGAATCCTTGGCTCCGATGAAGGATCTGAAGGCACTGGTGGAGTCGTAGTCATATTCTGCGTCAGATGGTCGACATGGATGGAAGCTCCACCGGTCGGATCAACGAGGAGGCATAAGTGACCCGGAGCTGCTCCGACAAGGGTGTGTGAGGGTGAAATGGGGACTCTCAGCGCGCGTCAAGACCTGCAAACGGTTGCTTGGACTCGGAGGTGCACTCCGGTCGGGGTTATTAAGTCAGAAAAACATAGAGGCGACGGTAGATGGGGAGTGGGTCTCCGGCGAAGATGGTAGAGAAGACCTATCTCCTAATCTCGATGCGACGATCAAAAGTCAAGGTGATCAGGCAGTGGGAGAGGATGGAGGGCGAGCATGGGTATCGATCTGAGCGGATGAGTGAGAGTAACGAGGCTCTGACCGGTTAGTCAGAGCTGGCGGAGGAGCGACATCTATAAGCGGAAAGATTAAACACACAACGGAGCTAGGAACAATCCAAGGGATTCTTGAAGGTCAGAGTAGAATCTTGAACTCCAGGGGAGGTGAACGATTGGGTAGTGGCCTCGACCACACTGTGGCTGGTGAAGGAGGCTCCTCGCGGCAGTTCTCCGGCCACGACAAGTGAGCTACGGCTACACGACACCAATCTGAGCATCAAAGGTGGCCTCCGACAGTTGTCACCACGAAGAAGGGCTCTAAGGTATTAGAGAGGGGTGCGACGCAAGATATGGACCTAGGGAGGCGGATGAGTGATCTTATAGTGCTCCCAAGTGGCTAGAGAAACCAGGTCGAAGCGCGCGAACTGAGGAAGATCCACGCTTCCCTAGGGATCTGCGAGGATCTTGGATCCATGGGAAGACACGGGAGAAGTATCGGGGCAAACGGGTGCATGATCTGACCGGGATAAATGGAACAAGGAGGTCCGGTGGAGTAGTCGGGTTGGGTCAAGCCTGGAAGAGGGGGTTGACTCGAGTCAATGATCCGCCATGGACCAATTAGAAAATTGGATTTACAAAATATTTACAAATTTAATAAAAAATAATAAATGATTTTAATTAAAAAGTATATAAGATGAAAAATATTTGTTATTTTTCAAACTATTTTTCTTTGATTTTTATTTATTTTTATAAAAAAATTATGGTATATACAGTATAATGCGTTATATATAGGTGTAAAATACCTATGTAATTTGTACAATTATTTTTTAATTTGTTATTTTTACATAAATACCCAAATTTTATATTTTATTTATTTACAACATGATTATTGGAGTATAAAATTATTTTTGTTTTATTTTTATTATTTATTTACAAGCATAAAATAAATAGGGAAGGACACACATATACATGTATTATGTACAAATGATAGTGAATTTTATTCTATTTTGTTTTATTTTCCTTTATTTTATTTTATTTTTAGAAATATATAAGGAATTTAAAGACATCTAAAAATAAATTATATACACATATGGTACATATATACAATGTGAAGTGGCCATATCTCTCTCTACCTATTTTATTTGGCGATCAGGCCAATACTTGGCCCTCTCTTGAGTTTAGGTCCCTCAGTAATTATTCTAAATACTTCCTTCTTTTTCTTTTATTATTTATTCTTTTATTTTTGCACAAATACATGCTAATTATGAGATATTAACACATGCATGCACAATGCTAAGTTATTATATTTACACATATTTACATGGTGCTTTGCCAAGATAATTAGCTAAAATAAAAGAGTAAAAGTGATGAGCGGGGATTCATAACCCCCCTATACTTTACTTTTGCTAGTCCCTTAGCAAACACTTATTTGAAAAAGAAGTGAAAATAAAAAAGGAAAAGAAAAGGAAGGAGAATCAAGGTTGATTATTAAACTTGTCTTCATTAAATTGGAGTATAGAGCTCAGTCAAACCTTTGGATTATTAGTTTGTCGAAACCTTATTTGGGCTTAGGTTTAAAACTCAACAGCCTCCAAGTTCCACCAATCTGTGGTCAAGATTCCTCAATAATCCAGATCAGAACAAGTCTACATACACAAACTCTAATGATCCTGAATTTTTTCTTGTACTCTGTAAGTGATATGTACTTCTCCACCTCAGAAATGGAAAAGTAATAACCCCCCTTACCAAGGTAACTCTAATGCCCTAGTCCAGCAGCTCTTTCCTCGAGGAGCGAGGAATTTCCTTTTAAGTTCAAGTGCAATTGGCTCAAGAAGAGGGAGAAGAAGAGAATGGACCATGACCAGTGTAGTCATGTATCCTTGGGAGCCCAACCAATGTAGCTAAGTCTCCCTGCTGCAAGCTTCATGAGATGAGAATGGGTAACATAAGCTTTGCTTTATTTGGCTATATACACTCCGATGGGTATTTTATTTTCTATCAAACCCACCACTTTTTTGGAGTTTTTTTTCTTTTCACACATTTTTTAATGTGCATATTTACAACATATCTACATGGTGCAACATATATACAAAAGGAGTTCCTCCTCTTGAGCCAGTAGACTATACCTCTTTTGAAGCTTTATTGCAACCCACAACTCCTGTCTTTAGACCTCAACACCGCCAGACCAAGTTGAGACGCACTTCCTTTACTAAAAGAAGACGAGAGGTTCCTCCTAGAAGTACTACCCTCGTATTCTACCCCAAGCCAAAGAAGACTTCCTCCTCACCACCTCATCCGTAGAGAGCTATGCGTAAGGTGTTGGTGCAAGTAAAGCCATTGTCTATGAGAGTCATGTGTGCGTTGTTAAGTGTTCTACTTAGGCTCATCAAGATGACATGTGTCATAGCCTAGTGGACTCAAAGAATTAAGTCCCAAGTGGACCTGAAAAGTCTTAACCCTAAGCCCTATAAGATTCCTCTGACAATTAGGTGGATTAAGGTCTTGACCAAGCTCCATTTTCCAATTTAATTCAAGGCTAGTTTAAATGTCAATCATGATTAAGAAAAACTGTACAAGTATATAAAAAATGCAAATTTTTGAAAATGTGTAGAATTTTGAAAAATGTTTGAATGAATGAATGCATGAACTCAGCTTCTGCAATATCGGTCCGTGCGGACTACCTTTTGCAATATCATCTTGATCTCCTTGTTCAATACTTGAGTAAGACCATTGGTCTGAGAGTGATATGGAATGGCTACACGATGGTCAATGCTCAACTCTCTAGCAAGGGCCTTTACCTTGTCGTTGACGAAATGAGACCCCCTGTCAGATATCAAAACTCTAGGTATCCCGAATTGTGAAATGATATACTTCCTTAAAAATCTGCAAACAATCCTAGCATATGCGGTTTGGGAAGGGATGGCCTCAACCCAACGACTAACATAATCCACAGCCAACAGAACGTACTCCAATCCCTGGCTCTTAGGGAACGAACCCATGAAATCAATTCCCCATGCATCCAAAACCTCACAGAAGTGAATGGTCTGCATTAGAATCATGTCACGCTGTCCACAAGTACCCATCCTCTGACAATCAGTACATCTCTTCATGAATTCATCAAATTCCTTGAAGAGAATAGGCCACCATAGGCTGGATTGGAGCACTTTTTGTATCGTTCTCCTCCCAGAGTGATGTCCATCTACCTCCAACTTGTGGCAGTAGGTGAGGAATCTATGGTGCTCCTCCTGAGGAATGCACCGTCGCCAGACGCTATCCCCTCCTTCATGATAAAGGATGGTATCCTCCCAATGGTAAGACTTGGCCTTCGCTAGGAAGGTCTCAAGTCACTGATTGGGCCAACCTTGTGGAAATTTCTTGGCTACGAGATAGTTCACAATGTCGACGTACCATGGGAGCGAGGCAATAGCAATGATTGCCTCATCTGGGAAGGTCTCAAAAATAGGATCAATCTGCTCGGATTCCTCAAGATGCTCTAATCAGGAGAGATGATCCACCACCACATTCTTGACTCCAGGTTTGTCCTTAATCTCAATATCAAACTCCTGAAGTAGAAGGATCCATCTAGTCAATCTTTCTTTGGCATCCTTCTTTGACATGAGGTACCTGATGGCGGTATGATCAGTAAAGCTAGTCACTCTAGATCCAATGATATACGATATGAACTTATCCAAGGAAAAAACTATGGCTAGCATCTCCTTCTCAGTGACTGTATAGTTCCGTTGTGTGGAATCCAATGTACGGCTAGCGTAGTGAATGGCAAAATGCACTCCATCCCCCCTCTGTTCCAGCACGACCCCTACAGCAAAATCGGAGGCATCCCTCATGATCTCTAATGGGAGAGACCAATCAGGCGGTTGGAGGACAGGAGCCTCGACAACTAGACTCTTGAGAGTCTCAAATGACACAAGACACTTATCATCTACAATGAACTCGGTGTCTTTGGTCAGCAAATCAGCCAACGGTCAGGCGATCCTGCTGAAATCATGAATGAATCGTTGTTAGAAACTGACATGCCTCAGAAAAGACCGTAACTGTCGTATGTTGGACGGTGGATTGAGTTTCCTGATGATATCCACCTTGAACGAATTAACCTCCATGCCCCTGTTGGAGATGATCTGACCAAGCGCCGTCCCTTGAGTCACCATGAAGTGACTCTTCTCCCAAGATAGAACAAGATGGACCTCGATGCATCACCGAAGGACGCAGTCTAGGCAGTCAAGACAAGCATCAAACCCATCGCCATAGACTGAAAAGTCGTCCATGAAGACCTCTAAGCAATCACCCACCATGTCTGAAAAGATGGACAACATGCACCTTTGGAAGGTCGCCGGGGCGTTACATAGACCAAAGGGCATCCATCTGAAAGCATATGTCCCAAAGGGACAAGTGAATTTAGTCTTGTCCTGGTCTTATAGTGCAATGGCCACCTGATTGTAGCCGGAGTACCCATCAAGAAAGCAGTAGTGACTCTTCCTATTTAGCCTCCCTATAATCTGATCAATAAAAGGTAGTGGGAAATGATCCTTCTTGGTGGCATGATTCAATCGTTTGTAGTCCACACAGACCCTCCAAGAAGTGGGTATCCGGGTACCTATCTCCTCTTCAGACTAACTCACAACTGTAGTGATGCTCGTCTTCTTGGGCACCGCATGTAATGGACTAACCCACTAGGAGTCGGAGATGGGGTAGATAAAATCGACACTCCACCATTTCGAGATTTCCTTCATGACAACCTCTCGAAGGTTCGGGTTCAGCCGCCATTGGATCTCATGCGACGACTTGGTGTCCTCTTCGAGATAGATATGGTGGGAGCATATGCCCAGACTTATCCCCTGGAGATCAGCTACACTCCATCCTATCGTCTTGAGGTTCCTTTCAAGAACCTCCATCAAATGAGCTTCTTGCTCTCCAGTCAAATCTGCTGATATAATGACTGGTTACATCTCATGCTCACCTGCAAGGAATCTATACTTCAACGACTGCGGCAAGGGCTTCAGCTCTGGGCAACTGGGCGCTAGCAAATCTGGCCTCTGAAAAGTCTGAGTGAAAGAAACCAAATCTTCATGGGAGAACTCTTGCTGATCATGAAAATCCGGTGAAGACTGCTCTGCTGGTGTGTCTGTACTCTGAATAGGATCAATCTCCACCCTAGCTACTGGCTCTGTAGAAATCAGGCATGGAATCATCTCATCAAACTCTGTCCAATCAATATCTGACTCCGAGGGATCTGAATCTGAATCAACAGAAATATCAACAACCTCGCTGTCTTGAACGCGGTCTACATCCTCGAATGTGTCCTCTGCGAAGAGTGTGCTCTCCAAGCTCTCCTCTGCTGGAATCTGGGATATCAGTGGGATCTGAGTGTGAGAGGATGGCTCGTGAAATGGGGTCTGACCAAGCGGCTTCGTCATCAGTAATCACAAAATCGCACTCCTGGTGGATGTCTTGCTCTGCCTCTGTCATCTGCTCTGAATCGCTGAGATGCTTTGAGCAGGCTGAATCTCTCGCTCTGGTCTCGTCGTTCGTCTCTATTTGTATACTCTCACCCTCGATGCGAAAGTACACCTCCCCACTATCATGATTGGAGAGTTCCTTGGCTATGGTCAAGAACAGACATCCTAAAATAATGGGGTTATCGGTCACAGACTCAGGGATCTCCATGTCCAACGCAACGAAGTCTACGGGAATTTCAGGTCCTGAATAGTGATGACCACATACTTCTACAACCCCTCCGGCCTCTTGACAGATCTATCAGCAAACTGAAGGACTGTCCTGCTCTGTCGAAGAGGGCCAAACTTGAATCGATCGAGTAAGACTCTCGGAAGTAGGTTGATGGAAGAGCCACTATCTAATATAGTTCGATCGAATCTCTGCTCATGGATGTGACATCTGACATAGGGAGCTCCTGCATCTGGCCTCTTGGCTTGCAAACGGTTCTAAGCAGGTGGCCCTAGCGAGCACACGGATCTCTGCATGGTGGTTCCTCTTCTTCCCGCGAACAGTAATCTTCTCTCTAAGGTTCCTCTAGAAGAGAAGGATGTGCTCAAGGGCCTCCTGTAGAGTCAGCTGAATCTGGAATCTATCTATCATCTGCTGGCTGAACTCTAGCTGCTGAGATTTTTTGGGTTTTCTTTTTTATTCCCCTTAGCCAAGTGGAGTATTTGAGGGAAGGGGATGGCTGGGCTCTCCTCCAATGGAGGGATAGGAATGGGTCCCTACTGCTGAGACGAAACGGAATCCATACAAATATCTCCATGCATCACAGATGGACTCGCAAATAAAGAACCCTTTCCTTTATTATTATTTTTAGATTTTCCAAAATAGTTCTGAGATACAGAAGCAAACAGAAATGCAACAGGAATAGGATGGGTGGCCTCTGTACTACCCGCGACATCTGGACTTGCGGCATCGGCACTGCACTCTTGCTCAGCATCATCATGTCTGGTGGCATCATCACCACCTCATGTATCCGGTGAAACGATGACCTCAGTACCGTCCGCTCGATCTACATCCTTGGTGGCGTCAGCACCACCGTCATCAACATCGTCATGAGTGGCATGAGCATCGCTCCCCTCCTTGTCTGGCACTCCTGAGTCCTCATGGTGTCGTCGCTAAGACGAGGCACCGCTAGCTGGCATGCTACCGCTCCTAAGTGTGACAAAGTCAGCATCAAATGTATATGAAGCAATATCACCCAAAGAATCACTAGGAGTGGTGGTCTCTGCGAACTGTACCTGCTCAGACTTCCTCCTCAGATTGTTTCGATTGGGCTCAATCTGAGTGGGTACGGCGGCTCTGCCCCCTTCACTATCTCCCTCATCTCCTTACGGAACTAGTCCATCTCCCGTCTGAAAGTGGCATGCATTTCAGAAACTAGGCAGGCCAAGTCGTCAAATGCTTGATTCTCATAGGCTGGACCATGAGAACCGGACGTGTGACCTCTCTAGAAGTGAGGCTGCTGTTGGGAAGGATGAAGAGGATACTGGTGAGAATACTACTGAAGCTGTTGCTGCTGCCTCCACGGTTGTCCCTGCTGGTAGGGACGAGAACCCTGCCGGTAGTGTAGCTGTAGCTGTGGTTGTGGAAACTGGGGCTGCTGTTGCTGCTGGCCATACTGCCCACCGTGAACTGGAGGCTGCTGCTGTGAAGAGGCACCTCTGGCTGACCAACGGAATCCAGGATGGTCTCAGCGGATCCCAGGCTCAGGTCGGTAGTACCAAAATCCCTTTGATGTCTATCAGCGGCTCTTGCTCGTAATAGGGTGGGGGAAGGACTACCAAGGGCTGATCCTGCTGATACACCACCATCTTATACCACCATCTTAGTGTCCTGAGATGATAGTGGCTGGAAGTATTGCTGTTGCAGCAGCTGGAACAACTCCGCACGAACATGGTGAACCTGTCTGTGCTAGATGGAGTGCTGGGTCGAGCTGTTGCTGCTGGTGTGATCCCATGACCTGAGACGGGGTTGAGAAGCCGTCTGTGCCTCCTAGAGGCACATGATCTGGGTCTTCAGGTCACTCAGCATCTATTCCATCTGATCCATCTGTGACATACTCTGGCACTGCTTCTTCTCAATGAGCTCGATGCGGTCCAACTTCTCGCTAATGATACCCATATCAGCAGTGGATGACTCTACCTGTACTGTGGTTGCTGATAAAGTGGATGGGCCTGTATCGATCCATGCAATCCTCTGGTAGGACGCAACTTGTGGATGGGGCTTCCCCTGAGTGTAGAGATGGGTCTGGGACATGACAGTGCAGTTCTCAGCCATCTCCTCATGGATAACCCAAACTCAATCCTCGTCCTTCACAAAATAGGATCCCCCACAAGATGTGTTCACGAGCCCTTGTAGCTCCGGTGTCAGCCCACAAAAGAAACTCTGCAGTAAGTTGGGCTTGGATATGTCGTGACGTGGACATCGGTCGATCATCTCTCTGAATTGGTCCCATGCTTCATGAAATTGCTCATTGGGAAGCATGGAGAAGTTGTTTTTGAGAGCGTGCGCTGTATTCGTCCGACCGAGTGGATAGTACTTATTCAAGTACTCGGTCCGGAGCTATTCCCAAGATGTCATGTACCTCCCTAAATGCTTCAGCCAATAGACTACTCTGTCGATGAGGGAGAAGGTAAAATCCATCATCTTGATGGTGTCCTCGTCCATGAGTCGACCGTGGACCGTGCTACATATCATCTCAAACTCCTGGAGATGGAGGTGCGGCTCCTCGGTGGCAAGCCCATGGAATCTGGGCAATAGCTGAATGGTCTGAGGTGGGAAATTGAAGTCTCCTAGAATGGCTGGCAACTGAATCCATCTATGGGTCAGAGTTGCACCAGGGTTGTGCAACTCTCTCATCGGGCGTGTAGGTGCTACAGGCTGTGCTGGCTCTTCTGGCTCTCCTACCTTAGGAATATCTCCTCCTCCACTGGCTATGTTCTGCTCTCTATCTGCTCGCATCTGAGCCCCCAGCACATATCGGCCATGAAAGCCCCCTGATCTCTAATCTGTCGCTGCATGGTCTCCAGGGAGGCTAACAGGGTGTTGTTGATGGCACCCTTATCAAGAACATACATCTGTGTCTGGTTGGGTCCATCAGTGCACTCCTTGCTGCTGGCCATGGTCTCTACAAAGGCAAAAGACCCAAACTCAGGTGCCGTCAAGTGATCAAATATCTGCTGTTGTCTCTACTCGGGTACCTCAAGACTGGTAGAAGGGTGGTCGAGGGGGAACAAGGGGGAGTCAAACTTGGGTTCGGAGAGCGGGTCTGGACTCTTATGAACCAACCTAGAAGAATGAACCAGAGTGCTCGAAAGCGGTGCAACCAAAGGCTGCCTAAGGGACCTCCGGCCCATCATCGTGATGTGGAGAGTGAAGGCGGATGAGATCTGGAAGCAAACAAGATCAAGAAAGCAAACCCCCAATTCACCTACTCAACATTGAGCTGATGATCGTAAGAGTTCAGTCTTTTATCTTGTCGATTTTATGAGGTGATAATCCAATCGTTCAGAGCGGTTAAGCGAGCTGGTAGGGACCCAATGCTCTTAACAGGCTGTCCCGTATAAAAGGCCGGTAGTCTGCCAAGAGTTCAGGTATGGCTCTATCCTAGTGTGCGCTTCACTCTCTCGCTCATCCAAACCAAACAGGGAGGGAATTGCTCTCCCAAGACAATTTTTTTTGTGAATGTCTTTTATGATCAGGTATGTTTAGCAGTCCCAATTTTATGGTTTTTCTTTTTAGGTCTTTTTCAATAGCAAGTAATGGCTAACGAATTTTTCGATCTCTTGGTTATTTTAAGTCCAAAACAGAGGGAGAAGTCGAAAAAGCCGATGCACAATCAAACACGATGATGCATGCAGAGTAAGAAATACGTACCTGACTCCAGCTCTCTACATGCATGGTGATCCACGCATAAATTTAAAGACAGAATTAAAACTACCTATATGATGCAAAAATAAATCGGCTATAGACGAAGTAATTTCTACACGAGAAGAACAATAGCTATCTAATTAGTCTAAGTCCGGAGTCCGATCTTGGGAACCACTCGGTGCCCTCCACAACGGGTCCTGCCAGCGCTGTATGTGGTTCCTTACAACACGTGGATTCGAGCCTAATTAAACTAACTTTTTCTTGTGATTTAATTAATAAGGTCCAATTAACAATCTATAGGTGTAGACAGATAATTAGGGTTGGGCCATAATTAATTTTGTCACAATCAATGAAAATCCTAAGTCTAGGGGCCAAAAACTTTGAGAATCAGACAGGAAGTAAAAAGCGATAAAACAAAACAGGCAAAAACCACGGTGAGGTCCCCCGTGCACACCGGTGCTCGGAGAAATAGACTCCGATAAGCCAAGTATAGAGTTCACAGTTCAAGTCCCTGTATTATTACAATAATAAGGCTAAAAATTCTAAACTTCTCAAATCTGCAAAATCTTCTGCTCCCGCGCTCCTGCTGCTCGATGAAGAAACGAGCGGCCTCTGCTTCGCTCGGGTGTGCCGACACTCCTAAGAATGCCGCCCTCGCTCATCGAGACCTCGCAAGAAAGAGAGAAATAAAAGATATGTCAGATCATAGTTATGAAAAATATAGCAAATAATATGAAGCAGGAAATCAAACAAGCAATGAAAACCGATTACTAAGACGTGCTCCCCGGCAACAGCGCCATTCTGATGAGGGCGCAGATGGAACTCGGGTTAAGGAATATCTAGGGTCGTTGCGACCCGAATCGCAAGGCGCTATCAATCAAGAAAAATAGACCACCAACTAAAGAAATCAAGCAATCAAAATGAAGCAAGCGGTTTTGCTAGTTTATTTTACCTGGTATATCTACCATGGTCGAACACAAGGAGCACATAATGACAAGTCTACGAAGTTTTCAGGTAATCAAGAAAATGAAGAAATTTTTTGTGGTTTTTAGTCTTTTTATGATTTTAATTAATGAGAAAAGTGGAGAAAAGGTGAAAAAGGCACACAAACAATTATTTAATGGGCTAAAACGACTCAAAAATTCAAAATAAAAATGTTTTGTATTTTTAAAATATTCATATGTTTTTAAGAATTTTCTGATGTTTTATGATTTTTATTTAATTTTCTAAAAAGGAAAGAAGGCCAAAAACAGTGAGCAGTATACAACATAGATATAGAGGCAAATTAAAAATGTATAAAATTCCTATAAAATCTTAACAGTAATTTTATGGAAAAATATAAAAGAAAACCTTCCTATAGAACCTGGAAACACATTTTTTATTTTTTTTGAATTTTTAATAATTTTTATGAGATTTTAGTTTTTTAAATTTTTAGAGGTTTTTTGAAATGAAACATAACAAGATTCACACAGAAGTTCAAACACAATAAAACAAACACTCAAGATTTTTTTGGAATTTTTCAAGGTATTTCTATATTTTTAATGGATTTTAGAAAACAAACAAAGACACTTTTTAAGGTTTTTGAATTTTAGAAAATACCAAATGAAATCAAAACTAGACATAAAAATTCCCAAAATTCCTACACAGTAGCAAGAGCTACGTGTAAAAAAATTTCAGAATTTTTGGAGCAGAATTGTTATTTATTTAATTAAAAACAAGATACACATCTCATAGGGACCAAAATGCAAAATTCTGGGACCAAAAAGTAATAAGCAATCGAACCCTAGGGTCCAATCTACAACTTCTCCATCAAAATCCACATGACGTAATTTAACATTCACATGGGTATATTTGTAAATATGAAAAGTAAATACCCAATCGATAACAGCAAATAAGTTTGAGGTAAATAATGCAAATAACCCAACTAAACACGTGATGAAGCACGCGGTTCCATACATGGAGGACTAAACTACAAATAGGAGAAACTACAAGTACTGGAATGCAAAATGGTTCAACTGTGATATTTATTTTACAGACTAAAATAGAAACTAGAATAAATGTAGGGTAGAAGATGGAATATACCTATGGAGCTCGTGACAGGAATGTGAGAGGACACGTGACGGTCGCTGATGGAGCACGATCGTGCGGCTCTGGATGCGTCAGGTGTCAGATCTGACGGTTGTCAAGTGGTCGGGGACGTGGCTAGTACGGGACCGTTAGATCTGAAATCTCACGGTCTGACACCTCCAGTAGATGAACGGCTGGGATGAAGTCTGGACGGTGGTGGCGATCCAACACCGGGGGAGACGTCTGGATGAACTGCGCCTGGGCGAACTTCGCCGGACCTAAGGATCGAATCCTTGGCTCCGATGACGAATCTGAAGGAACCAGTGGAGTCGTAGTCCTATTCCGCATCAGATGGTCGGCATGGATGAAAGCTCCACCGGTCGGATCGACGAGGAGGCGTAAGTGACCTAGAGCTGCTCCGACGATGGTGTGTGTGGGTGAAATGGGGACTCTCAGCGCGCATCAAGACCAGCAAAGGGTTACTTGGACTCGAAGTTGCACTCCAGTCGAGGTTATTATGTTGGAAAAATAGAGAGGCGACAGTAGATGGGGGTGGGTCTACAACGAAGATGGTAGAGGAGACCTATCTCCTAATCTCGATGCGATGATCGAAAGTCAGGGTGATCAGGCTACGAGAGAGGATGGAGGGAGAGCATGGGTATCGATCTGAGTAGATGACTGAGAGTAATGGGGCTCCGACCGACTGGTCAGAGCTGGCGGAGGAGCGACAACGATAAGCGGAAAGATTAAACACACAATGGCGCTAGGATCGATCTATGAGATGCTTGAAGGTCCGAGTAGGATCCTAAACTCCAGGGGAGGTGAACAATGGGGTAGTGGCCTTGACCACGTTGCAGCTGGCAAAGGAGGCTCCTCGCTGCGGTTCTCCGACCTCGACAATTGAGTTGCGGCTACACGGCACCAATCCGAGCACCAAAGGTGGCCTCCGACGGCTGTCACCACGAAGAAGGGCTCTAGGGTAGCAGAAAGGGGTGCAGTGCGAGCTACGAACTTAGGTAGGCGGATGAGTGATCCTATAGTGCTCCCATGTGGTTGGAGAAACCGGGTCAAAGCACATGAACCGAGGAAGATCCGTGCTTCCCTAAGGATCTACGAGGATCTTGAATCCATGGGGAAGACACGGGCAAAGTATTGAGGCGAACGAGTGCATGATCCGATCGGGATAAATGGAAGAAGGAGGTCTGAAGGAGCAGACGAATCAGGTGAAGCCATGGAAGAGGAGGTTGACCCGAGTCAACGATCCGCCGTGGACCAATAAGAAAATTAGATTTACAAAAATATTTACAAATTCAATAAAAAAATAAATGATTTTAAATTAAAAAGTGTATAAAATGAAAAATGTTTGTATTTTTCAAACTATTTTTCTGTGATTTTTATTTATTTTCTAAAAAAGAAATTATGGTATATATAGTATAATTCATTATATACATGTATAAAATACCTATGTATTTTGTATAATTATTTTTTAATTTGTTATTTTTATATAAATACCCCAATTTTATATTTTATTTATTTACAACATGATTTTTGGAAAATAAAATTATTTTTGTTTTATTTTTATTATTTATTTACAAGTATAAAATAAATAGGGAAGGATACACATATACATGTATTATGTACAAATGAGAGAGAGAGAGAGTTTTATTCTATTTTGTTTTATTTTTCCTTATTTTATTTTATTTTTAGAAATATATAAGGAATTTAAAGACATATAAAAATAAATTATATACACATACGATACATATATACAATGTGAAGTTGTCCTATCTCTCTCTGCCTATTTTATTTAATGATTAGGCCAATACTTGGCCCTCTCTTGAGTTTAGGTCCCTCAGTATTTATTCTAAATACTTCCTTCTTTTTCTTTTATTCTTTGTTCTTTTATTTTTGCACAAATACATGCTAATTATGAGATACTAACACATGCATGCATGATGCTAAGTTATTATATTTACACATATTTACATGATGCTTTGCCAAGATAATTAGCTAAAATAAAAGAATAAAGAGTGATGAATGGGGATTCATCACCTATCATCATAATCTACAACCTCCTCATACACGTTGTCATGACTATCAAGTGTCACACCTGTCGCTGGGTGCCGTCGATGTACTTTCTTATGGGTACACTCGTATAATGGTGTATTATGGTTTATGATGTGATACCTTACATCTCTTGTGAAAAGAGAGTGTTTTATTCTCCTTTGAAAAAGTTAACCTCACTCGCTTCGGTTTACTAGATGCTTCTGTAGTAGGATGTTTTTATTTCGCATCTCTCTTTGCGTACTACTTGTTCTATGAAAAATTGGAGCTCCATCAATTGTCTTGAACTTTCCCTTAAACTTGTACAACGATCCTATTTTATATTCTCGTTACTCATTTTACCAAGCACGTGGCTTTACTCGCTTTGACTCATCAATTATCGACTTAATGTCTCTTAACTTGACCATTCCTAATATAATAGATTCTTTTTTATCTTGGTCACATCGTATCAAAGTTCATACTATCCTATCAAACATGCTTAATTGCACTGATCCAACCCTCTTGACATGATGAGTCTCTCCACTTACCGTCTTAATAATGTCATCATTGCATGAATGATATATACTTAACTGCTTGAAATGTGCAAATGTGATTTGAATGTGCTAATTCTAGAGGTCATCCCAAAGTTTCATTCACCTCTCTTGAGCACATTAACAAGCTTCCCTTATAGACTGTTGCAAGATATCAGTGTTGAATGCTGCATATTCTTGTAAATATACTTTTAACAAACACTTTTAAATGCATGTTAAAATCAACCTCATGTATATGATACTCTGAGAAATAAGAATCATTTTTTACCACTTCAAATACATGCATATATATGATAATAAGAAAAGACAGAATGTTATATGTATGTAGATACAACTTTACCTGGAAAAAGATAATAATTAAGGTTGAAGAGACTATTTATGATATGTACCAAGAGACCAAGGTTGTATATATGTGATTTGATTTTGACTGAAGACAAAACCACCTTTCAAATTAGACCTAGGCAAATGAGTCGATATCTTATGTAGATTCGAGCCAAAAATGACTTAACTTATCTATGCTAAGTGAGACATTAATGAATCTCTATTTCATCGCATTTATTCTTTTATTTTAGCCTTAAATCCCTAGTTAAATGCATGTAAATAGCATTAAATTGTACAAAATAATATTCACTATTTGATTTATAAATATTGTATAAATATTGGTATTTGATTTCAAAATGAAATACTAGAGGAAAAGAAAAAGAAAAAGAAATGAAGTATTGAAAATACTAAATGACTCTAGATCTTAATACAATATTGACTTGATCAACCATGACTAAACTAGGAGGAGATAGGGCACCTAATTGTACAAAAATACATAAAATTCCTAATTTTATTCATCAATAAATAGCCATTTGTACCATATTTTGTTTTACATTTTATGCACCTCAAATAAAGAAATGATCAGCATGAAACTTGGACATAAAAATACATAAACATTAAAAAATATTTGCACAGGAAAATAGTACACAACGTGATTGGGACACACAGAAGAAAATGCCAAAAAAACTTTACAGACTTGTATCTCCTCTATATAAACTCAAAATTGACCAAACTCATCATTATTGTTCTTAAAATTAAATTATCTATCTGAGAAAGGTGGTTTTATTTAAAAAGGATTTAAGATGCAAAAGTTGATTTTCTGGGGTCTTATTGTCCAATATACTTGTATATTTTATTAATTTTATTTATTCTCTATATTTTTACTTTTCTTGTATTTTATATACTTGTAAATTCTATTTTAATTCATTAAAAACATAAACATAAAATAAAAGCACTAAAAATGCACTTAAATAAATAAGGTAATACAATATATAGGCATACTTTACATATAATGTATATACCCCTATTTATTTAAGCATATAAAGAAAATAAGAAAACAAATAAAAATAAAAATATGTACATATGTATTTAAATATATTATAAATATATAAAATATGTACATACAACAGTAAAATACAAAATACAAAATAAAAAATAAAATACTTGAAATATAAATAAATATAGATATGTATATACTTGTAAATATTAGCACATAATAAATAGTATTGTAAAAATAAATAAATATACCCATAAAATTATACATAAAAGAAGAAACATTTTTCATGTTTTGACTTTTATTTAATAAATTCATTTATTATATATTATCGATTTCATAAGAGAATTATTCTCAGCTATTTTCTGGTTGGTCCACGTGAGCTAACTAGAATCCAAGGATTGTTGACCCTATGGTCAACTATACTTCTCCTATAGCTACTCGCGTCAGAAGCACACCTACTCCGTCCTTCTATGATTTTTTTGGAGAAATTCCACTGCTCGAGAGACAATGGTTCCTTCACAAATCTTGTGCCTGCCACCTTCCTCCATCTCGCCCATGCTTCTGATGATCTAAACAATCACTCCACCCCTCAACATCTCGTGATTATTAAACCTCCAAACTTTGTATATAAATAAAACCAGACACCCCTTTTTGCCTTTTGATCCCTCTCGGTCAATCTTAGACCCCTCAAATCAAACCCTGGAGTGACCCTAGATGATAAGAAAAGGTATACCTCGATTAACAACATGGAGAAGGGCGATCGGAGGAGATCAAATCCTCATCAGACCTTCACCGGAGAAGCTTCATCTACTCCCTGCTTCATAGGTATGAAATATTAGTTTAGGTTTTAATTTGTGTGTTTCCATTTACTTGGCATAGATTGTTGGACATGTGAGCCCACGGCGAGCCATTATGCAATAAATGTTATTGCAAATATCATTCCCTGATCTGAAATGAAGAATAATAATTTGCATAATAGGTCCCTCTGTACAATTAGGGTTATGTACCATGGCTATCTTAATGATCATACAGCTGTTGATTCAATTATTGAATCATAGAGGCTGGTGCTTGGATGAATATCTAAAGGGTTAGATTGAGGACTCATCAAGCACCGTCAAATGATTGATAAGATGTGATCTCCAGCCTGAGTAGGAGATGGCAATCCTTTCTCACATAGGCTGATATCTGACCGACCTCTTGATGCAGGTCCTCTGCATAGGAATAGAGATTCGGAGGTGTCAGATTAGTTAAGTCAAAGAGTTGACTTAACGAGATCGAGATAACCTAAGTCCTATGTTGAATGCTGTCACAACATAGGCACGCATCCTCTGACCGGAGACAGATGTGTTACTATATGTCTGAGTGTGTACATTTGGCAGACCAATAGGTTGATGACCTAACCAAGGTCTATACACCGACGCGCTGGTGTGCATGTAAGGGCATATGAGTAATACGATCTCTCAAAGGGATCATACAGGTTCACTACTGAACCGGAAGACATGAGCTCACTCATGAGATATTGGGAAGAATCAAATTCCGTGCACGGTCGTCTTGCTTTGGAAGCTTGACTGAATTTGTAGGTTTGATATATACTTTTTGAAAGTATATGATCAAGACCTAGGTATGATATATGCTTTTGGAAAGCATATGATCGATACAAAATCCCAATGATCAAATGAGAAACTTAGTGATCAAACCCTGAAGAAGACAGTGTAAAATAGATCTTGATCTTCGGGTTGACCATGGGTCTTCCAGTATGTAGGATGTACAGGTATTGGGAATACCTGAGGGTGATGTGATCATAAACGATTGTATATCCATGACGCTTCCATTCCGAGGGAATGATGAAACAGGTCTGGATTTTAGTGACTCCTTCCAGTAGAGAAGCAATCTGATCTTAGTCCAAGTGTTGGACATTGATCTGAATGAGATTCAGATTCAATGAGAAGATTGGATTTGCGGTCTTGATTTAATCAAGCATCTGTGGGAGGTTCGTACGATCTGGATTTGAGACGACATCTCAACATCCAAGTCACTATACGTGGAATAATACAATCGCCCTGTCCTTATCTCCAAGTATCTGCGGAGAAAGCACATTATTCTTGAAAGGGTTCAAGAATAATTCTTTTGATGAAATATCCAAGCAAGGACTTGATGATTAAATGGGATTTAATTATCAAGCTTAAATATGAATATGATTCATATTGTGAAAATGATTGTCCAAGATAATTAAATGGGATTTAATTATCATGGATTAGAGAATATGGATAATACTATCCATGATATATGTGTATTATAAATATGATTTATAATACATATATATTGAAGAGAGAAAAATTTATGTAAATAGCATTTGTTAATTAATAGTGTGGATTGAATTCACATTAATTAATTAATTGGAAATGTAACTTACAAATTAGTTTGGGATGTGAATGTGATTCACATATCTTCGATGGCATGATTGAAATATTCACAAATTAATTTGAAATTAATTTGGTGGATATTATTGCAATAATAGTTATTGCAATTTAATTAAGAAATAATAAGATAAATAAAAAGGAGACAAAATAACCCCCTATAATTTAGGGTGGTTGGTTGACTCCCTTTTTGTTGTCAGATTATCTCTTAATTTGTTAAATTAAATTATGTTGATAATGTTGCAACATATTTTAATTTAAATTAATGTTGTTAGTTTTAACCAACAACAATCATAGCCATTGAATTTACATGGACCAAGCCTGGCCGTTGGATCCATGTGTCCCATGGATTGAGATCCATTGGATCCTAAACTAATATAAAAGGAGGGCTAGGGTAGCCTTCCAAGGTACATCATCTAGAGTTGTAGAAGACTACTACTCTCTCTCTCTAATTCTCGTGTGGGCTCTCTCTTAATATCCAAGTGGCCGTCCACTTTGCATATTGAAGAGGAGAGCATCTTGCTTCGCCTTCGACGCTTGGATCTTCGTCAAGGATTACGGGAAGGACGCGACTCATCATCGTGCCCGCAAGTGCGTTCTTCGTGGGTCGGACTTGAGACAGGAGGATCTCTACTTTGGAATCTCACGATCACAACCACGCTTCAAGAGGTATTCTTTATACTTGTGGTTAGATGAAACAATCCGAGAAGTGTTCTCGTGATCATGTGGTTTCATCTTTAGTTTTAAAATTTTAATTTCCGCTGCATCTAGCGACTAGTGCGACTAGTTGCTCCGATTGCATACGATGCGATCAACACGCTTCCGTGATGCGCTTGAGGATTCTCAATATCCCTTCAAGTGGTATCAGAGCCAGGTTGAATAAGGTTTGGATATGATCCATAGACCTTAGACGATTTGGTTCTTGAAAGGGTTGCGAAATTTTACTGCATTTCAATTTTTCGCACCTCTGTATAATTGAATTTTTCGGCACTGTTTAAAATATTTAAACACGAAATTTTCAATTTGATTTTGTTCCCCATTAAACAAGGAAACCATACGACTTGAGTTTACTAAATTTGGACTTCATTTGCTCAAGATATGGCTTTTTGAATATGACTATATTCACTGTTGCGGGAACTGCGGATTTGAACGTGATTAATGAGATAATTACGGTTTTAATCCGCCTTGAAATGCGTGAATTATCACTTGGGTTCTTTAATAAATCAAATAGGAAATCTTTGGAAACTGAGTTTGCATTTTTTGGATTTAAATTGATCAAGATAAGTTAATTTTAGTGATTGGGGGTCACTGCTGGAAATTAACAATTTTGATCTTGAACCTTGTGATATGTCATTCAATTATCATGATGAAAATTAATTGTTAATTTTCTGGAATAATTAGTGATAAATATTTGTGAAATATTTAAAGAGAATTATTTCATTGAATGACACTTGCCTAAACCACAATAATGAGATATTAGATCTTGATCATTGGTTCATCAACAAACATTGCTTTCATGAAAACCATAGTTTATCCTACAATTGTTGTAGGACAACTTTTACATGAAAAACTCTCTTGCTTGAATAGGATTGGGGATTTGTCTAGCAAATCTCCTTATAATATAATCAAAAATTGTTTTGATGTATATTATATGGTATAATTTCGGTTTAAAAACCGATGAGCATCTCAAAGTACATGATGATCTATCTGGTATCATCCTTTCCCGAGGCGGATGTGGTGCCTAGTCGGAGAGCATTGGGGTCGCGGGTTGCAACGTATGTGGTCCGTCCCACTCTCGTCGGTACTGGCCATGACAGCGGGTAGGGACTGTATAATGCCGGAGAAAGTCAATGTGTATTTTTCTAATTATTAAAATTCGAATAATACGTACTTTGAGAATATACCTATTATTCAAGTAAAAAGACATGTTTGTTGATTGATGATTGGATTAATGATTAATTTAATATGATTAAATTAATTATATCCAATAAACACTCTATTATGAATAGATGTGTATTTCCCTTGGAAGAATTAATTATGTGAATATGATTCACGATAATTAATTACAATTTGAATATGAGATGGAGGATCACATAAGTGACATCCGTGGTCTCCCGTCAAGGCAAAGGATTCCGTCGCCAGTTGTTGTGTATAGGAGACGCCTGTCCGAAGTGACAGATCCTATATATGATTTAATTGGATCGGGTTCTTTGCTTCTCGAAAGAGTAAGGCCGTATACGTAGTGACCCCAATATCGGGTCCTCATATTATTGGGGCGATATTGGATTGCGTATAGCGAGTATTAAGCCTGTTGACGGTTGGTTCAATTAATGACGGGTCAACATCATCTTATGGGTGGTGGGCCCGGGTGTTAAAGACCGAATTGGGAAATGCAAGTTGGACTTGCAAGGCGGAATGTGTTCCCGCTTCTTTTTATCCGAGTTGTAGGTTCTCATATTATTGGGATGCAACAAAGATAGGAAAGGAGATCCCAGATCTTGCTAGAGATATAATGGTAAGAATATCTCTTACATTGAAAGTGATTAAGGGAATGAACTTTCAGTGTTGACAAGGCAAGACAACTTTGATATAAAAATTCCTAAATCAAAGTAAAGCATGTATATATAACTTATGTACCCTTATGCAAAAATTTCTTATTTCAGATAATCCTTCATTAAACCCACTCGATGTTATACTCAATAATAACCAGTAAAAATATCTTGGATTGGACTCTTGATCCAGATATTGTACTTGCAATTGGACACATAATGTATGTGGTTGCAATGCGCAAGTTTCCTCAACATAATGAGGAATGACAATTAAATAAGACAATAAGACATTACCTTAGGGTTTGTATGTCTTTATAGTCTTGACCTTTCATCGAGTGTACTTTGGAAGTGACATGTCGATGGTGATCGTAATTGTCGAATAATCCTTATAAAATAAAAGAAGATATTTTGGCATACATATGTGCTCTAGACATTTAATCATGAATGACATGGTTCTCTGCATTATGCAGAATGGTGGCTCGAAAGAGATGATGTATTCAAAATGTTTGAATACCTACCTGAACCTAAGTCTCTAAGAGTTAAGATGTATGAAGATACGATGAGTGTCATCATTCTATTATCTATACTCTAGTCATTCATGAAGCTTTATGATATTCATATTGTATGAATTTAATGAAGCATGTATAAATGTTGAAATGCTCTTACATTGAATTCTTTTGAATTTAACATAAGAGATCCTTAGTCTTAAGCAATGGTTGTTTATAGATTAAGAGAGTGCAGTGGAAGCATGGGTCGGACCCGAGTAAGAAGGAAAGTCAAAAAGTTGACCTACTTCTGTGACTTCCATATGACATCCAAAGAGTTGGATGAATGCCAATACTGTAATAAGTTGATGTGTTGATAGTATGACTATCAAATCTGTCTAAAAATCCTTAGTGAAGGACTCAGATAGAGCATCAGAATAATCTACATATAATCATTGACTCTGACTTTCTTATTTCATAAGATAAAGTCTGACAATTGTATCCCAATCTTCTAATGACATTTGCAATTGGTTGCATATATATATTATAAGATTAGAAATTTGATCTTAAGGTTTAATAGTCATCTGCATGGATATTGCTGTAATCGTTGCAACAATCTCTGTTGGATAGATAGACTTCATATTCTCAGTGGGAGAGCCCTTAGTCTTAGAGAATGTCTCTATGACCTAGATATTAGAATACCCTCATTGTTTGTTTCTAAATGTTGGAAATAAACATGAATTCTGAGATAGAACTATCATAAAGAGTTATGATGGAAATATTTCAGATAGTAATCTAGCATCTAGTGGACTCCACAAAATTAGAAAATTAATGAATGGTTCATTAAGATTTCTAATACTGAAAATCAAACCTTATAAGATCAATAGGAGGATGAAGATCATTTGACAATGATCTGGCATCAAGTCTTGGACATATGTCTGCTGATTTGATCAATAGACTAGTAAGATATGAAAATTTAGAATGTCTAAAAATTTTAAATCTTACATACTTATGAATATTGTATTCATAGTAAAATGTCCAATACACCCTTCTCTGGGAATGGTGTTAGATGTCGAGGTATTCAAGATCTCATACATATTGATGTATGTAGATCATCTATATCATAGTAAACATTATGGATGTGTGATATCTATTGATGATTACGTATGATATGAGATTTCTTCTCTTCACCTGAGGAACCTTTGAAATGTTCAAAGATTTCACAATTTTGGTTTAGAACCAAAGTTTGAAGAAAGATGAAATGAATTTGATCTAACCTAGGTAGCTTGTACCTATTAGATAAAATTCAAAGAATACCTTATGGAGATATGAATATCATTTCTATCTCACTCCTCCTGATAAACCTGAACTCAATAGAGTTGTAGGGAGATACAATTGGATCATGTGTGACATGATTTGGTCAATGATAAATTTTTTAGCATAATTTCCTCTTAGTTTCCAGGTATATATATATGTAGTAGAGACTACACTATATATCCTTAATAAGATTCCATGCAAGTAAGCTGGAATTAAGCACTAGAGAGTGCTACTTCATTAGGAAAATAAAGGATGGTATTGGATACC
Organism: Ottelia alismoides; assembly: GCA_037367405.1. Taxonomy (NCBI): domain Eukaryota; kingdom Viridiplantae; phylum Streptophyta; class Magnoliopsida; order Alismatales; family Hydrocharitaceae; genus Ottelia; species Ottelia alismoides. The sequence continues at coordinate 109,811 of JAZKJV010004583.1, forward strand.
TACTTTATGACCTTGAGATTCTTAAAAGATCTCATCTCTGAGAATGTGATTCTTGGAGGATTGAGACTCTTGAGAATCAAGATGAAAATGAAGTAAAGGATTAATCTTGAGAAGATAATGAGGCTCCTAAAATCGGAAACTAAAAGGATAATTAAAGATGAAACATTAATACCTCTTCAAATGAGTTTGAGGATGTATTCCATGTGTCAGCCAAGTCTGACAATGACCGGACTTCATGTGATGAAGCTCCTAAGGATCATGACATGGAATGATGGATATTAGCAATAAAGTCTACTTCATATACAAGTGTTGTATATGGACCCTCGAGGATCCACCTATAAGGGTTAGACCCGTTAAGGTGTGAATGGATCTTCAAGAAGAGAGGGAACCTGATGAGAAGGTGGAGACCTTCAAAGCTCGGTTCGTAGCCATAAGCTACACATCGGAAGAGAAGACATTGCTTGCGATGAGACTTGCTCTTCGGTAACCATGCTTAAACTCATCAGAATATTGCTAACCTTAGCTACACAACTTGACTATTGCATCTTCAGGATGTAATTCAAGATTGCATTCCTCTTAAGAATACCTCTCTGAGGATATTCACATGAAGTAGCCCCAGGGCTTCATAATCGGGGAAAGTAAGATGTGAAAGCTAAATAAATCCATCTATGAACTCAAATAAGCTTCTTGTTGTTGGAACATAAGATTTGATGAAATTATAAATGTTATGATTTCAAATAGAATCTTGATGAACCATGTGAAGCTTAGTAGGAGTGCCATTGTGTTCATCGTGCTAAATGTAGATAATATCCTAATCATTTGGAATGATATAAGTATGATAATAAGTGTTTTATAGACTAGCTATTCCACACCTTGAGATATGATCTCAAGAATACCTCTTAGATCTTAGTTCTGAAGTTGTTCAGAAGCAAAGAGAAGAGGGTATTGGGACTGTCACATTAGTAGTACACCTTGGATATGTTCCATTTTTGGAAATTCCAAGAAAGACTTTCTTACCTTAAGATTAGGTACTGACCTATCTAAAGGGATAGCACCTCAAAGAGTTGAGGAAGTGAATGCTAGAACTGCTTGCACCTGTGCATCAGTTACGAGAAGCTAAGTGTATGCTAGATGTGTATAAAAGCCGGATATCTGCCATGCAATGGGAGTAGTAAACTGTTACTAATCCTACTATGGAGAAAGAACACTTGATTGCAGTAACAACGATATCTTCAAAGATGAAAGGCTTTAGAGATAGTGATCTCTAAGTCTTATCTTCAAGAAATTAAGACTTTTAGATAGAGATCTAAAAGGTCTTAACTGTGGATACCTTAAGAGATAGTGATATCCAGGAATATGGGTATTCTGATAAGAATTATGGAAATACTGGTTATAATAGTTATTGAGCAATAGTGTCAAGGACACTATAACTGCTTTGACAAGATTGAGTATTGGTTGCATTAGATGCAACATTCTCATTGGATGCGAGGATTGTTACCTAGGGATATGCAAGTGCCGTAAAAGGACTTGGCATAGTCTTTTGGGAACAGAGTGACTGATCAGCTTACCTAGCTATTTTAAAATAGCCTATGATTGTCACATGAGTGTGGGTTTAAATGATTAGCCCATTAATGGCTCTTTGGGCTAGTGGGAGATTGTTGGACATGTGAGCCCACGGCGAGCCATTATACAATAAATGTTATTGCAAATATCATTCCCTGATCTGAAATGAAGAATAATAATTTGCATAATAGGTCCCTCTGTATAATTAGGGTTATGTACCATGGCTATCTTAATGATCATACAGCTGTTGATTCAATTATTGAATCATAGAGGCTGGTGCTTGGATGAATATCTAAAGGGTTAGATTGAGGACTCATCAAGCACCGTCAAATGATTGTTAAGATGTGATCTCCAGCCTGAGTAGGAGATGGCAATCCTTTCTCACATAAGCTGATATCTGACCGACCTCTTGATGCAGGTCCTCTGCATAGGAATAGAGATTCGGAGGTGTCAGATTAGTTAAGTCAAAGAGTTGACTTAACGAGATCGAGATAACCTAAGTCCTATGTTGAATGCTGTCACAGCATAGGCACGCATCCTCTGACCAGAGACAGATGTGTTACTATATGTCTGAGTGTGTACATTTGGCAGACCAATAGGTTGATGACCTAACCAAGGTCTATACACCGGCGCGCTGGTGTGCATGTAAGGGCATATGAGTAATACGATCTCTCAAAGGGATCATACAGGTTCACTACTGAACCGGAAGACATGAGCTCACTCATGAGATATTGGGAAGAATCAAATTCCGTGCACGGTCGTCTTGCTTTGGAAGCTTGACTGAATTTGTAGGTTTGATATATACTTTTTGAAAGTATATGATCAAGACCTAGGTATGATATATGCTTTTGGAAAGCATATGATCGATACAAAATCCCAATGATCAAATGAGAAACTTAGTGATCAAACCCTGAAGAAGACAATGTAAAATAGATCTTGATCTTCGGGTTGACCATGGGTCTTCCAGTATGCAGGATGTACAGGTATTGGGAATACCTGAGGGTGATGTGATAATAAACGATTGTATATCCATGACGCTTCCATTCCGAGGGAGTGATGAAACAGGTCTGGATTTTAGTGACTCCTTCCAGTAGAGAAGCAATCTGATCTTAGTCCAAGTGTTGGACATTGATCTGAATGAGATTCAGATTCAATGAGAAGATTGGATTTGCGGTCTTGATTTAATCAAGCATCTGTGGGAGGTTCGTACGATCTGGATTTAAGACGACATCTCAACATCCAAGTCACTATACGTGGAATAATACAATCGCCCTGTCCTTATCTCCAAGTATCTGCGGAGAAAGCACATTATTCTTGAAAGGGTTCAAGAATAATTCTTTTGATGAAATATCCAAGCAAGGACTTGATGATTAAATGAGATTTAATTATCAAGCTTAAATATGAGTATGATTCATATTGTGAAAATGATTGTCCAAGATAATTAAATGGGATTTAATTATCATGGATTAGAGAATATGGATAATACTATCCATGATATATGTGTATTATAAATATGATTTATAATACATATATATTGAAGAGAGAAAAATTTATGTAAATAGCATTTGTTAATTAATAGTGTGGATTGAATTCACATTAATTAATTAATTGGAAATGTAATTTACAAATTAGTTTGGGATGTGAATGTGATTCACATATCTTCGATGGCATGATTGAAATATTCACAAATTAATTTGGAATTAATTTGGTGGATATTATTGCAATAATAGTTATTGCAATTTAATTAAGAAATAATAAGATAAATAAAAAGGAGACAAAATAACCCCCTATAATTTAGGGTGGTTGGTTGACTCCCTTTTTGTTGTCAGATTATCTCTTAATTTGTTAAATTAAATTATGTTGATAATGTTGCAACATATTTTAATTTAAATTAATGTTGTTGGTTTTAACCAACAACAATCATAGCCATTGAATTTACATGGACCGAGCCTGGCCGTTGGATCCATGTGTCCCATGGATTGAAATCCATTGGATCCTAAACTAATATAAAAGGAGGGCTAGGGTAGCCTTCCAAGGTACATCATCTAGAGTTGTAGAAGACTACTACTACTCTCTCTCTCTAATTCTCGTGTGGGCTCTCTCTTAATATCCAAGTGGCCGTCCACTTTGCATATTGAAGAGGAGAGCATCTTGCTTCGCCTTCGCCGCTTGGATCTTCGTCAAGGATTGCGGGAAGGACGCGACTCATCATCGTGCCCGCAAGTGCGTTCTTCGTGGGTCGGACTTGAGACAGGAGGATCTCTACTTTGGGATCTCACGATCACAACCACGCTTCAAGAGGTATTCCTTATACTTGTGGTTAGATGAAACGATCTGAGAAGTGTTCTCGTGATCATGTGGTTTCATCTTTAGTTTTAAAAATTTTAATTTCCGCTGCATCTAGCGACTAGTGCGACTAGTTGCTCCGATTGCATACGATGCGATCAACACGCTTCCGTGATGCGCTTGAGGATTCTTAATATCCCTTCATAGATTAGATCTTAATTTAGTTGAGTAGTCAGTAGATTAGTGTACTTTTAGAAATCTTTGTTAGCTATAGTTTCAAGCTCCAGCTCGAATTCACTATGAACTCCTCTATTTCGACCCACCATTCCACACTCATCTTCATTCCCATTCATTTTTTCATTGAATCCCAATCTTTTCTACCTTGATCCTGTACGGATCAATCTCAATCAAAGCTCCTCCTCCATCTCCATGAAGGGCTTCTTCATCCACACCCCCTTTGTGTTATCAACTTCAACTATTGGTCGAGAGTGTCCCTCTCGAGCGTGGAACATGTTCTTGCAGGTAGGGCAACTTGGGATCCTCTAGGAGCAAAGAATCGAAGCATTGTATGACCTCCAGGATGCACTGAACCCAGAAGACCCTATGTCCTATTCGAAGGGACCTGGATCCATTTGACTCCACATGCAGATGCAAGATAGTGCCAAGAAACTTTTAAGACCGGAGCGATAGTCGGAGGAGATCAGAGCTACAAGAAATGAAGGATTGAATGAGCTCCAGGCCCATGTTCTTTGGTATTCTTCATGAACTCCCATGCTCCATCGGATCAACACCACATCCCAGATCTAATCTAGATCGTCCATTATTGCCAAACTGTTGCCCCCGCTCCATCGTTGGATCGCGTTAAGTGACGCCTACGTGTCTTGCGGAATGTCATCCATCAATGCATCTTTAGTGAGTAATTTTCCATCCACACTTTTTGTAATTTTTAAGTTATCTTGTAAATATTTTTAGTACTCTTAATATTCATGTAATATTTGCATAAGACCACTCGAATTTCATTGTATTTACAATCTCGTCTGGTATTGACTTACCTCACGTGCATCCATACATGAGGCGGGGACACTTTGCACTTAACCCCCTCTAGGTGTGGATATTTATTTTTAGTACCTTAAATCGTATAAATAGTGTTAAACTTTGGGACATTTTGCATGCCATCACCTGGTGTTTGGTTTAATTTCATTTATACCCATGCTAAGAGTTTATTAGATTTGATTTAAATGGATAAATTGCTATTTAGCCCATGGGTTTTTTGTTTAATGTTATGGAATGTATTTAAACTTTTACGAAATTGTAAATAGGTCCCTTCTACTTTATATTTTTATTTTGTATATATTTATTATTAAAAATAGTATCATATCTCTAAAAATCACACAATAATTTCCCAATCTCCTTATATATATAACATATAATTTTCTTTTTGCATTTTAATATAATTTCCTATTTATAAAATTAAAAATAAGCAGTTTATTTCATATTTACATATTAAAATAAAAAAATATAAAAACACATTTAAAATTCTAAAAAATAGAATTACTATATATTCTACCTACATACCAACAAATAACTAAAAATTATAAGAAGTAAACCTTAAAAATTACAAAACCCTAAATACTCTATAAAAATTTGAAAAAAATCATTTAAAATTCAAAAAATATTTTATATTATACCTTTTTCTTTAATATTATATAGTATATATTAAAAGTAGTTTAAGAATTTTAGAACCGATTTTCTATTTTTAAATTTCTAAAATATTCGTCCTAATTAATGTATTCACTATTTGGCCATTTTAATAATTTTAAAATTTATAAAAATTATCAACACTTCTATAAAAGTTCCTAAAATAGATAAAAATATTAAAAACATTTTTTTTATATATTTTTACAGTGTATATATAAATGTATATAATCTATATATACTATATATCCATCTTCATATTTCCTATATAATACATATCGTCATTATTATTATATACAAACATATATTATATTTTGAAAAAAAATAAATTAAAAATTTGCACAAATTTAAAGAAAATACAAGTTTAAAATTTTAAAATATAAAAAATATATAAAAGCAAATGGAAATCCATAAAAATAAATACAAAAACCCCATGAAAATTAGAAAATAAAAAATACATAAAATTATTATTATTAGTTATTAATAAATAATTGTACCTATCCTTAGTTTTTTTCTTAATGGTTTGACACTCCACCTTACTTACCTTATCTACATTTACTGTTGAGTTATAATAAATTTTATCTCACACTTAGTTTTCATTTGCTTATACTTATTATTGTAGGTAAATTTATGATTTGAGTTGATTGAGATACGTGTCGAGAGTCAAGACCAGGTTGATACAATGATTGTCATGTCCAACTTGTCAGACACCGCAGGCTCCTCCAAGAGCAGACATTACACACCTCCTGCTCGATCCTTATTATCAAATGATGCCATTAGCAATGCGTATGATAGTGTATACATTAGCTATCTACATTTTCTATTTCCTTTTATAAATAATTGTTTTTCTACACTGACGAATCTCTATTGTTGACTTCTTTGCAAAGGCTCGCCAATTTAGGAGGACTACTTAGGAGGACATGTGCAGCCTCTTAACATGGAGATCAGCTCTTTCTTCACGAGTTAATAAGAGAAAGTAGGAAGAGCATCGTAACATTAGTTTTATTTATTTTTGTATGAGAGATACTATTTATAATTTATAATGATATAGGTTGAACACTTGGACATTGGGACATTCAGGCCTATTTTACCAAGTGTTTGTTCACTTGGGGGCCTACGCGGTTTTTTTTACAATTTTCCTCACCTTCTACTTTTTATTCTCCCTAATTTTCCACTTATTTTCTTTTGTTTCATATGATTTGAGTTTCCCGCCTTTATTTTTATTTGTTTTATGTGAATGAGCTCATAGTTCTTAAGATTGCTTGATCGAGTAATTTAGGTCTAAATCCCTAATATCTACATGCATTTATAGTCTCTATTGTATTCGATGTAAAATGGTCAGGATACCCTTTCATAATAAGGTTATGTGATACGAGGGTATTCTTGACCTTATACATACTGATGTATGTAGCCCCTTCAATATCGTGACCTGAAATGTATATCGGTATTATTTGACGTTTATGGATGGCCATTAACGATACGGGTTTATCTTCCTATTACATCATAAATCTGAAACTTTTGAAAAGTTCAAAGAGTTCATGGTTTTAGTTGTGAACCAAATCGATAGGAAGATTAAACGTTTTGATCTAACCAAAGTGGTGAGTACCTTTCAGATGAATTTAAGGAATGCCTTAAAGAGAGAGGAATTGTCTCCAATCTCACTCCTGGAACTCTGTAACTTAATGATGTTGCTGAATGACGCAATAGAACCACCATGGACATGGTTTGTTCAGTAATGAGTAAAGCACATTTGCCTCTTAGTTTCTAGAAATATATAGACTGCAATATAAATCTCGAATAAGATTCCTAGCAAATTTGTACCCAAACCCCCTCATGAGATTTGGTAAGGTACCAAGATCAGTGTTAAACACTTGAGGATTTGGGATTACTTGGTCCACACGAAGAACATGTATGAAAGTAAGCTAGAATCTCGTAATCGATAGTGCTACATCATTGGGTTTGTAAAGTATGGTATTGGATACCAACTTTATGACCTTGGGACTCAAATGGTTTTTGTCTCTAGAGATGTAAATTTTTTGGAGGATGACTCCCTTAAGAGTCAAGACAAAAATGAAGGAAAGGAATTGATGAATCTTCATTTCATCACATTTATTCTTTCATTTTAGCCTTTAAACCTTGATAAATGCATGAATACAATAATGTTTTGTCAAAATAAATACTATATAAAGTGTACAAAATAATATAAAATACTATATAAATACTGTGTTCGTTTCCAAAATAGAAGAATAAAGAAAAAAAGAAAAATAGTGAAGTATCAAGGACACAGATGACCCTAGCCCCCGAGACTCAGTCATCATGATTATTTAGTCAATAAGGAATAAAGTAGGGGGATATAAGGCAGTCAACTATAGATATTCTGCAGTCTAAAAACCCTAAAATATAGGAAAATAATTATCTTTTTGGGAGATGTTTTATTCCGTATTATTTATGCATCAAATAAATAAACTTTGGACATGAATGTTGTAGATAAAAATAAATAGAAATACACAAAATTTATTTCACAAAAAATGCACTTTGTATATTTTATACTCAAAACAAAAATCCAAAATACAAACTTCCCAGATATGTATCTTCTTTAAGTGAGCTCAAAATGCGTCAAAATCACCTTTAATTCTATATAACTTTTTATTAGCTATTTAATGAAGGTGATTTCACTGAATTTGGATTTAAGATGTAAAAGTTAGGTTTTGGATCTCTATTGTACTATATATATGAATACAATATTCATTTTATTTATCCTTATTATGTTTTAATAAAATTTTAAATATTATTTATAATATATGTACATATTTATAATAGAATAAAACCATAAAAAAACACTAGATTAAAATTATGTGTAAAAATACATATATGAATATATTATACCTATACTTATAATAAGCATACATATTTATTTAAGTGAAAAAATAAACCAGAAAAATATAATAAAAATATCTTTATGTATAATGAAATAAGTTATAAATATATAAATTAGTATATTAAATAATAAAAATTAAAATACAAAGCAAAATTTAAATTTACAAAACACAGGTCAATATACCTATAAATATGCATGCAAAAGTAACTTGTAATAAATAAACTCATAAAAATAAATAAAAATCACAATAAAATACTGCATAAAATAATAATTTTTTTATTTTAAATAAAAAGTAATAAAAACATTTAATATTATATTTCTAATTAATAAAGTTTTTTAGTTTGATTTGTCTTTTTACGGATGATGTGGCCCAATCAGTGCCCGTCATCCATTGACTTTGGGTCAACTCTCTGAACCCAGTGATAGGCGTGTCAGACTACTTATCTACTCTTCTTCTCGAAATTTTGTCGCATGATAGGAGGCTCGAGGTGAGGTACTCCCTTCATGAGTTTTTATTCATGTTCATCCATGATTCTCGCTGATGCCTTGCCTAGATACAAGCACCATAGATACACTCATGATCCCTAGGTCAACTTCCATCGTTCATTATGCTATACATAAACCTCCTTCCTCCATTTTTTTTAAAATCAGTTCCCTTTTACCTTGTTTCAGCCCATCATACCACGATCTTGGCATTGAGTCTGGTGACAGGAACACTCTGTCGTGGTTCTCAGCAAGAAAGGAGCAGTGTAGTAAGCATGCCCACCATCTCCGATGGCCCGCTGCTGTGAGGTCTCCATCTCGCAGCACCAACTACTCGAGGTTAGTCTTTCTTACCTCTTTATTTAGTTCTTAGGTTTTGTTTAATGTATTTTATATCATGTTTTGTTTACTACATTAGCATATATTAGGATCTTAACCTTGCTGGAGCTCTAGAGCTCTAGCGACCTATGTCTCACCGTACTCAACAATTCTGACTCACCTTTCCATCTCACTTCTTTCCCCTATCATTTCTCTGCTTTCGAGACCATCCAGTCAATCTCGATTCGCTTTGAATCGATAAATCGAGGTCCATCGCCTCCACCTTCATCGGACCTCTTCGCTCCACCTCCATGTCACCCTCAATATCCACCAAATAAAGTCTAAGACCTTCCCCTGCTCTTCACCATTGTGTATATCTTCTTTTCATGTCTTGAAGGGGGTGTCTGAGCCCCTATTGCATCAAGAAAGAGCTCTACGTCTACATAAATGCAATAATCGAGTAGTCTAAAATGAGCTTTACAAGGCGAGGACCCAGTCGTTGTGTCAACTGACGAATCCCTAATTCTCACTCTTTATTCTTTTATTTTAACTATTTATCTTAGCAAATCAACATGTAAATAGGTGTAAATACATTAACATAGCATTTAACATTCATATGTTAATATTGCATAATTAGCACTTATTTATGCAAAAAGAATAAAGGAAAAGAAGAAGGAAGGAGGAATTTAAAATAAATATAGAGTGAACCGAACCCCAAGAGAAGGTCAAGCCTTGAGTTGATCACCAAATAAAATAAGTAAAGAGATAGGTTCTACTTTGTGTTGCACATAACTACATATGTGTATATAAATAAGTACTTTTGAAAAAATAAAATTAAATAATTATTTTTACCTTCTTGTGTGTATTTCTTAAAATAATATAAAAATAAAATAAAAATCAGAAAAGTTAAAAAAATAAAAAAAATAAAATCTCTCCTCCATTGTACAAAACACACTCAACATTCACTATTTATTCTATACCTGTAAATAAATCATAATAATAAAACAATTGTCTTGTACTTCTAAAATTATGTTATACATAAATAAAATATAAAATTGGGATATTGATGTAAAAAGAACAAAATAAAAATAATTGTACAAAACACATAGGTACATTATACTTGTATATAATACCATATACTATATATACATAATTTATTTTCCACAAAAAAAAAAATAAAAATCACAGAAAAATTCTTTGAAAAATAATAAACATTGTTTACTTTGAACACTTTTTAATTTAAATCATTCACTATTTTTTATTGGATTTATAAATATTTTGCACATCCCTATTTTCTGATTGGCCCGAAGGATTTGTTGACTTCAATCACTGCCTCCTTTTAGGCCGGGTTGGGTTGTCTATCTCTCACCATAGTCGTTTCTCTGTATTTTCATGCCCGGACTCGACGACATCTTGCCCTGATTCTTCGCTTGAGCCTCCTCCTAGGATCCATGATCTTTGTAGATCCCTAGGAAGGCGCAGATCTTCCTAGGGTTGCACACTCTTGCTCGATCATTCTAGCCCCCCCTCAGGAATCCTATAAAGTCTCGCCTCCACCTCCTCAGCTCAGTAGCTCATGCCTCTCCCCTTCTTTCACCCCTAGAAATCTTCGTTTGAGTGACAACGGTCGGATGGCATCTTTGGATCGAAGTTTGGCAGCGTATTCATGCAACTAAGCTACGTGGTCGGAGTCCTCCATCACATCCAGCTTCCCTACCTGTCGCAGCACGGCCGACGCCACGACCATGTCTCCTAGCTCTTCTTGACCTTGCTGAGTTCACCAGCGCCCTCAGGTAACATATCTTTCAACTCTATTTTCCATTCCCCTCGAATCTTTCATTCATCCTCTACCATAGTTCATCTACTCCGAACACCCTGGTCGGAGCCCCATATCATACTCACGTCTATATCGATCGACCCCTCTACAAACATCCCACCTTGCACAGCAACTTGATCATCCTTAGCCTCCACCCCTAGGTAGAGATTAAGGCTGGGTCTCCTCCCTCCATCTACGTCGGAGACCCAAATCTCATTCCCCCATGCTTCCCATATCTATCTTTGTAATAAAGTAGACCGGAGCCATGCCTCGAGTCTCCTCTATCCTTTGCAGGTGTTTGTTCGCGCAGTAGACCACCTTTGAGCCTCTAGCTGCTCAGGAGGAGCAGCTCCATGCGACACTTCCACCGTCGCGATTATCCATCCATTGCCTCCTCCATCGGAGCACCCAATCAATCGCGGAGAACTTTCATGAAGCTATTGAACCCCTCTGATCCTTCATCAGAGCATCAATTCTATGCTAACGCTCAGGTGGGCCTCACCGGGCTCCTGTTCTTGCTGCCATCTTCCTCACCGTCGGATGGGGGCCCTTTTGTCAGTTTGCAGCACAGCCGCCCGACAATAAGGCTATTGTGACCGTTATATCAGCACCGCCCTGTCAGATCCAATCGCATGTCTGCGACAACCTCTGCACCATTAGATGAACCAGTTACAGTGATTAGAGTTGTACGACCATGACAGCTCATGCGCGCTACCTGTCCCGGTTGGGGTATATTTCATCTTTCTCCGCAGATCCTTATGCTTTTATCATTTAGTCCTGTAAATATTTTGTGTATTTTAAAATAGTCTAGTTTATTTACATGTGGACCTTTGTTATTTCTGATATTTGCATTTCAGTCCTGTGTATATGAACTCACGTGCCGTCCCATGTGATTTTGTGATGCATTTGCACGTTTCATCTTGAACTTCTGAGTGTTATATTTTGGATGAATACCTTCCGTTAATTGCATTTATTCCCTTGTGTGTGGTATATTGCGCATGTGCATAAATTTAGTGGACTTTTTGCACTATTGGTCCTACATTTTATATCTGTGTTATTAATCAGCCTGTAATTAGGTCCAATAAAAACTAATTATCAAATTAATTCTAAAATTTACATAAAAATTACTGTTAGCTCCTGCCAACTAGTAATATTTATTGTGATTTTTGGATTTAATTTTGTTGAGTACTTTATTTTATAAAAAAAACCACAAAAAAACTCAATGTCTATTTTATAAAATACATAAAAATTTAAAAATTGTTTGAAAAATTCCAAAAAAATTAGAGAATGTTTTTTTGTGTGTGCTTTATCTCCAGTATCTGTTTTGTTTCAAAAATCATACTAAAAACCCTAAAAATCTCAAAACTTTTAAAAACTTAAGAAAATCGTTAAAATTTTAAAAAAAACAATTTCAGTTTCTGATTGTCGTAATTTTCTTCTATTTTTCCCATAAAATTCATATCCAAGACATTAGGACACTTCAAATATTTTTAATTTGTAATTTTGTCCTTTTGTGCACTGTTTCCCTGTTTTGCTCTTATTAGTTTTTTTTATAAAATCATATAAAAATTTAAAAAATCCCAAAAGATTACCAAAAACATCTAAACACCGAAAAACATAAAAACATTTTTGTTTCTGATTTTTGAGTATTTTTGTCCTTAAATAAAAATTGTAAAAGTTTGTTTGAGTGTTTAGTTGCTTTATTTTCTTTCTTCTGTTCCTTAATTAAAAACCACAAAATTTTGAAAAATTAAAAATTAAACAAAATATGCATTTTCTTCGCTGATTACCGACTACTTCATAGGTTTAACTCGTGCTCCTTGAGTTCATCCTTGGTCGCTATACTAGGTTAAAATAAATAGCGGAGACTGCTAACATTGGTTTTGATTGACTTATCTATTTGCTTAAGTGCTTTCTAATTTTCTTGTTGAGCTTAGACCTACTGATTGGAGTCACAATGACCCTTGCTTTTTTTCATACTTAACCCTAGTTGGTAGGCCGCTCATCAAAACGACACCGTCGTTGGGGAACACAACTTAGTAGTCTTTTCTGGTTCTTTTGTATATTTTTATCTCTATTTATTATCATTGTTTTCTTACCCATTTTCTATTTCACTTTTTCTGCAAGGAACCACCCGAGGATACTTTGGAGGGGACCCATACCTAAGGAGAAGTAGGAGTAGCAGGAGTAGTTATAACAAATAGAGTAGAATTAGGGTAGTTAGTTTTATTTCCAGCTCATTTATTATTGTTGTAATAATACATGACACTCAGACTCTCTTGGACTTTATTAGACTTATCGGGGTCTGTTTCGACGAGCACTAGTGCGCTCGGTGGACCTCACTACGTTTTTCGCCAATTTTATTTTATCGTATTTTCTTATATTTGATTCCCGAAGATTTTGGCCAGGATTTCTCTTGATTGCGACGTAAATAATTAAGACTCGATCCCTAATAGATTGCTTGCACCTATAGATCGTAATTGGACCTTATTAATAATTCATAATAAAAAGTTAGTTTAATTTGATCCGAGTCCACATGTCGTGAGGAACCACATATAGCGCTAACAGGACCCGTTGTGGTAGGTACCGAGTGGTTCCCAAGATCGGACTTCGAACTTGGTTTAATTGGCTAACTGTTCTTTGCGATCATTAGAAGTTGCTCATCTAAGGTCGTTTTCTTCATGCATCATATAGATTAGTTTCAATTCTGTCTTTAATTTATGCACGGATCACCCTTCATGTAGAGCGTTGAAGACATGTACGCATCTCTTACTTTGCATGCATCATAGTATTTGATTGTGCATCGATTTTTTCAACTTCCTCCCTAGTTTTTGAACATAAATAATCATAGGAAATCGAAAAATTCATTAGCCATTGTTTGTTATTGAAAAATACTTAAAAAAGGAGAAAGGAATAAAATTTGGGACAACTAATGCAAACTTGATCTTAAAAGACATCTCCCTTAAAAATATTTGTTTTGGGAAAGTCATCCTCTCCTTGTTTGGTTTGCTTGAGCGAGAGAGTGACCCGCACACTAGGATAGAGCCACACATGAACTTCTAGTAGACTATTGGTCTTGGAGTTAGTTGTTCTCCAGTGACGATCTCTCTGGTATCTGATAAAGTGGGCTGCGACATCCTTAGCAGAGTGAGTTGATCAAGTAGCTGGTAAATGGCCCGCGACTTGTACTGGTTGGGAAAGTTCTAGATTTGGGATAGGGCCAGTCTCTTGGGATCATCGGGTTCCTAACTTCTCGCTTAATCACTCTACAACAGTGAATTATCACCAAAATAAAATCGACAAGATAAATGATCGAACCTTTATGGTCATTAGCTCTCGTGTTGAGTAGGTGAGTTGAGGGTTTGAGTGTTAATCTTGTTTGTTTCCAGAACCCATACGCACAATTCCCACATCACGATGATGGGTCAGAGATCCCTTAGTTACCTCTGGTAGCACCTCTATTGACCACTCCAACCCACTTATCTAGGGAGGTTCCAGAGAGCTCAGGCGCTCTTTCTGAACCTGAGTTTGATTCTGCCCTATTCCCCCTCAACCATCCTTCTTCCAGTCCTGAGGTGCCCGAGCAGAGGCCAGCGTTGCTTTTTATTCATTTGACGGCACATGAGTTCGAGCCTTTTTCCTTTACAAAGACCTGTGAGATTGACATCAGTGACAGACGTACTGATGGGCAGCCCTGGAGTTTGACCAATGTTCTAGATTAGAGTGCCATCAACAACACATTATTCGCCTACATAGAGACGATGCACTGATAGATTCAGGACCAAGGAGCATTTATGGCAGAAGTCCATCAGGAGTTAACACAAATGCGAGCCGACAGAGGAGAGCCTCATCAGCAGAGACCAGCCGATGAAGACATTCCTGTAGTTGGAGGAGGAGCAGGAGGACAACCAGAAGAACCACAAAATCCACTTAGACCATCCATGACGATGAGGGAGTTGTACAACCCTGGTGCAACCCTCACACATCGATGGATGCAGCTTCTAGCGATTATGGACAACTTCAAGCTCGACTCCCAGACCATTCAGCTCTTTCCCATGTTCCATGGGCTAGCACTGAGGAGTCGTATCTGTATCTACAAGAGTTTGAAATGATGTGCAATACTCTCCATGACTGATTCGTAGACGGGGGAACCACCATCAAGATGATGGCTTTTTCATTCTCCCCATTCAACAGAGCAGCCTACTGGCTGAAGCATTTGGGGAGATACATTACTTTGTGGGAGTAGCTCCAGACCGAGTACTTGAATGAGTACTATCCACTCAGTTAGACCAGTGCAACGAGAGCTTTGATCAACAACTTCACCATGATCCCCAATGAGCAGTTCCATGAGGCATGGGATCGATTCCATGATCTCATCGACCGGTGTCCACATCATGACATATCCAAGCACAACGTAGTCCATAGCTTCTTTTGTGGACTGACACCGAAATTGTAGGGGATTGTTAATGCTTCTTGTGGGGGCTCCTATTTCGCCAAGGATGAGGATCAGGTTTGGGCCATCTATGATGAGATGGATGAGAACTATATAGTGATGTCCCATACTAGGCTCTACACACAAGGGAAGCCCCTACACAGGTTGTGTCCTACAAGAAGATAACACGGGTTGATGCGGATCCATCCACTTCTTCGTTCGCAGCAGTACAGGTAGAGTCTTCAGCAGCTAACATGGGCATCATCAGCGAGAAGTTGGACCACATAGAGATTATCGAGAAGAAGCAGTGCCAGGACATGACGCAGATTGACTAGTTGGCAC
The DNA here is from genome assembly GCA_037367405.1 of Ottelia alismoides. NCBI lineage: Eukaryota > Viridiplantae > Streptophyta > Magnoliopsida > Alismatales > Hydrocharitaceae > Ottelia > Ottelia alismoides. The sequence continues at coordinate 125,624 of JAZKJV010004583.1, forward strand.
AGACTTTGAGTGACCTGAAGACCCAAATCATGTGTCTCCAGGAGGCACAGACAGCTTTTCAGCCCCATCTCAGGTCACGGGCTGATCCTAGCAGTAGCAGCTCGTCCCAGCACTCCACCCAGTATCACCAGGTTCACCACATCCAGGTGGAGCCGGTCCAGCAATTGTTGTAGGACTACACTCAGCCACCACTGTCTCAGGACACTTAGATGGTGGTATACCAGCAGGATCAACCACTAGCAATTCTTCTCCCATCCCCATACGAGCAGGAGTCGTTGATGGAAGTCAATGGGATTTGGTATGACCGGTAGCAGTTCGAGATCCGTCGAGATCATCCCGGATTCAAGTGGTCTACCGGAAGTGATTCATCCCAGTAGCAGCCTCCAGATCAGGGAATGCCGAGCATCCAGCAACTGCAGAAGCCCCCGTACTCCAACAAGCTACAATTTTACCAGTCAGGTCCTCGTCCCTACCAACAAGGATAGCAGTGGAGGCAGCAACAACAACCTCAACAGCAGTTCACTCAGCCTCCCCCTCACCAGTATAAGAGCCAACCTCATTTCCAGCAAGGCAACCCGTCCGTTTCTCATGGGCCTGCCTAGGAGAACCCAATCCTTGATGATTAAGCCCGCCTAAACGAAAAGATGGGAATCACTAAGTAATGGCCTGACAATTCAGGCTCACTATCGCTGAGGAGACTATTCAAACCTTCTCATTGATGAACAATTAACCCACACAAATAAATGAGTGTTGAACCCAAAAATCGAGTGGTCTAAATATGTCTCAAACAGGGTGGAGACACAGTCGCTGTGGCGACCACACAAAATATGGAATTCAAACAACAATTAACCCACAACAGAGATTACATAATGAAAAGCGGTGCAAAGTTAATATTTATTATAACTTTACAAAGGATGTGTATAGTGCAAGTAGTGTAGAGTGTCGAACAATGGAAGTAAACAGGTAGATCGGGCCAAATGATGCTCAAAGATGACTGTGATCAAGTGTCTATAAGTGTGATATTTTTTGTGGGTTTTTACTTTTATATTTTTTAATTTTGTTATTTTTTATTTTTATATTTTGATTTTTAATTTTTTGATTTTGTATTTTCTTTTTATATTTTATATTTTTATATTTTCTTTTTCTTTTAATAAGATTATAAAATAATATAAGATTTATATATATAAGAGAGATGAGAGGGAGATAAAAATAGATGAAAATAGCTAAAATTTAGGAAATAAAATATTTTTGTTCTTTTTATATTTTTCTAATATTTTTCAGATTTTTCTATATTTTTCCTAACTGTTTTGGTATTTTTAAAGTCAAAAATACTAAAAATAGTGAATAAAAATACTTAATCGAAATAAAAATGGAGATTAAAAATATCAAACAGTGACAAAAATTCTCCAAATAAATGTTAAAATAAATATAATACAATAAAGAAAATTCAGGAGCATAAAACACAATTTTTATATTTTTTTATAGATTTTATAAATTTTTATGAAGGTTTTTAGAGTTTTTCTATTTTTATGAGTTTCCTTTTATATGTTCTAGTAATTTTTGATATGAAGTAAAAAATACACACAAAATATATTTTTTTGGAATTTTTCAAAATGTTTTTATAATTTTGATGGATTTTCTAATGCAAACAAGGATGAAAATGCAAGTTTTTTTTATAAATTTTAAAATGATGACAAATGCAAAATAAAAATATTGTGTGGAATTAGAATACAACAAGAAGGTATGATATTTTTTGGATTTTTTAAGATTTTATAAATGCATGATATAAATAGATATCACAAAAAGAAAATGCAGTCCGAGTATGCCAGTTTTGTAATTAAGCAAAAGTCCAGGGGGATAAATGCAATTTTTTCACAAATAAAATAGATGAATAAAAATGTTTTTTATAAATCACTAACAACCCATGGTTATGCGTGCAAATTCCCCAATGACGCACGTGGTAAGCACATGTTGGTAGGGACCTGTTGATAATTAACAAAACCTGGGGGGCTGGAATGCAATAAAACCAAAAACTTTATATATGAATATAAATGTTTAGGGACTAAAGACAAAGAAACAAATCTCCGAGGGCCTGGACGTAAAACAACCACCTCACGTGCACAGGTCACGTGAGGTGACATGGTCAGGGGCAAAAATGCAAATAACTGAACGTCAGGGGTTCTTTTGCAAAATTTACAAAACAAATACAAAGGAAAGATTCAGTACTACTATATAAATATTAAAAATGATTGGGTGGCACTACAATTTACCCAATCCTAGGCGCGATTGGATGGTGGGATTTCTCCCACTTAAACACGTGGCAGGCTCCTGGCGCGCGATGACGGTTCGCGATCCTGCGATCGGGATCAGATGTCCAAGACAGATCCGACGGTTGACGTTGGGGCTAATCTAACAGTGGCTGGAGCGCCTCCAAGAATTGGGCGAGATTGACGGTGCGGAGGGGTGCAACAAGAATAGGGGAAAAACAATGGGGAGCTGAACTTCCCCCAACGATGACGGACACTCTCCGCCCCCTACCCCCAGACATGCACAACTCCTTCAAAATGCCTAGAGAGATGCCTGCAGGTGGCTTCTATCAGTTGGTAGTCTCAAAAAGGTTCGGCGGTCATCGGAGATCCCACACGAGGTCGACGAAGCCTGCGAGCTTGAGGAACCTCAGGCGAGTCCCAAAATCACCTCCAACAGCTTTCTATATCTTCCAACCTGCATATGACGCGACTAGGGACGAGGGCAAATTACCTCGTCCTGTTAGAAGGGTTGCATGGATGCGGATGGGTGCGGATTCGAAGCTCGCTGGAGTAACCCCAATGACGTGGAGGCGATGCGATTGGTGGGGTGTTAGTCGAAATAGAAGGTACAAATCTAATCTTACGACCTAAATGAGTCTAAAAAGTTCAAGAAAAGCAAATGAAAAACATATCTAAAGGCAAGATTGCCTGAGATATACCTCACGGCCAAGGCGGATGGAGATGGGTGGAACGACCACCTCGACCTTCGCTTGGGGCTCCCTCATCGACTGGAGGAGGTCTGTCAGACCTACGGTCCGGAGCACGGCCAAAGGGTCGAAGAGGGTTCAAAAAATCAATGGAATCTCGGAGGGGTTTTTGAATGGGTGATGAAGCGATGATCTTCAAGACAATATCACAGGTGGAATAAAGTCGATTTGCCCAAGAAATCTGGTCGGCGTGGATCGTGGTGATACATGGTACGAATCGCATGAAGGGTCAACTCTTCCTCGAGCAATGTAGCGATGGTGAAAAAAACGAGAAAAGAGGGTCACAGGAAGGTTTGACACACTACAGGAGCTAGGACCACGGAGTTGACCAAAGGTCAACGTCCTAAGCCACCCAGTTGGTCCACGCGGACCAACCAGGAAAAAGCATCCTGGAAAAGATTGAAAAATCAATAAAAATAACAATTGATTTTATTAATGTTAGGTTATAAAATAAAAAATGTTTATTATTTTATAAATTATTTTATGGTGATTTTTATTTTTTTTTAGATTTAAAGTTACAAGTTTCTTTTTATATGTTATATACAGGTATATTCATCTATATATTTTCATGTTTTACTTTTATTTTGCATTTTTACTTTTATTTATTATGTTTATTATTTTAGAAATTTATAAATTAATTTTATACACTTGAATATATTTTTATTTTATTGTTTGATGTATTTTGTACAAGTAAATAAATAGATATATAATCTACATCGATATAGACATAGGTAATTCATCTATGTGTTGTGTACAAGTATTTTATTTTTATGTTTTCTTTATGTTTTTATTTCTGTTTTAATATACATATACATTATAAATAATACTTGCATAATTATAAAAAATATAAAATCATAAAATAATGAATAATAAATAAAATAAATATTTTAATCAGTATAACTATACAATAGGGGTCCAAAACTCAACTTTCAAATCGTAACTGTATAAAATGAATATTTTTATTTTTATACAAGCCTGTCCACTTTCTTTTTTTGGTGCTTTTGCTTTTTTTGAAAAATATTATTCACAACAACATTTACATAAGGAGTTTTTCCTCTTGATCCAGTAGACTATCCCTCTTTTGAAGCTTTATTGCAACCCACAATCTCCTGTCCTCAAAACTCATCATCACCATATGGGTTGGGGTGTACTTCCCTCCCTAGAGGAGGACAAGTGTTTCCACTTTTATGCGTCTCATACCGACAAATCCAACCCCCTCATCACTCCAACTGAGTTGAGCCATGTGAAAGATGCGGGTGTCCAACTTAGGTCATTATCGACAAGAGTTGTGCGTGTGCTCCGAAATACTCTACTTAGGCAGTCAAGAATCCATTGAACCAAGTTTCGTGATCCTCAAAGAATTAAGTCAACTAGACCTGAAGTTCCTCAATTCCAACTCCTATAAGGTTCATGTTAATTAGGTAGATTTGAAGGTCTAACCAAGCTCCAATCTTCGGATTTTACTTAAACTTGTTCACTTATCAAACTCTATCCGAAAAGTGCTCATGCTATGCAAATGCTATGCAAATATTTTTGTGATGCAATTTTCAAAGATTTTGTCCTTTTAATGGATTTTTGAAAAGATGATGCATATGCATTTTTTAGATCTTCAAAAAGATTTTTCAAATGTTTTTTGGTATTTTAGTTTTGCAAATGTTTTTGGGATTTTTGAAAACAAAATGTTTTGGCCAAAATAATAGGTACAAATATTTACACAGGGATGCATCTTATATTTACAAGAATTAGATTTTAAGAATTTACAAGGGTAAGTGGTCTATTTTATAGATATATAAAGAATTTTAGTTGAGATGTATAGATTCCTCAAAGTTATTTGAAAAATGTTTTACAAACAAAATTTGAAAACTATAGTCCAAAATAATTTTTACAATCATTTTTACAACTTGTACACACATTTGAAATTCATTTTGCAAAGGTTTTCCAAATAGTATATATATATATATTTCAAATATTTTTGCAACTATTTTTCGAACATTTGCACATAGATTTTCAAATGTTTTTATCTCACACAAGAAAATAAATTTTACAGAACAAAATATTTACAAAGGTTGAAAATATATAACAAGACTAATTCCAAATAGTTTTCAAAAGATTTTGCAAAAGGATTTTCAAACTATTTTTCAAACATTTTGCAAAAAATATTTTCACCTGATTTATTAATCAATAAATACAAAAAGAATTTGAGGAATAATCAACAACTTTTATTAAGGGTTTTAATGAATTTTATAAGTATAGTTAGCCATAATTATTAATAAAAATACAAAAGTGCGAGTTATGGCTAAAGTATATACGAAGTATATACGACCCCCCTATACTTAGCTTGAGTTATGTCCTCATAGATCAGAGAGAGAGAAGACATAACTCGTACTGAGTATAGGAAAATCCAAAGAATAATGAATGAATGAATAAATGAATGAACAAATGAGAAGTTAATCGTCCCCCCTATACTTAGGATCACATAATTCTAAGTATAGCAGATTGTACACAAAGCAGGGAGGGTCAATGGTGGGAATGAACAGATCGTACTCAGAATGTATCCCCCTATACTTAGGGTAAGATATCCCTAGGTATAGACAAGAAGAGGAGACAATGGAGAGGATCAAAGAATAGAATCAAATCAGGATGTACACCCCTATACTTAGGACAAAGTACGTCCTAAGTATAGAAGATTAATAAAAAGGGGCGACACTTTTTTGGTAGATAAAGATGATAGAAAAGAAAAAGAAGAAAAGAAGAAAAGAGATCCGAAGATAGAAGAAGATAGAGAAGGAATGTACACATCACTCCCCCTATACATAGGGTAAAAGATGCCCTAAGTATAGGCAACAATAGGAGTAATGAAACGGAATGAAGAATGAACACTCGGCTCATCGACCCAACTATACTTAAGGCAAAGTACGTCCTAAGGTAGGAAAACATGAGAATGGGTGATTAAGCGAAACGGGAGAGAGACAGAGGTACACAAAAGCGAATATACAATAGAATGGATATACAAATGGTGAAGAAGGTCGAAAGCAAACCTTCTTGCGAGACCGTTGAGGAATGGATCTGGTATGGTGTAGGTCGACATCGGGGTCCTCAGATGACCTAGATCAATCAGAGTCGATGGGTTGTAGGTCCTCAGTGTCCCTAGGGTGAAGAGGCACAAACGGATCAGTGAAAGAAGTACGACTAGATCCGACCTTGGGAGTCTCGCTGATATCAAAGTGGAATGGGATGAACTCGTCATCATCGGAAGAAGTAAGGTCAGTGTCGTCTTGCGAGGTCTCGTTCAGGTCAAAACCAAAAGGAACGAACTTATTAGTGGAAGTAGTCGAACTCTGTTCGTCCTCAATAATCTCAACCGGATCATCTTTCTCATCAAAAGGCCCGAATTCCAGAATAAAAGCAACAAGATCAAATTCGGCCTTAGTCTCATCTGAATACAAGTAAATAGGAATGGACTCATCAATGAAAGTAGTCAAATATTGTCCATCCTGTCTAGTCTCTGAAGCTGCCCTCCGCTCAATGGTGTCAATCGTGTAAATCCCGCGGATGTCATCAACACAACACCATGTCCCAGAAGAAGGAACTCCAATGTCCATGCTTTCCAAGTATTTCTCCTTCGAGAAGAATTCTTGGGTTTCAGTGGAATCCAATAAGCAACAAAATTCTCTAATAGTCTCATCAAGGTCAAGGTCCTCAGGGTCAACCAAGATAGGTGAAGGTGCATCAGGTATAGGTCCCTGGTCAACTGTGGCCGTGGTGATCAACACTTCGCTTTCGTCAACAGGACGAAATCGAATCTCTCCTGATCCATAATCAATAACGACCCTCGCAGAGGCAAGAAATGGTCGTCCTAGGATGATTGGAGGACACTCCCCTGTGGAGGTCTCCATGGGCAATAAGACAAAATCAACATTGTATCTCGTGCCTTGAATTGAAATGACGACGTTTTCAAGGACACCCTTCGGTCTCTTGATAGATCCAGCATCAAACTAAACTATCATCCTGGTATTCTTTAGAGGCCCTAAGTGAAGAGACTGTACCAGCGAGAAGGGTAATGTGTTAATCGAAGAACCGTCGTCGAGGAGAGTGTGATCACATGTGAAGTCAGAGATGGTGCAACTAATGAAAGGTGTGACCGTGTTCTTTTTCCTAGGAATGGTACGGTGTGTGATGGTAAGGGCAGTGGCCATGGTCAAGATATGATGCTCAGATCTGCTCCTTCGCTTTCTCTTCTTGGGAAGAGGAGCAGATAAATCGATCATGGCCTGCTGAAGTGGGGCACAGATAATTTCATGAATAGTGGCCACCACTTCGGGTTTAGTCAACATTTTTTTGAATTTTTGGACCTCCTCCATCAAAGGAGGAAGTCGGAATCAGCATATACACGAGGAATGCCAAGAGCAGTCTGTACAGCGGCATCCTCAGGGTCAAAGTTGGGACAGGGTGTGAAAGGTTGTGCGGTCAAAGGGTCTGGCAAATGAGCACTCTCCTTGCAGTCTCACTCAATTATGTGTCTCCTGAAATATTTTTGGATTTTTAAAATTTTCTCATTTTTTTGTATTTTAGGCGATTGCAAGCTCTCATGATAATCCTCAAGTGAATCCAAATCCTCAAAGAATGGAGCTACATTTTGGATCTTATTTATGCTAACTATATCTCTCATCCTCGAGTTCATATGCTCCATCATCTGATTCAAGGTCTTAAGTGTGGATATCATGAAAGGTGACTCCAAAATCTCAAGATCGGGTATGTCGAATGTGGGCGGTGGGTGTAGACAAAAATCACATTCCGGATCAGGATACTCAAGGAAGAGCAGGTTGTCAAATTGTGAGGGTGATGGTGGTGGAAATGATTGGTGAAGGTCAAAGTTCGAATCCTGAAATAGTGGGTTGGTCAGATATGTACAAAAATCAGGAGCAAAGTCCTCCTGGAAAAAGAGAGGTGGACCGGCTGGAGTGAACAAAGGATCCACAAAGTCCGAATAAAACACGCTCCAATTGGCCATCTCGAAGCAAGAAAAAAAATGATCAGGAGAACATGACGGTCAAGTCAAGAGAGGTGAGAAAAAGGCGCAAATGTGCAGAGATGATCTATAATATACACAACCAATCACAAACAAAACTCACACAATACAAACCCTCAATTCACCTACTCAAATCGGTAGAGACAGAAAAGTCAGTCTTTTTATCTTGTCTGTTTTAGAGTTAGGTGAGAAGTCCAAAAGTTACACAAATACTTAAGGGGCTCAAATGGGATTTGGGCACTATCCTTAATATGTGTGCGCGAGCAAGTAAAACGAGGACAATGTGGGGATTACTTGCCCCAAGAAAAAATTTTTTTGGTCGATTTTAGGGTCGAGTAATATTAGCAGTTCCAATTTTATTTGTTATCACTTTTTTGGATTTTTTAGTGAGAAATACACGAGCCTAATGAGGAGTCAATTTCACATAGCACCTAGGTTGGCGAAATCAGAGGTAGAGAGGCGGAAAAGCAATGGAAGAAGCAAAACGTTGATATATGCTAAAGCGTAAATGCTCACCTTACCTCCAGCACTCTACATGCAAAGATGCTCAACAGAATTGAAACATATCTATATGCAAATGCCAGCTGATGAAATTGCCCTAAGTTTTAGAAATTGCTATTAGCATGAAGAACCGATGCTAATGACTTAGAATAGAACCCAAGAGTCCGGTCTTGGAGTCTCCTCGGTGCCCACCATAATGGGTCCTGCAATTGTATGGAGAATTCTCACGGCGCAGTGGTTCTGAAACTAAGTAAGAAGAAATTCAAAATTTGACTAAGTCCAAACTTCGACTATAGGAACAGACAAATATATTAGGCGTTTGGCCTTAATCTATCGGAAGCAATCCTAAAGCTATGGGCTCAATCACACAAAAGAAAGAAAAGGAAATCAAGAAAACAAAATAAAAGAAGGCGATGAAAACTGATAAAAAACGAAGTGATCCCCCAAGTGAACAAACACTTGGAAATTGAGCCCGAAAGTCCAAAGTCCAGAGTACATGTATTATTACAAATTAGAGTCATCCTCTCACTTAAAATTACACAAATATATGCAATAAAATAAAAGCTCAGGAATTGTCTTCAAAATTCCCTCCAAGTCCGCCTTAGTGCAAAGTCAAAGCCACCTTACGTGGGTGCACAGGTGCTCTAAAGAGAAGCTCCTCCCTCGATTTGCGTACCTCGCACAAAATCCAAACAAGGAGAGTGGTTAGACAATTCAACAAGATATATCAAATAAAAGAGCAAATAAATCACAAAGAATAGACAAATAATCACAATCAATCAAAGAAAATCGATCTAAGCATTGTTACTCCCCAGAGACGGTGCCATTTGTTGAACACAAAAATTGAGTGGTCTAAATATGTCTCACACAGGGCGGAGACACAGTCGCTGTGGCAACCACACGAAATCTGGAATTCAAACAACAATAAACCCACAACAGAGATCAAATAATGAAAAGCGGTGCGGAGTTAAAATTTATTATAACTCTACAAAAGACGTGTATAGTGCAAGTAATGTAGAGTGTCGAACACAGGAAGTAAACAGGTAGATTGAGGTAAATGATGCTCAAAGATGACTGTGATCAAGTGTCTATAAGCGTGCTATGTTTTTGTGGGCTTTTACTTTTACATTTTTTATATTTAATTTTTGATTTTATATTTTTATATTTTGATTTTTAATTTTCTGATTTTGTATTTTCTTTTTATATTTTATATTTTTGTATTTTCTTTTTCTTTTAATAAGATTATAAAACTATATAAGATTTTTATATACAAGAAAGATGAGAGGGAGATAAAAATAGGTAAAAATAGACAAAAATCGGGAAATAAAATATTTTTGTTCTTTTTATATTTTTCTAGTGTTTTTGTGATTTTTCTATATTTTTTCTATTTTTTTTGGTATTTTTAAAGTAAAAAATACTGAAATAGTAAATAAAAATACTTAACCCAAATTAAAATGAAGATTAAAAATATCAAACAGTAACAAAAATTCTCTCAATTAATTTTAAAATAAATATAATACAATAAAGAAAATTCATGAGCAACAAACACAATTATTTGATTTTTTATGGATTTTATAAATTTTTATGAAGGTTTTTAGAGTTTTTCTATTTTATAAGTTTTCTTTTATATTTTTTAGTGATTTTTGGTCTGAAGTTAGAATATGCAAAGACACACAAAATATATTTTTTGGAATTTTTCATAAAGTTTTTATAATTTTTATGGATTTTCTAATGCAAACATGGATGAAAATGCAAGTTTTTGGATTTTTTATAAATAATAAAATGATGAAAAATGCAAAATAAAAATATGGCGTGGAAGTAGAATGCAACAGAAAGCTATGATATATTTTGTGATTTTTTTAAGATTTTATGGATGTATGAAATAAATAGATATAACAAAAAGAAAATGCAGTCCTAGTAGGGCAGTTTTGTAATTAAGCAAAAGTCCAGGGGGCTAAAATTTCCACAAATAATTTAGCTAAATAAAGTGCGCAAGTCACATGAGGTGACGTGGCCAGGCGCAAAAGTGCAAATAACTGAATGACAAGGGTTCTTTTACAAAATTCACAAAATAAAAGAAATACAAAGGAAAGATTTAGTATTACTAAATAAATAACAAAAATGAATGGGCAGCACTGCAATTTATCCAATCCTAGGCACGAACGGACGGTGGGATTTCTCCCACTTAAACACGTGGCTGGCTCCCGGTGCGCGATGACGGTTAGCGATCCTGCGGTCGAGATCATATGGTGAAGACAGATCCGACTGTTGACTATGGGGCTAATCTAACGGTGGCAGGAGCGCCTCCAAGAACTGGACGAGATCGATGGTACGGAGGGGTGCAACAAGAACAGGGGAAGAACGACGGGGAGCTGAACTTCCACCGGCGATGACAGACCTCCCTCCCCAACATGCACGGCTCCTCCAAAATGCCCAGAGAGACGCCTGCAGGTGGCTTTTGTCAGCTGGCGGTCTCAAAAGGGTCCAACGGTGACTGGAGATCCCACACGAGGTCGGCAAAGCTTGCAAGCTTCAAAACCTCAGGCGAGTCCCAAAATCGCCTCCAGCGGCTTTCTATATCTTTCAACCTGCACAGGACACAACTGGGGATGAGGGCAAACTACCTCATCCCATTAGAAGGGTTGCATGGATGCGGATGGGTGCAGATTCGAAGCTCGCCGGAGTAACCCCGGCGAGGTGGAGGCGATGTGATTGGTGGAGTGTTATTCGAAATAGAAGGTACAGATCTAATCATACGACCTAAATGAGTCTAAAACGTGAAAGAAAAGCAAAGGAAAAATAGATCTCAAAGGAAAGATTACCTGAGATCGACCTCATGGCCAAAGCAGTGGGAGATGGGTGGAACGACCGCATCGACCTTCGCCTGGTGCTCCCTCGCCGACTGGAGGAGGTCTGTCACACCTTTGGTCCGGAGCACGGCCAAAGGGATCCACACAAGGGTCGAAGAGGGTTCAAAAAATCAATGGAATCTTGAAGGGGTTTTTGAATGGGTGATGAAGCGACAATCTTCGAGACAAGATCACGAGTGGAATAAAGTCGATCTGCTCATGAAATCTGGTCGACGTGGATCATGGTGATACAGGGTATGAATCTCATGAAGGGTCAACTCTTCCTCGAGCAATGTAGCGATGGCGAAAAAATCGAGAACGGGAAGGTCTGACACGCTACAAGAGCTAGGACCAGGGAGTTGACCAAAGGTCAATGCCCTAAGCCACCTAGTTGGTCCACGTGGACCAACCAGGAAAAAGCATCCTGGAAAAGATTGACAAATCAATGAATAATAATAATTGATTTTATTAATTTTAGATTATAAAATAAATTTTTTTATTATTTTATAAATTATTTTACAGTGATTTTTATTTATTTTTTCGAATGTAAAATTACAAGTTTCCTTTTATATGTTTTATATAGGTATATTCATCTATATATTTTCATATTTTATTTTTATTTTTATTTTGTATTTTATTTATTTTGTTTATTATTTAATAACTTTATAAGATAATTTTATACTCTTGAATATGTTTTTATTTTATTTTCCTGATGTATTTTGTACAAGTAAACAAATAGATATATAATCTACATAGGTATAGACATAAGTAATTCATCTATGTGTTGTGTACAAGTATTTTATTTTTATGTTTTCTTTATATTTTTATTCATGTTTTAATATACATATACATTATAAATAATATTTACAAAACTATAAAAATATAAAATCATAAAAATAATGAATAATAAATAAAATGAATATTTTAACCAGTATAGCTATGCAATAGGGGTCTAAAACTCAACTTTCAAACCGTAACTCCAAAAAATACGAAACCACCTTAATTAACTAGTTTATTAAAAGTTTTATAAAATTAAAGTAATTTTGATACATTCTGATCCCTTATTTGAGAGATACATGTCTCGGAAGTAGGGATTTCGGAAACTTATTCAGATCAACACTTTTTATCTGTACATTATTTTTGTATGAAATCAATTTTATATTTTTATATATTTAGTTATCTACAACTTTCATGTTCAAAGTTTCTTTATTTGAAGTATAAAAAGTGGAACCAAATATAGGTCCCAAAATGAATAAAGAATGAATTAAAGAAAAGGGATTTTTATTAGTTTTTGGCCCTTGTCTCCCCCTACTTTATTCCTTCTCGACCTAGTCATCAAGATGCCTAGGTCTCGGGGTTTCAGGTCATACAATATTTACAATATTTTATTCTTTTTCTTTTCTTTTCTTTACTCTATAATTTTGGCTTTAAAATCGTATTTTGTGTAATATTTACACATAATGCATGAATGATAAAATGCATAAATTAACACTATTTACACGCACTTACTAGTATTTTTAAGACCAAAATGAAAGAATAAAGATGATGAAATGTAGATTCATCAATGAACAATTGAAAGCAAGAGTTAAAATTTATCATACCCTACTCAAATTGTATAGTGGCAAGCAAGTAGGGGTCGAACACCAGAAGCAAAGGTGTCGAGCAGGCAAGATAGGAATCAAGCACCCAATATCCTTTCAAATACTTAGCTAAATAGAAGTTTTTTGTGGGTTTTTAATTTTATATTTTTTATTTAATTTTTGATTTTATATTTTTATATTTTGATTTTTAATTTCTGTTTTTTGTATTTTTTTATAATTTATATTTTTATCTTTTCGTTTTCTTTTAATAAGGATATAAAACTATACAGAGTATATATGTACAAGAGAAGTAAGAGAGATATAAAAATAGGTAAAAATAAGAAAAATACAGGAAATAAAATATTTTTGTTCTTTTTTTATTTTTCTAATGTTTTTGTGATTTTTTGTTTTTTGCTAATTTTTATGGTATTTTTAAAGTCAATAATACACAAAATAGTGAATAAAACTAATAGCCAAAATTAAAATGGAGATAAAAAATATAAACAGTGTCAAAAATTCTCCAAATTAATTTTAAACTACAGATGATAAAATAGAGAAAAATTTAGGAATAGAAAAACAATTTTTGGATTTTTTATGTATTTTATAAGTTTGTATGAAGATTTTTATAATTTTTCCATTTTTCTGAATTTTCTTTTATATTTTTTAGTTGCTTTTGGTATGAAAATATAACACACATAAACAAACAAAATATATTTTTTGGTAATTTTTCAAAAATGTTTTATAAAGTTTATGTATTTTCAAATGCAAACAGAGATGAAAATGCATGTTTTTGGATTTTTATAAATTATAAAGTGCTGCAAAAATGTAAAATAAAAATATGTCATGATTGTGCAATGAAAAAGGAGATTAACTATATTTTTGGGATTTTTTCAAATTTTACATAGGCATGAAAGAAATGCAGAGAACAAAGAGAAAATACACACTAGTGTATTTCTGTAAATATGTCAAAGTTAGAGGGCCATAATGCAATTTTCTCAAAAAATATATAACTAATTATTCAAATCCCCGGACCAATAACAAATAACCAAAACCCAAGGCTATATCTGCAAAATTGCCAAAGTTACGTGTACGGGGTACACGACCTGGTAGGGACCAAATAGCAATTAACAAAACCTCAGGGGCTAGTGTACAAAAATATCAGAAAGTTTATAACTAAAATAAAATGTTTCAGGACCAAAGCGAAATATGGAAACTCAGAGGGGGTCCCCTTCAAAATGGCCACCCCTCATGTGCACTAGTCATGTGAGGTGACGTGCCTAGGGACCCCGATGTAAATAACTAAAAGTTCTAGGGAAATTTGTAAATTTTACATACTAATTAACCAACACAGGAAAAATGATGTGCTAATTAATAAATATCTAAAATCGTGGGGTGAATATCACAAAATACCGACACGTTGGCGCAGGCGACGGTCTTGATGCAATCACTTATACACCTTTCATCCTGGTGCTTGATGACGGTTTAACTTCTACGGGCGAGATTAGATCCCCTTCAACGATCGAACAGTGCAGGTGCGGTGGGATCTAACGGCATCTGGCAGATCTGAGCGGCAGAGAAAGATTCGACAGCAGGGAAGCTATTGAGAAGAATGGGGAAGAACGCCGGCGAGCCAAGCTTCCCCACCCCCGATCCTACTCCTACGTGGCTCCTGGTGTCTCCAAAATGGTCGCGGGAGTTCCTGCAGTCTTCCTCTAGATGCTGGAAGCAATAAAAGGTGCCGAGGTGGGCCAGTGCACTCATACGGAGGTGGCAGAGCTGGAGGGATGAGCGATCTCTGAAGGTTGACAAAAATTTGCTTTAGGCATTGCTTTAACATCGATACGTGCAAGGAAAGAGTTAAGAAGGTCACGGGCAAAATGTCGTGACCTTCCATAAGGGAAAACTAGGCAGAGATGTCGCAGGAGTGATTCACGTCGGCCGGGAAACACGATGCACGGTCGGGCAGAGATCAAGTGGTTTTTTGCGATTTTTTGGATGGAATCGATGAGAGGAATGTGAAAATTCTATGGGTTTAAAAGAGCACAAAAGAAAGTGAAAATAACTCACTAAAGTGACGCCAACTGCGAGCTCCGGAACCCACTCCGGTGAGGTGGATCCGCTTGATTCGACGCCTGCGATGCCTCTTGGAGGGTGCACTCCACTCCTGCTGTCACCAGGAAGGTCCTCTAGCTCCAAGGATTGGGTTTCGCGATTGGAAGAGTGGTCAAAGATCCAAGGGAAGTCAAGGGGGTTTTTGAATAGGTGAAGGAACAGGTGGAAAGAATGAGGCGTTTGGAGTGGATCAGTGATCCAACACATGAGATAATCACTAGTCGTGAATCACCAATATCCAAGGGAGAAAAGTCAAGAAGACATCGATGCGAAATGGTGAAAGAGAGAGACTCGAAAAATCGAGAAACCGGGTGTAAACCAAGGTGTCAGACAAAGGACATGCGTGGGTCAGAGAGTTGACCCGTGGTCAACTCTCGGGCCCCCCTGGTTGGTCTACGTGGACCAACCAGGAAAATCCTACAAAAAATGATTTGCAAATTCATTTAAAAATAATAAGTGATTTAATTAGTTTTAAATTATTAAATAAAAAATATTTCTTATTTTATTAAGTATTTTATAGTAGATTTTTAATTATTTTCTCGAGGTATGGAATTACAAGTTCCCTATTAAGGGTTATATATAGGTATATTCATCTATATGTTTTTATTTTTATTATTTTTGTTTATTATTTTATATATTTATAACTTAATTTTATAAACTTAAATATATTTTATTTATTTTTCTGATGCATTATATACAATGAAATAAATAAGAATATTATCTACATAGGTATAGGTATAAGTATTTTACCTATGTGTTTTATACAAGTATTTTATTTTTACAATTTCTTTATGTTTTTATTCATGTCTTAATTTACACATACATTATAAAATATATTTACAAAATTATAAAATTATAAAATTATAAAAATAGTGAATAATAAATAAAATAAATATTTTAATTGGTATAATATACAAAAGGGTCCAAAACTCACTTTCAAACGTAACTCCAAAAAATATGAAACCACCTTCATTAAATAGCTTATTAAAAGTTGGGATATTTACCCAGCAGACCCTGAAATCTTTCGAAATTACCTCTACGACCTTTGAAACATCGTAATTCCTCCCACGACCCCGTAATCTTGCTCCGTCTTACCCTACAGACCCTCCCGTCAATTTTAACTACGTTTGAGTCAGTTACTTGGGTTAGTCGTGAGTTAATCTAACCAATTTACAATCGAACGGTTAGGATTAACTAAAATAAAAAAATAGAAAAAAATCCTGTGGGAGAGCATCCGTGGTTGGGAGGGACGGCGCAGGGGCTCCATCGTCAGGGGAGTGAGCAGGGATCTTGGGAGGGGCGGCGCGGGGGGGGGGGGGGGGGGGCTCCATCGCTGGGAGGTTGGGAGGGGCGGCGCGCGCCGGCGGGGGGGAGGGGAGGGGTGGCACGCTGGGAGCTTGGGAGGGGCAGCCCGAGAGGAGGGAGGGGGTGGGGGTCCATCGCAGGGAGATTGGGTGGGGCGGCGCGCGTGGGCGAGGGGGGAGGGGGGCGCTTGGGGGCTCCATCGCCTGGAGCTTGGGAGGGGCGGCACCTTGGGGCTCCATCAACTCGGGCTTCTTCTCAACACTGGTCAAAGCCGGGGACGTCAAGGCCGTTTTCACAGGCCATGATCATCTCAACGACTTCTGCGGCAACCTCGCCGGTATAAACCTCTGCTATGCCGATGGCTTCGGGTACCACGCCTATGGGAAGGCCAGATGGCCTCGACAGGCGAGGGTGGTCAGCGTTCTCTTGGAGAAGACACCGCGAGGGAGCTGGGGAGGCGTCGAATCTATCGTGACTTGGAAGCGCCTCGACGACGCCGCTGCCATCGTCCGCTCGGGCGCAGACACCTTCTTCGACGTGACGGTGAACGTGCGGGAGGAGACGGTGGAGGTGCACCGGCTCCACGACGGGTATGGGTTCCCAATGATGACGGTGGAGGAGCAGACCGCGGTGGTGGGCAACCCGCTGCTGTACGAGCCGTTCCTGGAGTCGGCAAGGAGGAAGGGGCTGAATGCAAGCGAGGCGTGGTGCGAGGACTACGGCGTAGGATGGTTTGGGGAGTGAGGGAGGGGGAGGAGGAGGGTGAAGATCCAGTGCTTCGCCGGTGGCACGGCGGGAGGAGGGGGTGCCGAGGGTGAGGGCAGAGTCGGGAACGAGGACGAGGAGGAGGCGGAGGTCGGGGAGGAGGGCCATGGAGGGAGGAGGTGTTGGGTGTTGGGGAAAAGGAGGAGGGTAGAGGGAGTGGCAGTGAAGGTAAATTCGACAAATAAAATAGGCATAAGATAAAAGAATTTAACGGAATCTGGTTAGTTTTAACGGGTAAATGGATGGGGGTTAACCACAGGGTTTATTGGGTAAGGGTTAGCAAGATTACGGGGTCGTGGGAGGAATTACGATGTTTCAAAGGTCGTAGAGGTAATTTCGAAAGAATTGAGGGTCTGCTGGGTAAATATCCCTTAAAAGTTATATACAATTAAAGGTGATTTTGATAATTTCGATTTTTATTTGAGAGATATAGGTCTGGGAAGTTAGGATTTTGGAAATTTATTCAGATCATAACTTTTTATCTGTATATTATTTTTGTATGAAATCAATTTTGTATTTTTCTATATTTAATTATCTACCACTTTCAAGTTAAAAGTTTCTTTATTTGAAGTATAAAAAGTAGGACTTAAAATAGGTCCGAAAAAATGAATAAAGAATGAATTAAACAAAAGGGTTGTTTTTTGTATTTTGGCCCTTACCTCGCCCTACTTTATTCCTGGTCGACCTAGACATCGAGATGTCCAGGTCTCGAGGTTTCAGGTCATAAAATATTTGCAATATTTTATTCTTTTTCTTTTATTTTCTTTATTCTATAATTTTGGCTTTAAAACCGTATTTTATACACTATTTACACAAATAATGCATGAATGTTAAAATGCCTAAATTAAGTCTATTTACACGTATTTACTAGGATTTTAAGGCCAAAATGATAGAATAAAGATGATAAAACGGAGATTCGTCACCTACTCTCAAACCAGCATGCATCATTTAGGCGGGAGATGGACGATTTCAGGCAGGAGATGAGGGAGATGATAAAGGGCAAGGTCGTCATACCCGCTCAGATTGAGCCCAATCCGAACAACCTGAAGAGGAAGTCAGAGAACGTACAGTTCACAGAGACTACCATTTGAGTCATTGGGTGATATTTCCTCATACATATTTGATGTTGATTTTGTATCACTTAGGAGTGTTAGGATGCCAGCCGGTGGCGCCTCATCTGAGCGACGACACTGTGATGAGCCAAGAGCGCCAGACGAGGAGGATAGCGATGCTGATGCTGCTAATGATGATGTTGATGACGGTGGTGTTGACGCCACCAAGGACGTTGATCGAGCTGACGGTACTGAGGTCATCGCTTCTCCAGTTGCAGTTTGTGGTACTGATGACACGAATGATGACTCAGGTTAAGTATGTAAATAAAATATGGTCGTTGTGACCTAAATCACCAAGCACAGTCAATCGAAAAAATGTATTTTAAACCACTTGATAAAAGATTATGAATCAATAAAAGCAAATGTAAGCAGTTTTCGCTATTCTTTTTACCTGGTATAGCGACCAGGGTCGAACACAAGGAGCACGATTTAAAAACTAAGTAGTCAAATTTCAGAATTATTTTTTAGTGGTTTTTTATTTTTGATTTTTGTTATTTTTTTGAAAAAGGCACAAAAGAGCAAAAACACACGTACACAACACCTCACTCTTTTTGTATTTTTCAAAATAGTAAAAAATATACAGAAAAGTCCAAAGAAAATGTTTTTTTTTGTTTTATATATTTTAAAATATTTTTGGTAATTTTTTCAGATTTTTCTGATGTTTTTGTGATTTTCTAAAAATGAAACAGTGGAAAACAGATCAAGCTGTGCACAGTTAGAAGTATTTTGCAATTTAAAAATATCTAAATTACCCAATAATCCTAAAACTTATTTTTAATAGAATCTACAAAGTCGTGTCTACAATCAGAAACTGAAATCACATTTTTTAGTTTTTCTAGAATTTTCTACAATTTTTTCGAGAATTTTCATTTTTCGCATTTTTTTGGTTTTTATAAAAAGTTACTAAACAAAAATTGGTCAGAAATTAAAAGAATCAAAACACAACTACAATATTTTTTGTAATTTCTAAGCAATTTCGTTAATTTTTTATGAATTTTCAAAGTTTGGGCATGCAAAAAGACAATGTTTTTTATTTTTTAAATATATCAAATGATAATAAAAATTAATGAAAAATTTATACAATGTTAAAGATTATAACAGGAGCATCCACAAATTTTCTCAAAATATTTAGCGCACGATAACCATTAATTTCAGTCAAAAGGGCATGCAAATTGTTGTTCTAGAAATGTAGGGACCAAACTGAAAAGTTCTGCACTGAATAATAAAAACATAAACTTGAAGAAAGAAATATGAAGTTTACCCACTAAACATGTGCCACGCACATGACTTGAGTTTCTAGTGGGGTCTCTTTGCAAATATTAGAATCTCCAAGGACATGATTGTAATTTCTTCGGAATTTAATAACCCAACCACTAGTGTTTCTTGGGGTATTCGGTCCTTCAACAAAATGGGAGAGAGATCAGAGCACAGCCGCCACCGCCCACGCGACTTGGAATGGCGGAAGTGCAGAGGAGGGGCTGCGTAGGCCGGGCAAAGAGGCAGTGCGCGCACGCGGCGCACGGGGCGGGGCAGCGCGTTGAGGGGCGACCGGCACAAGGTCACGTTGTGCCGCGGATGGAGGGGAGCGCGGGCCGCAGCGCGGCCAAGCGCGTGCGCGAGGGGCAAGGCGGCGATGCTGCTGGAGTTATTTTTTTGTTTTTATTTCTTTCTTTTTCAATGTAAACAACAGATAATAAAAGGAATTTTTTAATTTTTTGGAAAATGTAAATAGAGATAGAAAAAGTATGTTTTTTATTTTTTTAATTATTTATTTTGGTTTTCCTGCAAAACAAATTGTCAGAGAAAAAAGACAACAACTATTTTTTTATTATTTCTATTTATTCCTACAAAATAAAGATTGGAAATAAAAAATATGATCTTTTTATTTTTTATTTATAAACAAAATGAGAGGTGAATGGATGGATCTTGCGATATCATGGAAGATAGATCCGTGTCTCCGACCACCGTGCGTGGTCAGAGGTGATAGGTTGTGCGAGATAGAAAAAGAAATGTGGAGATCACGAGATGAGATGAATACTTGGTGTCGGGCGAAAAATGTTTGGTGGAAATTTTTGTGATTTTCGGATCTAAAAATTACGCACGATATGGAACTTTAGTCTACGATCTACCAAAGAATAAAAATGACAGAAATAAAACTGGATCTCACCTTGGATGTGGACACGCCGTGATGGCCTCGACGACGGCCGAATCACTGCCACTGACTGGATCTGAGGCTGATCACCCTTCTGCGACGAGTAGCTCTCAGAGATCGGGCTCCTCTCTCCAAAGATTGGTCAAGGAGTGAATGAGGAGGAGGAGCCCATTAAAAAGAGACAAAAATAAAAAATAGAAGATATTCACACATAAGGAAGATGATTATTGGTTAATTAAATAAAATAATTAAATTAATTAATTAATTAATTGTGAAAATCGGAATTAAATAAATTAAATAAATAAAGTAATTTATGGAAATAAATTAACCACCCTAATGGTGGCCATATAAGGTGTGGAATAAAATCATATGTACAAGGAAAGTTATTTACATCAAATAAATCAAATAATTAAATTCAAATTTCGTATATTAAATTAAATTTATCAAATAATGTTAGATAACTAATTTTTTGGCGGTTTTATTTAAGGAAGTTAGTTGTATACACATATTATACACATATAATACAATATACATAGGTACAAATAAGGAAATGATTTTTATAAAATATTTTTTTGTTTTATTTTATTTATTTATTTTATTTTAAATGAAAATAATATTCACAATTATATACATATATAAAAATAAATATTAATAAATATGTGCAACAAAAATTGGTTAAACTGTACAAAACACCTCAGAAAACCGATGTTTTAACCGTAACTCCAAAATTTATGAAACCACAACCATTTGGAAGATAATTTAATTTATAGTATGACAGAAGTGAGTTTTGTTCGATTTGAGCTTGTATGGAGCCGAAATTGGTGTTTCAATTATCATTTTGCAGCTTTTTCTGGGTGTAATTATTTAAAATATATACATTATTTTATTTTACACTTATTTTTATTATTTACAACACATCAACTTTTGTTTACAAAAATAATTAATTTGAGGTCAAATTATGTACAAATAAAATAGTACAAGTTTTATACAAATATACAAGGAATTTATGTACAAATTATTTTTTTTTGATTTTTGATAGAAGACCCTATCGCCCCCTACTTTATTCCTGATCGATCAGGTCAAGTCTTAACCTTCTCTCGGGGTTCGGGCCAGTCTGTATTTATTGCATAAATACATCCTTTCTTTTCTTTTTCTTTTCTCCTTTATTCTTTTATTTATGTACAAAAAGTGTTAAAATGCATATTTAACAAATGCATGCAAAACGGTAAAATTATGGAATTAGTGTGTATTTACAGGTGTTTGACTAAGAAAATGAAGCTAAAATAAAAGAATAAAGGTGATGAATCGTGGATTCATCATTCCTCTATACTTTACCTTTGCTAGTCCCTTAGCAAACACTTATTTGGAAAATAAGCGAAAACAAAAATAAAGAAAAGAAAAAGGAAAAAAGTTAGAATAATGTTGACTTTTAAACTTATCTTCACAAAAATGTAGTCTAGAGCTCTATCGATCTTTTGGATTATTAGTGTGTCGGAACCTTAATGGGAAATGGATTTAAAACCTAACAACCTCTAAGTTCCACAAGATTCCTATTCAGGTCGCCTCAACAGTCAGATTAGAAAAAGTCTACATACACAAATTCTTATGACTATGAATTCTTACTTGTACGACGTAAGTGATATATAGCTCCTCATCTCAGAAGTAACAAAGAAATAGCCTCTCTCAACAAGGTAATTGTAATCCCCCAGTCTAGCAACTCTTTCCTCGAGGAGCGGGGATATTCCCTTCTAAGTTCAAGTGCAACCAGCTCAAGAAGAGGGGATGGAGAAGAGAATGGACGGTAACCAGTGTAGTTACCTATCCTTGGATGCATGACCGGTGTAGCCATGTCACCCACCGCAAGCTCACAAATATTTGACTTTGAAGCTCTTATTCTTTTTTTTCACTTGTATGTACACTCTGACATGCATTTTACTTTTCAATCAGGCCTGTCCACTTTTGGAGATTTTGCATTTTTTTTGATTTTTTTGTAAATATATACAAGGTGCAACATGTACATAAGGAGTTTTTCCTCTTGAGCCAGTAGACTACCCCTCTTTTGAAGCATTATTGCAACCCCACAGCTCTTGTCTTTAGACCTCAACATCACCAAACCAGGTTGAGACGTACTTCCCTCCCTAGAGGAGGATGAGAGGTTCCTCCTAGATGTACTACCCTCGTATGCTACTCCAAGCCAAAAGATTCTGCCCCCTCACTAACTCCTCCATGAAGAGCTACGTTTAGAGTGCTTTGTCGAAGGTAAGCCACGGTCTAAAAGAATCATGTGTGTTGTTAAATATTCTACTTAGACTAATCAAGATGACATGTGAACATAGTCTTATGGACTCAAAGAATTAAGTCACTAGGACATGAAAAGTCTAAACTCCAAATCTTATAAGGTTCCTCTGAAACTAAGTGGATTACGGTCCAACTAAACTCCATTCTTCAAATTTATTCCAGACTTAGTTTAAATATCAATACTATCCTGAAAAATGCACATGTCAATGCAAGAAAATATGTACAATGCGTAGATAAAAAAATATCTTTTAGTGAAACAATTTTCAAAATTTTGAAATTTTAATGGATTTTTGAAAAATGATGCACGTGCAAAAGTTTTTTTATGCAAATAGCCAGAAATATATAAAATTATATATAGCAATTTTTTTATATTTATTTTTTTATTTTATTTTTATCTAAGATTTAGAGAAGATATACACATATTTACACTGGGGTGAATCAATTATTTACAAGAGTCATAAGAAAGGATTTACAACTTGAGTGATTTATACAAGTATATACACAGTTGGATTTTTTAAAATTTTGATTTTTACTTTTTTCTTTCATTTTTTTGTGATGCATAGATTCCTCAAATTTATTTGAAAATAATTTTCAAAACTATAGTCCAAAATAAATTTTCACACAATTTTACAATCATTTACAATCATTTGAAAACAATTTTGCAAACATTTTTCAAACAGTATATACAGATTTTCAAAATAAGTTTTCAACCATTTTTCCAAACATTTGCAAATAGTTTTTACAAAATCATTTTTTTCACACAAAGAGAAAAATTTTTACAATCCACAATATTTTTACAACGGTTGAAAACATTTTTCAAATAGTTTTCAAAAGATTTTTCAAATAGATTTTCAAACTAATTTCAAAATATTTTTCAAAATATTTTAACCTGACTTGTTTGTCAGTACGTAGAAGAAAAATTTTTGAGGAAATTTCTGCATCCCCTTTTTTTATTAGTTTTTTTACCAGTATTTATACAGTATTTTAGCCATATTAAAAATATGAAAGTACGAGTTATGGCTAAAGTATATATACAATATATACGACATCCCCCATACTTAACTCGAACTATGTCCTCATAGTGATCAAAGAGCTGGAAAGAAAGACATAACTCATACTAAGTATAGAAAAAGTGGAGAGAATAGTATGCTACAAAGACGAATAAAAGAATAAAATCAATAGAAGTCGGTGATCCCCCTATACTTAGGATCAAGTAATCCTAAGTATAGAAGATTAAACACAAGAAGAAAACCGAGGAGTAGAATGTACTGGGTTTACCCCCTTATACTTAGGGTAAAATATCCCTAAGTATAGGCAGGAAAACAGAGGTAAAAAGAATAAGATAAATAATAATAGGTCTGACACCCCCCTATACTTAGGGTAAAGTACACCCTACGTATGGAATGATCATGAGATGAATATGGGGTGTGAGAAAGAATATATGATATGGACAGATGGATCTATACAGATGTGAACAATGTTGAGGTGCCTCTCAACGAGCGCTAGAGTTTACGCTCCTAGCTGGGCGCAAATGTTAGGATAATGCAGTATCGAGGTTCAGGACGACATATGTAAGGCGAATACCGTACTGTCATTGCAGTCTCGATGGGAAACAACAACGTGATCAACAGTGTAAGTAATGACACCCAGGTAAACAATCAGACGAGTGTCTACTACCGGGTAAAGATATGGGCAGATGAAATCGGGCTCCGATAGCATAAAAGAAATCGTCGGCTCAAGATCTGTATGAAGTGAAAGGGCAGAGCCGAAGAAGTCGAACGTAGAGAAGGAAGGATCTGTCAGTGAATCCTCCACGTTAATCATAGTCTCAAAAAGGTACGGAAGGTCATGATCAGGAGACTCACTAGAAAGGCTGATATCCGATGCATATATAGACGAATCAGTGAAATCATCGAATACCTCAAAGATTGGATCATCCTCGCGAGGGTCATCGAGGAGAGAAACCTCAAACTCATGATCAAAAATATCAAAATATTCGGTCTCGTGATCCGACAGATCGGATGCACTCCTAGAAAGTGAAACCGAGTACACAGGGTCCGTGGCATTCTCCCGTAGATAACCCTCGGGGAGTAATGCCGAATCATCAGGGAACTTGGGATCTATGCTATCAAATATCATGTCCTACAAAAATGTATCGACCTCATCAAATGGGAGGACACGAGACTCAATTATGGGACTATCAAGGTCTGTCGAATCAATAATCGGTCCCTCATCAAGCTCTCTATGCTGAGATGAATCCAAGTATATCTCTGAATATGAGAAGATCTTCTGAAGAACGGATACTGAATCAACTGCGTATGGACCCTAGAAAGACTCAAAGGATGGTTGAGATGTGGGCTCCTCCTCTATTGCTTAGGATACTAGCAGATCTAGAATCCAAGAATCATCAATGTGGAAGTGCGGGGCTGGCTCAAAATCTGGTTGTAAATCCAATGGAAACTCGACCAGTGTCCGGCTCTCGGAACTCACAGTGGTAGTCAACACATCCATCACATAATAAGCAGTAGCATCCATATCCTCTGATTTGTGTGTGCTGTCAAGATTGGCATGATGTGTCACACACTCAACATGTGTCATATCTCCCTCGTGTGTTGTCTCGAATAAATCATCCTGTGAATATGAAGTGTCTGAAAGTGAATCCAAGATGATCTCAACTAAATCCAGATCAGGACAGTAGTGTGAACCTCTACACAAGGTAATGACATATGCAATCTCCTTTGTGGTCCTCCCCCTCAAGGCGATGTGGATAAGGTCAGTCATCGAAAATCCATGATCTGGAAATCGCCTCAAAAGATCACGTAACCTCAACCATACATCTATCAATGTCTCCTAGGGGTCAACTGAAAAATCACGAATATAAGACTGCATCATATCAGCTCTATGCTGGGGGTAAAATCTCTGCAAAAACAATGATCGTAAATCTCCCCATGTAGCAATCTTCCTTCCCAATCGTCTATGCCAACTCTTGGCTCTACTTTGAAGTGTAAATGGGAAGGTAATTAGCATCATGTCCTCAAAAGTGATATCCGAATATGATCGTGATTCACAAATATCCTCAAACTCATCGATATGCAAATAAGGTTCCTCGCGCACTTCCCCTGAAAATTTGGGCAGTAGATCAATGAGCTCTAAATCCAGAACGAATGGTCTCAAAGTAGAAGCGGACTGTGCTTCCTGATCTTGGTATTCATCCATCATCCCGGGATAGAAGTCATCTAAAGCACGCAACTGCACCATATGATCGCCTACGGGATGCACTCTCATCTCAGCAAGGTGAACACCCGTGTCTCATATATGGTCAGTCTGGTCTCTT
The DNA here is from genome assembly GCA_037367405.1 of Ottelia alismoides. NCBI lineage: Eukaryota > Viridiplantae > Streptophyta > Magnoliopsida > Alismatales > Hydrocharitaceae > Ottelia > Ottelia alismoides. Next base: position 151,677 of record JAZKJV010004583.1, read on the forward strand.
CGGTCGTCTCTCACAGTATGTCCCGAATGGGAGGGTGGCTAGGGAGAAGATGGGAAATCGGACAGAGTTCCGACCTCCCAAGAGAGTGGGTGGAAATGATGGGCATGAAGATAAGAAGCCGCTAAATCCGGCTGAAATGGAATGCGACCCATCATGAAGAGAGGGAAATGAAGGGAGGGAGGGTGGGATATTAGAAAGAGAGATAGAAGGCAGAAGGAAGACAGAAGGTGACTGCTAATGAAAGAAGAATAATCGTAACCGACTCACACCAAAGACATTCAAACACAAGGCAAACCCCCAATTCACCAACTCTAAGCAATGTGAAGACCATGAGATTTGGTCTCTTATCTTTTCAATTTTAGAGTTTAGTGATAATACAAAAATTGTATAAACACTTAGGAGGCTTGAATAGGATTTGGGCACGATTCCTTAGCGTGTACGTAGCAATTAAAAGTACAAACAATGAGGGGGTTGCTCTCCCAATACAATGAGGAATCAGTTACGTTTAATTTTAGAGGTCAAGTTCCACTACCAGTCCCAAATTTTTAATTTTCTATTTTTTTCAATTTTTCCAGAAAAATAACGCCCAACGATTTTTCCGATTTCCTCTTTGATTAATTTGAGTCGAAAACAGGGGGAGGAAGTCGAAAAAGCCAATGCATGGTCAAACACAATGATGCATGCAGAGGTAGAAAATGTGTACCTTACTCCAGCACTCTACATGCAATATGATTCACGCATAAAATTAAATACTGAAGGTAAACTAGCTATATGATGCATGTGGAAATCAGCCATAAGACGAGTAGCTTCTATTGATCGTGAAGACCAATAGTTAGCTAACCGAATTGAGTTCGGAGTCTAATCTTGTGAGTCATTCGGTTCCCGCCACAACGGGTCCTGCCAGCGCTGTATGTGACTCCTCACGGCACGTGGTCTTAGATTCAATTAAACTAACTTTTCAATTAATTTTGGTAAGGTCCAATTACGTTCTATAGGAACAGATATTCTATTAGGTGTTGGGCCTTAGAAATTTACGTCACAATCAACAAAAATCATAAATATAGAGGCCAAAATCACGAGAATCAAATAGCAAGTTTTAGTGGTGAAATCAAAAATACGAAAAACAACGGTGAGGTCCCCCAAGTGCACCCCCGAACAATGTCCAAGTCCACAAGTCCAAGAGTCTAAGTTATTACAATTCAAATAATTGTTCGCTCTAATATAATAAAAATCTTCTTCTCGTCTCTACTCTTCCTCCTGTGCGGGTCCTCCAAATAGAATCTCCAAGTTGTCCAAGCAGTGCCTCGCACAAAAATCAAAGAGAGAAGGTCAGAATACAATTATAATATAGAGAGATAAAATAGAAAAATGACTACAAAGCCGGGCTCCCCGGCAACGACGCCATTTTGATGACACGAATGATGACTCGGGTAAAGTATGTAAATAAAATATGGTCGTTGTGACCCAAATCACCAAGCGTGGTCAATCGGAAAAATTGTATTTTAAACCACTTGATAAAAGATTATGAATCAATAAAAGCAAATGTAAGCAGTTTTCGTTATTTTTTTTACTTGGTATAGCGACTAGGGTCGAACACATGGAGCACGATTTAAAAACTAAGTAGTCAAATTTCAGAATTAATTTTTAGTGGTTTTTAAATTTTTATTTTTTTATTTTTTTGAATAAGGCACAAAAGAGTAAAAACACACACACACACAATACCTCACTCTTTTTGTATTTTTCAAAATAGTAAAAAATATACAGAAAAGTCCAAAGAAAATGTTTTTATGTTTTATATATTTTATAATATTTTAGTAAATTTTTAGGATTTTTATGATATTTTTGTGATTTTCTAAAAATGATACAGTGGAAAACAGATCAAGCTGTGCACAGTTAGAAGTATTTTGCAATTTAAAAATACCTAAATTATCCAATAATCCTAAAAATTATTTTTAATAGAAACTACAAAGTAGTATCTACAATTAGAAACTGAAATCACATTTTTTGTATTTTTTTAGAATTTTCTACAATTTTTTAAAGAATTTTCGTTTTTTGCAATTTTTTTAGTTTTTATAAAGAGTTACTATACAAAAATTTAAAAGACATCAAAACACAACTATAACAATTTTTTGGAATTTTTACGCAATTTTATTTAATTTTTATGAATTTTCAAAGTTTGGGCATGTAAAAACACATTGTTTTTTATTTTTTAAATATATCAAATGATAATAAAAAATAATGAAAATTTTACACAATGTTAAAGATTATAATAGGAGCATCCACAAATTTTCTCAAAATTTTGAGCGCATGATAAACATTGATTTCATTCAAAAGAGCATGCAAATTGTTGTTTTGGAAATGTAGGGACCAAACTGCAATTAAGCAAAAGTTCTGCACTGATTAATAAGAACATAAACTTGAAGAAAGAAATATGAAGTTTACCCACTAAACATGTGCCACGCACATGACTTGAGTTTCTGGTGGGGTCTCTTTGCAAATATTAGAATCTCCAAGGACGTGACTATAATTTCTCGAGAATTTAATAACCCAACCCCTAGGGTTTCTTGGGGTATTCGGTCCTTCAACAAAATGGGAGAGAGATCAGAGCACAGCCACCGCCGTTCACGCGGCTTGGAATGGCGGAAATGCGGAGGAGGGGCCGCGCAGGCCGGGCGGAGAGGCGGCGTGTGCACGCGGCGTACTGGGCGGGGCGGCACCATATCGTGGGTGGCGCGCGGAGGGGCGGTCGACACAGAGTCACGCTGCGCCGCAGATAGAGGGGCACGCGGGCCGCGGCGTGGTCACGCACGACCAAGCGCGGGCGCGAGGGGCAGGGCGGTGATGCCGTTGTAGTTATTTTTTGTTTTTATTTGTTTTTCTTTTTTAATGTAAATAACCGATAATAAAAAGAATTTTTTATTTTTTGGAAAATGTAAACAGTGATAGAAAAGGAATATTTTTTATTTTTTTAATTATTTGTTTGGTTTTCCTGCAAAACAAATTGTCAGAGAAAAAAGAGAACAACTATTTTTTATTGTTTTTATTTATTCCTGCAAAACAAAGATTAGAAATAAAACAAATATGATTTTTTTATTTTTTTATTTATAAATAAAAAAGAGGTGAATGGATGGATCTAGCGATATGATGGAAGATAGATCCGTGTCTCCGACCACCGTGCATAGTCGGAGGTGATAGGTTGTGCGAGATAGGAAAAGAAACGTGGAGATCACGAGATGAGATGAATACTTGGTGTTGGGTGAAAAATATTTGGTGTAAATTTTTGTGATTTTTGGATCTAAAAATTACTCACGATACAAAAATTTAGTCTACGATCTACCTAAGAATAAAAATGACGGAAATAAAAATGGATCTCGCATTGGATGTGGACACGTCGTGATGGCCTCAACGAAGACCTAATCGCTGCCACCGACTGGATCGGAGGCTGGGCACCCTTCTGCGATGACTAGCTCTCAGAGATCGGGCTTCTCTCTCCAAAGATTGATCAAGGAGTGAATGAGGAGGAGGAGCCCACTAAAAAGAGACAAAAATAAAAATGGAAGATATTCGCACATAAGGAAGGTGATTATTGGTTAATTAGAAAAAATTATTAAATTAATTAATTAATTACGAAATTCATAATTAAATAAATTAAATAAATAAAGTAATTTATGGAAATCAATTAACCACCTTAATGATGGCCATATAAGGTATGGAATAAAATCATATATACAAGGAAAGTTATTTACATCAAATAAATCAAATAAATCAAACACTTAAATTAAAATTTTGCAATTAAATTAAATTAATTAAATAATGTTAGATAATTAATTTTTTGGTGGTTTTTATTTAATAAAGTTAGCTGTATACACATATTATACACATATAATACAATATACATATGTACAAATAAGGAAATAATTTTTATAAAAGATTTTTTATTTTAAATTATTTATTTATTTTTTTAATGGAAACAATATTTACAATGATATACATTATATAAAAATAAATATTAACAAATATGTACAATAAAAATTGGTTAAACTGCATAAAACACCTAGAAAACTGACTTTTTAACCGTAACTCTAAAAATTATGAAACCACAACTATTTGAAAGATAATTTAATTTATAGTATGATGGAAGTGAGTTTGGTTTAATTTGAGCTCGTATGGAGTCGGAATAGGTGTTTCAATTATCGTTTTGCAGCTTTTTCTGGGTGTAATTATTTACAATATATACATTATTTTATTTTACACTTATTGTTATTATTTACAACACTTTTTTTACAACTTTTATTTACAAAAATAATTAATTTGAGGTAAAAGTATGTACAAATAAAATAGTACAAGTTTTATACAAATATACAAGGAATTTATGTACAAACTGTTTTTTTGATTTTTGATAGAAGACACTATCTCCCCCTACTTTATTCCTGGTCGATCAAGTCAAGTCTTGACCTTCTTCAGGGTTTGAGTCAGTCTATATTTATTGCATAAATACATCCTTTCTTTTCTTTTCTTTTTCTTTTATCTTTTATTCTTTTATTTATGTACAAAAAGTGTTAAAATGCATATTTAAAAAATGCATGCAAAATGGTGAAATTATGGAATTAGTGTGTATTTACAGGTGTTTGACTAAGAAAATGAAGCTAAAATAAAAGAATAAAGGCAATGAATCGTGGATTCATCAGGTACTGACACCACCAGTCTAGATGATGCTGAGCCAGAGCGCGATGCTGATGCCACGAAGACCAATGCTGAGGTCACCATTTTCACTCCAGTTGTATCTCCCCCTGCTGTATCTTAGGACTATTCAAAAAAGACAAAAAAATAATAAAGGAAAGGTTTCTTCATCCACTTCGAGTCCATATGTGATGCATGATGATACTTGTATGGATTCCATTCCTTCTCAACAGCAGGAACCTCTTTCGAGCCCTCTATCTGATGAGGTCCCAACTATCCCCTTCCCTCAAGCACTCTGCTTGGTGAAGGGGAATAAAAAATCCAAAAAAACTTAACAATTATAGTTCATCCAGTAGATAACATACAGATTTCACATTCAGTTGATTCTACAGGAGGTACTTGAGCACATCCCTCTCTTACAAAAGAATCTGAGAGAGAAGACCACCATTTGTAGGAAGAAGAAAAACTATCATGCAGATATCCATGTGCTGACCAGTGCTGCCTGCTTCGCCATCTAGAACTGTCTTCCAGCCATGAGGCCAAATGTAGGAGCTTCCTATGTCAGATGCCACATTCATGAGCAGAGATTTGATCGTACTCTATTAGACAGTGGCTCTATCATCAACCTCCTTCCGACAACCTTACTCAACCGATTCGAGTTTGGCCCTCTTAGACAAAGCAAGAGAGTTCTTCAGTTTACTAATAGATCCGTCAAGAGGCTAAAGGGGTTGCTGAAGGATGTGGTCGCCACAATTCTGGGTCTGAAATTCCCTGCGGAGTTCGTTGTGTTGGACATGGAGATCCCTGAGTCTGTGATCGATACCCCCATCATTCTAGGACGTCCATTCTTGGCCACATCCAAGGTGGTGTTTGAGCATGACAATGGGAAGGTGTACTTTCACGTCAAGGGAGAAAGTATACAAATAGAGACGATTGACAAGACTAGAGCGTGAGATTCAACTTGCTTAGAGCAGTTCAACGATGCAAAGCAGACGATAGAGGCAGAGCGAGACGTCCACCAGAAGTGTGACTTTGTGATCATTGATGATGAACACGCTTGGTTCGATCTCGTTTCATGAGCTCTTCTTTCACCTTCAGATACCACAGATTCACAACTACCAACAGAGGAGAGTTCGAAGAGCACACTCTTTACCGAGGACACCTTCAAGGCTGGCGACTGCGTTCAAGATAGCGAGGAAGAGTTTGTTTCCTGTTCTTCTGATTCAGATCCCTCAGATTCAGATATAGATTGGTATTATTTTGATTATTATTTGACGTGTCTGATTCCCACAGAGCAAGCAGCAAGGGTGGAGAGTGAGCCAACATAGATTACAGATATATCAGCAGGGCCAGCTTCACCAGATATTCATGATCAGTGAGAGTTCTCACACTCATATCTGGTTGCTTTCATGCAGACATTTCAGGGGCCAGATTTTCCAGCTCCCACTTATCCAAAACTGAATCCCTTGCCATAGTCACTGAAGTATAGATTCCTTGCGGGTGAGCCATATATGTACCCAGTCATTATCTCAGCAAATTTGACTAGAGAGCAAGAATCTCATTTGATGGAGGTTCTTGAAAGAAACCGCAAGGCGATAGGATGGTGTGTGGCTGATCTCTAGGGAATCAATTCAGCCATGTGCTCCCACCATATCATTCTCGAAGAGGACATTAATCCATCTCATGAGTTTGAGCGACAACTAAACCCGAATCTTCGAGAAGTGGTCATGAAAGAGATATCCAAATGGTGGAGCGCTGATTTTATTTACCCCATCTCCGAATCCAAGTGGGATAGACCATTACATGTGGTGCCCAAGAAGACGGGCATTACTACAATTGTGAGCGATTCTGGAGAGGAGATAGCTACCCGGGTACCCACTTCTTGGAGGGTCTGCGTGCACTACAGACGACTGAAGCAGGCCACCAAGAAGGATCATTTCCCGCTGCCTTTTATTGATCAGATTATAGAGAGGTTAGATGGGAAGAGTCGCTACTGCTTCCTTGACGGGTACTCCAGATACAATCAGGTGGCCATAGTGCATGAAGATCAAGATAAACAACATTCATCTCCGTTTGGGACTTATGCTTTCAGACAGATGCCCTTTAGTCTATGTAACACCCCGGTGACATTCCAAAGGTGCATGTTGTCCATATTCTAGGACATGGTGGGTGATTTCTTGGAGGTCTTCATGGATGACCTCTCCGTCTACGATGATGGGTTTGATGCTTGTTTTGATTACCAAGACCGAGTGCTTCAACGTTGCATAAAGGTCCATCCTGTCTTGTCTTGGGAGAAGAGTCACTTCATGGTAACTCAAGGGATTGTTCTTGGTCATATCATCTCCAACAGGGCATGGAGGTTGATCCGACCAAGGTGTATGTCATCAGGAAACTTAATCCACCATCCAACTTATGACAATTACGATCTTTTCTGAGGCATGTCGGTTTCTACCAACATTTTATTCAGGACTTCAGCAGGATTACCTGACCGTTGACCGATTTGCTGACGAAAGACATCGAGTTCATTGTAGATGATAAGTGTCTTGCATCATTTGAGACTCTTAAGAACCTAGTTGTTGAGGCTCTTATTCTTCAGCCGCCTGATTTGTCTCTCACATTCGAGATCATGACGGATGCCTCCAATTTTTCCGTAGGGGCTGTGCTAGAATAGAGGAGGGATAGATCACCATTTGCCATTCACTACTCTAGTCGTACATTGGATGTCGTGTATCGGAACTACATAGTCACAAAGAAAGAGATGCTAGCTGTAGTATTTGCCATGGACAAGTTCAGATCATATATTCTTGGATCTAAAGTGACTATCAATACCATTCACATTGCCATCAAGTACCTCATGGCAAAGAAGGATGCCAAAGCTAGACTGACTAGATGGATCCTTCTACTCCAGGAGTTTGATATTGAGATTAAGGATAAGCCCAGAGTCAAGAATGTGGTGGTGGATCATCTCTCCCATTTGGAACATCTTGAGGGATCTGAGCAGATTGAGCCTATTATAGAGACATTCTCAGATGAGATGATCCTTACTATCCTCTCTTTTCCATGGTACATCGATATTGTGAATATCTTGTTGCCAAGAAAGTTCCACAAGGTTGGCCTAGACAGGAACTTGAGACTTTCCTTGCAAAAGCCAAGTCGTACCATTGGGAGGATCCCATCCTTTATCATGAAGGAGGGGATAGTGTCTGGCATCGGTGCATTCCTTAGGAGGAGTACCACAACGTCCTCACTTACTACCACAAGCTTGAGGCAGGAGGACATCATTCTGGAAGGAGAAAAACACTGAAAGTGCTCCAATCCGTCCTATTATGGCCTACCCTCTTAAAGGATTCTGATGAGTTCATGAAGAGTTGTACTGACTGTCAGAGGATGGGCACTTGTGGACAGCGTGATATGATGCTGATGTAGCACATTCACTTCTGTGAGGTTTTTGATGTATGGGGTATTGATTTCATGGGTCCATTCCCTAAGAGTCAGGGATTCGAGTACACTCTGTTGGTTGTTGATCGTGTGAGTCATTGCGTTGAGGCCATTCCTGCCCGAACCACATATGCTAAGATTGTTTGCAGATCTTTGAGGAAAATATCATTTCACAGTTCGGGGTGCCTAGAGTTCTGATATCTAACGGAGGGTCTCACTTTATCAATGACAAGGTAAGGGCCCTTGCTAATGAGTTCAGCATAGACCATCAAGTAGCCACTCCTTATCATCCTCAGACCAATGTCTTGTTGAAGTATCAAACATGGAGATCAAGACGATATTGCAGAAGGTAGTTCATCCAGACTGAAAGGATTGGTCACATCTTTTGGACTCGATCTTTTGGGCATATCGGACTTCCTTAAAGATTCCTTTGGGTACGTATCCCTTTCCTCCTGTTTATGGCAAGCCATGCCATTTACCTGTGGAAATCAAACATAAGTCACTATGGGTTGTCACTGCGATATTATTGGATCCAAAGAGTATAAGAGATCAAAGGATGGCAGAATTGGCAGCCCTAGAGGATCTTAGAGGTACAACCTTCTTGAGTAGCCTACAATATAAGGAGTGAGTAAAGATATGGCATGATTCTCATATCAGCCATAAACAGTTTGAGCCATATCAGAGAGTATGGTTATTCGATGCCAGGCTTAGATTATTTTAAGAGAAGTTACGGAGTAAGTGGAAGGGAACATACTTGGCCCTAAATGTGCATGACAATGGTAGTATCGACATATCTGAGATGTCATCTGACTCCAACTTTCGTCTTAATGGCCAGCGCTTGAAGCCATATCAAGATCACAATACGCTGATCATTGACATCGCCCCTATTCATTATGCATGAGATGTGGTCTTTGAATCACATCATTTGCATCTCATGCATGATTATCACTGTCTTCCGCCCTTGTATAAATCTAGATGTCCATATCATACATTCTTTAGTCTAACACCCCATCTGCATCTTATGATTATGCTAAACTTAGGGTGTACTTTGCCCTAAGTATGGGGGTGTCAGATTGTTGATTATTCTTTTGATTCTTTTACCTCTATTTTGTTACCTATACCTAGGGATATTATACCTAAGTATAGGAGAGGTAGATCTTGTACATTCTAACCCTTGATTTTCCCCTTGTGTAAAGTTTTCTATACTTAGGATTACTTGATCCTAAGTATAGGGGTATCACCAACTCTATTCATTTTATTCTTTTGTTTGTCGTTGTAGTATAGCCCTTCTTTTCACTTCCCAATACTAAGCACGAGTTATGTCTTCTTCATCACTCTTTGATTACTTTGAGGACATCATTCAATCTAAGTATAGGGGGTATCATATATATTACATATATACTTTAGCCATAACTCGTATTTTGTGTGAATGTATTAATAATTAAAATGGCTAAAATCTAAAACTTAACAATCACAAAAAATTAAATTTTTTTTCTTGTAGATAAAATTCTTTCTTGCACATACATAGCTATTTATAAAAATTATTTTTTTTACAAATGTTTGTATAAATGTTTTGCTTATAAAGAGTTTGTAAATATTTTTGTATCAAAATTATGTATATAGTACAAAAATTTTGAAAAATATTTGAAAAATACAAGTTTTGCAAAAACCCTTGTGTAAATGTTTGTAAATAGTTTGCAAGAATGATGCATCCATGCATTAAAACATGTTCAAACATTTTGCATGATTTCAAAAATTTAACAAAAATATTTTTGTATATATTTGAATATTCTTCTAAATCATAGTTGACATTTAAACTAGTCTATAATTAAATTGGAAAGGTCAAGACCTTAATCCACCTAATTCGCGGAGGAGCCTTATAGGATTTGGGGTTAAGATTTTCCAAGTCCATCAGTGACTTAATTCTTTGAGTCCACTAGGCTATATTCACATGTCATCTTGATGAACCTAAGTAGAAGACTTAACAATGCACGCAAGACTCTCACAGACAATGGTTTTACTTGGATGAACACCTTACATATAGCTCGTCACGGATGAGGTGGTGAGGAAGCAGAATTCTTTGTCTTGGGGTAGCATACGAGGGTAGTACTTCTAGGAGGAACCTATCATCTTACTTTACGGAGGTATGTGCACCAAAACATGATCTGGTAGTGTTGAGGTCTAAAGAAAGAAGTTGTAGGTTGCAATAATGCTTCAAAAGAGGGATAGTCTACTGACTCAAGAAGAAAAATTCCTTTTGTATGTGGTGCACCATGTAGATATGTTGTAAATATGCACATCAAACAAAGGTGCAAAATCAAGAAAAACTAAAAAAAGTGGACAGGCTTGATTGAAAATAAAATGCATGCCAGAGTGTATATAGCCAAATAAAGCAAAGCTTATGTTACACCTTCTCATCTCCTGAAGCTTGCAGTGAGAGAATTAGCTACACGGGTTGGGCTCCCAGGGATACATGGATACACTGGCCATGGTCCATTCTCTTCTTTAACCATCTTCTTGAGCCGGTTGAACTCTAACTTAGATGGGAATACCCCGCTCCTCGAGGAAAGAGATGCTAGACGGAGGAATTAGAGTTACCTTGCTAAGGGAGATTGTTTCTTTGTCATTTTTGAGCTGGGGAGCTACATATCACTTTCACAGTACAAGGAAAGATACAAGGTCATTAGAGTTTGCGCATGTAGACTTGTTCTGATCTGGATTATTGAGGAGTCTTGACCATAGAATGGTGGAACTTAGAGGTTGTTGAGTCTTAAAACTATATCCAAATAAGGTTCTGACAAACTAATAATCCAAAGGTCTGACTGAGCTCCATACTTCAATTTAATTAAGAAAAGTTTAATAGTCAACCTTGATTCTTCCTCTTTTTCTTTTATTTCTATTTCACTTCTTTTTCAAATAAGTGTTTGCTAAGGGACTAGCAAAGGTAAAGTGTAGGGGGTGATGAATCGCTGATTGTCACTCTTTATTCTTATATTTTAGCTATTTATCTTAGCAAATCAACATATAAATAGGTGTAAATATAATAACATAGTATTTATCATTCATATGTTAATATTGCATAATTAGCATGTATTTGTGCAAAAATAAAAGAATAAAGGAAAAGAAAAAGGAAGGAGGTATTTAGAATAAATACAGAGTGACCCGAACCCCAAGAGAAGGTCAAGCCTTGACCTAATCGTCAAATAAAATAAGTAGAGAGAGAGATAGGATCTACTTTGTGTTGTACATAACTACCTATGTATATATAAATATATACTTTTTTATAAAATAAAATTAAATAATTATTTTTACCTCCTTGTATGCATTTCTTAAAATAATATAAAAACAAAATAAAAATAAGAAAAATTAAACAAAAAAATAAAATCTCTCCTCCATTGTACAAAACACATGTATATACTCAACATTCACTACTTATTCTATACCTATAAATAAATCATAAAAATAAAACAACAATTGTCTTGTACTCCTAAAATTATGTTATACATTAATAAAAGAGGATAGGGAGTATGCACCCGGGTGCATGTAATTCTACATGCATCCGGGCTTATAACTCCCACATTTTTTTTTACATTTCCGAAAAATACCGCCATGTATATTCATCTATATATCCCTCCTATATGTCATTCCAATTTCATCAGAAACAGAGACCCCTATGTCCTCCATGTAGAACACATTATTTCAACGGTCTTAGAATTGCTATAATCGACCTGTTCTGGATGGAGGACGTAGGGATCTCTATTTCTGATGAAATTGGAATGACATCTAGGGGGGATATATAGATGAATATACATGGCGGTATTTTTTGGAAAAGTAAAAAAATGTGGGAGTTATAAGCCCGGGTGCATGTAAAATTACATGCACATGGGTGCATACTCCCTATCCTCTTAATAAAATATAAAATTGAGGTATTGATGTAAAAAGAACAAAAAAAATAATTGCACATAATACATAGGTATAGTATACCTATATATAATACCATATACTCTAATTTATTTTCTATAAAAATAAATACAAATCACAGAACATTCTTTGAAAAATAATAAACATTTTTTTATTTTCAACACTTTTTAATTTAAAATCATTTACTATTTTTTATAGAATTGTAAATATTTTGTACATCCCTATTTTCTGTTTGGCCCGGAGGATTTGTTGACTTCAGTCAACGCCTCCTTCCAGGTCGGGTCGGGTTGTCCATCTCTCGCCGGAGCCGTTTCTTTGTATTTTTATGCCCGAACCTGATCACATCTTGCCCAGATTCTTCACTCAAGCCTCCTCCTAGGATCCCTGATCTTCACGGATCCTTAGGAAAGAGCGGATCTTCCTAGGGTTGTGTGCTCTCTCTCGATCATTCCATCCCCCCTAGGAATTCTATAAAGTCTCACCTCTGCCTCCTCAGCTCAGTAGCTCGTGCCTTGCCCCTTATTTCACCCCTAGAAATCTTCTGTTGAGTGATAGTGGCCAGAGGGAATCTTTGGATCGAAGTTTGGTGGTGTATTCACGTAGTTGAACTACGTGGTCGGAGTCCTCCGCCGCATCCAGCCTCCCTTCCTGTCGCACTACGGTCGAGGCCATGATTACATCTCCCAGCTCTGCCTGACCTTGTTGAGTTCATCAACACCCTAAGGTAACATATCTTTCAACTCTATTTTCCATTCCCATCGAATCTTTTATTCAGCCTCCGTCGCAGTTCATCTGCTCCGAACACCCTCACGTCAGTATCGATCGACCCCTCTACGAACACCCCGCCTTGCATCCCAACCTGATCATCCTTAGCCTCAACCTCTAGGTAGAGATTGAGGATGGGTCTACTCCGTCAATCTACGCTGGAGACCCAAATCCCATTCCCCCACACTTCTCATATCTATTTTTGCAATAAAGTAGACCGGAGCCACGCCTTGAGTCTCCTCTATCCTTTGTAGGTGTTGGTTTGCGCAGTAGACCACCTTTGAGCCCCCACCTGCTCAGGAGGAGCAGCTCTAGGGGCACTTCACCATTACAATTATCCAGTTGTTGCCTCTTCCATCAGAGTACCCCATCAGTCGCGGAGCACTTTCACAAAGCTATTGGACCCCTCTGATCCTTCATTGGAGCATCGATTCTCCGTTGACGCTCAGGTGAACCTCGCCGGGCTCCTGTTCTTGCTACCACCTACCTTATCATCGAACGGGGGCTCTCCTGTCAATTTGCATCACAGCCTCCCAACTATAAGGTTGTTGCGCCCGTTAGATTAACACTGCCCCGTCAAATCCAACCGCACGTCCGCGACAGCCTATGCACCGTCAGATGAACCAGCTGTAGTGATCAAAGTCGAACGACCACGACGTATCCCACACGCGCCACCTGTCCTGGCTGGGCTATATTTCATCTTTCTCCTTAGATCTTTATTCTTTTTATCATTTAGTCCTGTAAATATTTTGCGTAGTTTAAAATAGTCTGGTTTATTTGCATGTGGACTCTTGTTATTTCTGATATTTGCATTTCAGTCCTCTGTATGTGAATTCGCTGTCCCACATGATTTTTTGGTGTATTTGCACGTTTCATCCTGGACTTATGAGTGTTATATTTTGGATGAAAACTTTCTGATAATTGCATTTATGCCCCTGTGTGTGGTGTATTGTGCATACGCGTGAATTTACTGAACTTTTTGCACTATTGACCCCACATTTTATATTTGTGTTATTAATTGGCCTACAAACTTTCTTATAATTGCAATTAGGTCCATGTTCATTATGCGTTGTGTTTTTAATTAAATAATTATCAAATTAAATCCAAAAATCACATAAAAATTACAGTTAACTCCTGCCAATGTGTAATATTTATTGTGATTTTTGGGTTTAATTTCGTTGAGTACTTTATTTTCTAAAAATAAAAAACCACTAAAAAACTCATTGCCTATTTTATAAAATATATAAAAATTATAAAAAATCTTTGAAAATTCTAAAAAAATTAGCGAGTGCTTTTTGTGTGTGCTTTATCTCCAGTATCTGTTTTGTTTCAAAAATAATCCTAAAAACCCTAAAAATCTCAAAACTCTTAAAAATTATAAAAGTCCTTAAAAAATCTAGAAAATTAAAAAAAATACAATTTTAGTTTCTGATTGTCGCATTGTCCTTCTATTTTCTCATAAAATTCATGTCCAGGACGTTAGGATAATTTAAATATTTTTTATTTTTAATTTGGTTCTGGATGTGCACTGTTTCCCTGTTTTGCTCTTATAGATTTTATAAAATCATATAAAAATTACAAAAATATCCCAGAAAATCACCAAAAACATCTGAATATTTGAAAAACATAAAAAATATTTTTTTCTGATTTTTGAGTCTTTTTAGCCTTAAATAAAAATTGTAAAATTTTTACTTGCTTTATTTTCTTGCTTCTCTTCCTTAATTAAAAACCACAAAAATTTGTAAAACTAAAAATTAATAAAAATATGCATTTTCTTCTCTAATTATCGACTACTTCGTAGGTTTTACTCGTGCTCCCGAAGTTCGACCCTGGTCGTTATATCAGGATAAAATAAATAACGGAGATCGCTAACATTGGATTTGATTGATTTATCTGTCTACTTGAGTGATTTCTATATTTCTTGTTGATCTTAGACCTACCGATTGGGGTCACAACGACCCTTGCTTATTTTTCATACTTAACCCTAGTTGGTAGGTCCTCATCATCGACCTCTAAACAACCATGTCTAATCAACAATTAACCCACACAAGAATTAAGTCACTCAAAGAAAAGGGGTCAAAATTTATTATGCCCTATAATAGATTGTATAGTGGACAAGTATAGTAGGGGTTGAACACAAGAAACAATGGAAGATAGAAAATGAAAATTGGCAAATAAAGACAATGGATTATTTCAAGGTTTTTAAGATATTTTGAGATTTTTGTAGATTTTTAATTATGTATTTTTGTTTTTATGTTTTTGAAACATTTTTATCTTTATAATTTTTATTTTCTTTGTATATTTTCTTATTTTTATTTCTTTTTTATTTTGTGGAAGATAAAATAAGGACATAAGTACTAATAGATAATATAGGCTAATAAATATATAAATAAAACAATAAATGCCCAAAAGTTGAAAAATAAAATGTTTTTGTATTTTTAACATTTTTCTACTATCATTTTTGGGGAATTTTTGAGATTTTTTTGGTATTTTTAATATAAAAAATACCTTAAAACAAGGATTAAATAAATAGGTAGAATTAGTTTGAAATTTAAAAATACTAGATAAAGTTAAAATTTTCTAAAAGTGTTTCTATTCAATAGTATATAATAAAAAGAAAATTCTAAGATAAAAATAAATATTTTTGGATTTTTAAAAGATTTTTATGATTTTATAAGGATTTTGTAGTTTTTTATTCTTAGTGATTTTCTTTTTGTAGTTTTAGTGGTTTTTGGTCTGTAGTTAAAAAATACTATAATACTCTAAATATAATTTTTTTGGAATTTTTACAACAGGTTTTATTTTTTTATTGATTTTCACTACAAATAGGGACTTTCCATGCTTTTTTATTTTTAGAAAATATGTAAACTTCCTAAAATTCAAAGATAATTATGTGGCTTTAAAGTACATGTTAGCAAGCATTAAACCGTTTTTTTTCTTATTATTATTATTAGCATGGATGATATTATTAATAAATGAAGTACAATCACAAATATTAATGAACTAGCAAGGGTATTTTTGCAATAAAAAACAAACGCAAGGGCAAATATGAAAATAACCCAAAGTTTGATAACTCAAACTAAAAGTTTATGGACTAAACGTAAAATCAAGAACATGCAAGGGTGTCTCTACAAAATCACCATATCACATAGGACGGCATGTGAGGTGACGTGGCATGGACCCAAATGCAATATGAAATATGTATAGGGGCATGCTTACAATGTTTACTAAAAGTTTCAAGCTACTTAAAAAACTTAAAGGACTAAAATATAAATAGACAAAGGCATGGGGTAAAAGATGCAAAATACCCCTTGCATGCTTGATGGGACGGTAAAGGGCATGTCACTTATCCACATGGAGTCATTAGAAAGACCAATGACGCTTCGACTTCGTTGGTTAGGACTAGATATCTTGTGAAGATCAATGGATGTGGCTCATGCTAATTCGACGACTCCTTATCATCTAGGACTTGGCTTCAATCGGACGGCTTTGGATGCGTCTGGATGAACTGGGAAGAACTCCTCCTAGGAGCTCGCTCGATCGACCCTGTCTCTTAGCTCCAACCACTAAATGCATGCTGAAATGCTCAAGAGCAAGTTGGGGGTGCTCTGTATGCAGTTGTGGAAGCAAAAAGGCTCGAGATGCTATGATATGTTTGGTGGAGTTCGAGTCCTAGAGCTACAAAAATAGACTCGAGAGCTCCGGCAAAGGCATAGACTCTCTTTGTTTTCTGCAGGAGAATGTTATGGCAGAAAGGTGAAGCTTTGGGGAGCTTCATGAGGCAGGGGCGAGGCGTTGAGGGCTCAGGTGATGGTCTCTAGTGAAGGGAGGAGAGGGAGACCCAGATCTCCTGGTCTGAGAGAGACCATGGTGAACAGAGGCATTTGGGCATTTAGCAGATGAAGGCGGAGCTGATGGAAGTGATCGGGATGGCAGAGGAAGATTTGGTTTGCCGAAAACCAGTGGTAGAGCCACAACTCCGACAACCAAGGATCTTTGATTTTATAGGAAACTAAACAAGATTAAATGAAATGAAAACTGACCCTACACTACATTTATGCTATGGAAGATAAAGAACAAGACAACAAGGAGCTTGTTATATCGAAACCACATGGAGTAGAGCTTCGGGAAGAGGAGGCGTCAAAGCTCTGGATCACTTAGATTCAACACCAAACTTCATCGCTAAATGACCTAAGGGAGAGATGCTATCACCAGGACTCAATCTAGGGATAAGGTTATGGCTCTAGTCAGTGGAAGATGGATCAAAATCGAATTAAACTCGAAGGGAATGTTTTATACATGTTAGGTTCATTAGGGAATGGTGCTCGATTCAGTGGCACATCGACCAAGGAGTCATCCTAGTGTGGAAGTCTGAGGTTCATGGATCAAAAGTCAAGAAGAAATGAGCAGAAATGGTGCAAGGATCAGACAAACGAGATCGAGGAAGATGGAGTCAAATGCCAGTCTGACAGACCTAGGGCTCGGGTTAGAGAGTTGACCCGAGTCAACTGGGGGCAGGCCATGATTGGGCCATGCCACCTGTATAAGGACAAAACATATTTGAAATTCAAGAATAATTCCAACCGGGTCGAGTTCACGTGTGTCCCCACGTTATTATTTGGGTTATTGGCAGTATTTGGTCTGAACTCTTTGCTTGTTATGGAATGAAGTTTATGTTTTTAATTTTTGCAATTATACCCATGATCATCTCGATCACATGTTGTGCATGCCCTTTCTAGATTATTTGCATTTTTAGCCCCGGGAGTTTTACTGCATGTTATGATTAGTCCCTTAGAACTTAATTTCTTTGCAAAAAAGTCCATGTGAATTTTTTGACTATTTTTCTTTTATTCAATATAATAAATATTAAATAAACTCTAAAAATTACCTATAACTCATGTTAGCATGTATTCTTTGTTGTAATATTTGGGTGTTGATTTACGTGCATTTTATATTATTAGAAATTCAAAAACCCCTAAAAAGTGTCCTGTTTGTATTAAAAAAATCATAACAATTAGAAAAAGTCTGAAAAATTCTATTAAAAATTAGGGTAGATGTCTTTTATTGTCTTTTAGGATCAATATCATTTTTGTTGAAAAATACCTATAAAAACCATAAAATTGCAAAACACTCAGAAACTAATAAAAATTATAGAAAATTGTAGAAAAACCCTAAAATAGTGATTTCAGTCTATGCTTGTAGATATCCACCTCTCTTTTACCATAAAAATCCCATCCAGGAGTTTTGGTCATGTCAATTATTTTTAATTTGCAAGTTTCTCCTTGTTATGTACAATTTATTGTGTTTATCACTGTTTGATTTTTAGGCAATCACAAAAACATTTGAAAAATCTATTAAAATTAGTAAAACAATAGAAAAACCTATAAAACCCCAAAAAAATTTTGTTACAATTTTTCGAGTGTTTTTGTTCCCTTAGAAAAATATAGAAAGAGTGCGGGTTGTGTTTTTAACATTTGTACTTATTTCTCTCTTATTGAAAATTAAAATTTTGAAAACTAAAAACCACTAAAAGTAATAAAAACTCTTTTGAAATCACACTACTTAGCTCTTAAAAGTAGTGAAACCGCTTACATTGGATCGTTTCATATTAGTGGTTTGAATTTCTCGATTGTTCATTGGATTGATTTGGGCCACAACGATGCTTCAATTCCTTAGCTCGAATCGATCAAGAGTGGCATCAGCGGTGTAGGGGGTTGGTTTCACCATTTCTTGTGGTTCACCACCGTGAGGTATCCATCTTGCAACTCTTGTTGGTTGAGGTTGATTTTTCTTACTTTTCAGTTAATTTTAGTTATTGTATTTTATTTCTTGTCCTTAGTTTAGGTTTTGATTACTCTCTTAGTGTTAAACTCCATCTTCATAGTTCACCGAAGCTCTCCTCTGGTGAACCATTCCACTGTGAAACAACCCTGTTCCGACTCCACCAGACATCTCATCAGTTTGCCCCTTCGCTTCTCCATCTTTTGCCCCATCTCGACCACCCAAATCCCCTTTGGATATGGACTGATGATATCCTTCAGTCTCCCTCGTCGGAGATACTACGTCCATCACCTTTCTTTCTTCGACTGCCAGCAATAAAGGACCTTACTTCTACCTTCTTGTATCGCAAAGCTTCTTAACCCTTTTACAAGCTTGGAAGGACCCACCTGAGGGTCATTTGAAGCCAAGAACACCCTTCAGGTGACGAAGCACTCCATGGCTCCAACATTGATAGCAGAAAATTTTGAGGGCATCTACAATTGCGGGGACATTGCAGGAGCACATTAAGCTAGCCGGAGGTGCACGAGGAGGCTGGAGGAGCGAGCAATGCTAGATCGAAGATAGCCTTGAGCGAGTTCTTCACTTGTTCTTCCATCCCACTCGAGGACTGTCCAATTAGGTGCATCCTCCAGTTCGAGCAGCTGACATTGGATCTGCAACACATCAGCCATAGGATCCCCATCAGGGATCTGAGCATTGACGTCGATGCCTAACCGTCATCGGTCATTCGGAGGAATCCACGTGGTCAAGTGAAGCATCCTCCACCACACGATAAAGCACTTAGTGGTGGTATTTTGCACATCTTCCCCCTGTATTTCTATTTATTTACTATTAGTCATGTATTTTTTAATTAGTTTAAAACTTTTGGTAAAAGTGCAATGAGGTGGCAATTTTGTATGTAACCCCCTACAGGTTTTTATATATCCATTTATTCCATAAAATTCGAATATTAATTATAATATTTTGGATTACTTGCATTTTTCCTTAATTTCATTTATACCCTTACTCATTCATTTATTTTTGTTGTAAATTTCTATTTATTAAATATTTCATATGTGCTCCAAAAAAATATGAAAAATAGGGTTAAGTCCCAACTGACATACACATTCATGCTACATTTTTAGATTAGCATTTTAGGCACTTTTACTATTTATTAAAAATTAAAAATAGCACGGAAAGTCCTTGTAAAAACCCATAAAAATATAAACCATTTTTGCAAAATTTGAAAAAAAAACTATTTTGTTTATTTTAGTATTTTGTAGCTTCAAACCAAAAGCCACTAAAAATAGAAAAAGAAAATTGCTAAAAATTAAAAAGATTCAAAATACTTTATAAAAATTAAAAAATCACCAAAAAAACTCAAAAATATTATTTCTATCTCTAAATTTTCTTTATATTATTTATTTTATATTAAAATTATTTTGAAGAATTTTTACACTTTTACTATTTTTAATCTTCAAATCAACTTGGCTTATTTAATACCCATTTTGAGATATTTTTACTTTAAAAATACTTAAAATTAGAAAAAATCCACAATTCAAAAAAATAGTAGGAAATTATAAAAAGTACAAAAACATTTTATTCTAATATTTTTGTTATTTTTATTTGTATTTATAATTATATAACCTTATATTGTATAGATAAGTATACATATTCTTATATTAGATGTCTAAGAGAAAAAGGAATTAAAAATAAGAAAATGTAAAAAGAAAACAAAATTATACAATTAAAAATAATAAAAAAATATAAAATTAAAATACATAAAAGATACATAATTAAAACCCCACATAAAGGATAACAAATCGACTAGAGAAGAACAAATTTTTGGATTTGATTTCCCAATCTACCATTTGCTCCATGTGTTCGACACTATGCACATACTTACGCCTATACACACATTTTTAGAGTTATAATAAATTTTAACTCCATAGTTTTATTTGCATTGCTATATTATATTTGTGGGTTAGTTGTTGAATTAAGCGATTTTATTTGAGTAGTCAACTCAGTGATTGTTGATCCGCCTTATGGATGGACACAACCCTCTAGTTTTCTATTATTTCAGGTATGCTAATGTTCTTGGAGGCCATGGTTTCCACGATAAAAATGAGAGGGAAAAGTCATTCTGGATTTTGTAATGGCATATGACATTTTCATAGCTAATACTCTCTTCAAGAAGAGGGATGGGCATTTAATTACTTATAAAAGTGGACAACTAAAACATAGACAGATTACTTTACGTTGAGGAGAAGAGATTGGTTGTGTTGTATAGACTACAAAAGTAATCCCATGAGAGAGTTTGACAACCCAACATCGCTTGTTAGTCATGAATGTGCAAATAAAAAGACTGATAAAGAACATGAGGGTTCCCAAGATCACCAGAACCAAATGGCGGAATCTTCAACTAAAGAAATTGATTTTCAGGGAGAAGGTATTAGAAAACTTATCTTGAGATTGTAGAGGAAGTGCGAATGAGATGTAGGAGGCGGTAGCATCTTCTATCTGAAAAGTAGCCAAAGAGATGCTAGACAAGTCAAAGGGAGGCACTCCAAGTCAAAATGAGGTTTGGTGGTGGAGTGAAGGGGTGTAAGAGAAGCTAAAAATTACAAGAGCATGCTTTAAAGCTATGTCTACAGATAGAAGAGAGGAAACTATCGCAAACTACAATATAGTGAATAAGGAAGCAAAAAAGGGTGTAAGAGAAGCTAAGTCAAAAGCTTATGAAGTTTTGTAAAAAATCTTGACTCTAAGGAGGCCAGAATGATATATTCACGTTGGCCAAAGCAAGAGAAAGAAAGATAAAAGAACTCTCTCAAGTGAGATGCATAATGATATTTGTGTTGATTGATGAGACTAGAGATGGAGTAAACGAGAAGCTTGAGTGTGGAGGCATGCATTGGAGACTAATGGATTTCGTATAAGTAGTTCTAAGATTGAATATATCGATTGTACCTTTGATGGAAGAGATGTTGAAGGAATCAAGGTGAACATTGATGGCGATAACATTCTATAGAGAGACTCTTTTAGATACTTGGGATCTATTTTGCAACATGATGGGGAAATTGATGGAGATGTTACTAATATATTAAATGCAGGCTTGTTAAAGGGGAGAGGAGCCTCTGTTGTTCACTGTGATAAGAAAATTTCTTTAAAATTCAAAAGAAAGTTTTACAAAGCAGTCATGAGACCTGCTATGCTCTATGGATCTGATTGTTGGCCTGTGAACCATAAACATGTGAAGAGAATGGTTGTAGCATAAATGAAAATGCTAAGGTGGATGTGCGGACACACACGTAAAGATCAGGTTCGGAATGATGCAATCAGAAAGAAAGTTGGTGTAGCTCCGATTGAGGATAAGATGCGAGAAAACCTCTTAAGATGGTTTGGTCATTTGTAAAGAAGGTCAACTGATGCACTAGTTAGGAGATGCGAGTTTGCGATGTTAAGCCAGCTAAGAGAGGGTGAGGATGGCCCAAGAAGTGTTGGAATGAGATTATATGAAGGGATCTTAACTTTTAGGATATAAGCCTGAGATTGACCCAAGATAGATTTGAATGGAGGCAAAGAATCCATGCAGCCGACCCTACTTAATTATAGGAAAAGGCTTTGTAATTGTTGTAGTTTCACCCCTAGACTTTCTATATTTGCATCTAGGTCCCTTGTCACATCACCTCACGTGTCTGTGTACGTGAGGAGGAAGGCATTTTGTAAGCGGGCCCTTTGAGTTCTTTTATTTCGATTTACTCCATTAAAATGCAAGATATAGTGTAATATATTTTTGTGAAATTTCATGCAAACCCTGAAGCTTTTTGAAAATTATAGTTATAACCCTACCAGCATTATTCATTGAATATATTTGGGCATTTTGCACTTTTGGTCCTATACTTTTGTTGAGTGGTTCTGAAATAGAGAGAAACATTTCTACATTTGTGAAAATACTCCTGCTAGTTTGTATTTTCTTTTTGTTGTTTTTATTTTCTCTAAAAATAGCTCGGTTGCTCTAAAAATTCATAGAATATCACAGTAAATACCTAATATTTATATCTATCATATATTTTTATTTATGTGTTATATATTTTCTATTTATTAAAAATAAAAAATAGAGCATTTTATTACTATCTAGCTTTAAAAATACATAAAAATTATAAAAACATCTTGAAAGATTCTAAAAAATAGTTATCAATATTATTGTATTTTACAACTATACAACAAAATCCCTAAGAATAACAAAATAAAATCGCTAAAACAAAAGGCTACAAAATCTTTCTAAAAATTGTAAAAAAATCTCCAAAAATCAAAAAATGTTTTTTCTACTTCTAAATTATCTTTATTCTATCTATTATATATTAAAATTAGTTTAGGAAATTTTTGAGCTATTAGCCATTTTTGGAATCCAAAATAATTAGGCCTATTTCAAGTTATTGTTTAATTAATTTTATTCAATTAAAAATACAAAAAATAGTAAAAATACTGATAAAAATATAAAAGATAAAAATAGTAAAAAAGTTAAATACATTTTATTTTCTCATTTTGAAGTATATATAGCTATTTTATAAATACAAAAATGTCACATCCATTTATATAGCTATATTTACTCAAATTAATAATAAATTTATTATTAATAAAAATACCAACATATTTTCAAAACTTCTTAAAAAATAAAAAAGATTGTGCTTTAGGTTTTTCCCTAATTTTATCTTTATTTTTTTATTTATTTTTATTATCTATATTTTATCTTTATATTATATACTTATTTTATATTTAAAAAGAGAAAAAGATAATTAAACTAAAAATATATTAAAAAATAAAAATTAAAAATAAAAAATTAAAAATTCTAAAAAATTAAAAAGTAAATATCAACTAAAAACTCAAAAATCTTTATAAGAATATCAAACAATTTTGGGTTTTTATCCGTTGTGCCCCTATGAGATATTGTGATATCAGTTACGCCCCTCCCTTTTTTGGAATATCAGTTGTGCCCCTACCTTCTTGCAAAATTCACAGTTCTGCTCTTATGTTAAAGTAAAGTAGGGGCATAACTGATATTATAAAAGGACAGAACTATGAATTTCTCAAGAAGGTAGGGGTGCAACTGATACCAAAAAAGAGAAGGGCATAACTGATATTGCACTATCTCAAAGGGCACAACTGATAAAAACCCAACAATTTTTATCTTCCTTTATCATTTTTGTGTCTATTCCCCTTGTTCCCTATGTTTGATACCCTATACATACTTCCACTCTACAGTTATATGTAGATTTATAATAAATTTTAACCCTTATTTTGATTGCTTGATTGATTGCTTGTGTGGGCTAATTATTGAACAAGTTCGAGTTTCATGAGTGGCTCAACGATATTGTAGGTATCGTCTTGTGTATACCACATTAGACCCTCGTAAAATCCGACTTTTCAAGACCACATTAGATCACCTCTAACTTGAAGATATTTCGGTCACCATGTTAGAGAAACTGTCTCTTTGCCTCTTCTGCTAAGAGGAGCTACACACCACTTATGCTGTACAAGATAGACTCATAGTCATAAGGGTCTACAAATAATGTAGACTAGTTCTAACCTAGCTTTTAAGGAGATTTGGACACCGTTTTGCGGTTCTTGAAGGGTGTTGAGTTTCAAGTCCAATTCCTAATAAGGATCCGACCAAACTTAAATTCCAAAGGGTCTGACCGATCTCCAAACTTTGATTTTATGGAGATAAGTTTAAAAGTTAGAATTGATCGAACTTATTTCTGTCTCTTTTCTTTATTTTTTATGCACTCATTATCATAAGTGTTTGCTAGGGACTAGCAAAGGCAAGTATAGGGGGTGATGAATTTCCATTTTATCACCTTTATTCTTTCATTTTGACCCTAAATTCCTAGTTAAATGCATGTAAATAGCATTATATTGTACAAAATAACATTGATTATTTGACTTACAAATACTATATAAATATTAGTATTTAAATCCAAAATAAAATAATAAAGGAAAAGAAAAGAAAAGGAAATGAAGTATTGAAAATATCGAATGACCCTAGACCTCAAGACCAACGAAATATTGAATTAGTCGATCAGGAATAAAGTAGGAGGTGATATGGCCCCAATTGCACATAAAATACATAAAAACTCTAATTTTATTCATCAATAAATAACCATTTGTACTGATGAATCTGCGATTCGTCATCTTTATTCATTTATTTTAGCTTAAAATCCCTTATAAAACACCTGCATATAACGCTAACTCCATATTTTTACTAACTTGCATTTGTGTGTAAATATTGTACATTTCTTACTAATTTTAGCCTAAAATAAATAAATAAAGAAATAAAGGAAAAATAAAGAAAAGAAAAAAAGAAGGAAGATTGTATACAGGATGACCCGAACCCTGAGAGAAGGTCAAGACTTGACCTGATCGACCAGGAATAAAGTAGGGGGAGATAGGGTCCTCAACCAGAAAATCCAAAAAAATGTGTGTTTCTCACTTATTTTGTGTATATCTGTATAAAACTAACACTAATTTATTTGTACCTTAATTGACTCCAAATCAAATAACATTCAAAAAAAGTTGTAAATAAAAAATGGGTCCTAATTAATAAAAATGATTGCACAATTAAATCATGTACAGAATAAAGGTATCCACACTTGGAAAAAAGCCACTAAGCACTAATTTACAGATTAATTCCAGCTCCATATTATATCAAATTGAACCAATTTCATTTCCATTGATCTCTAAATTAAATTATCTTCAAAATGGCTGTGATTTCATAATTTTTGGAGTTACGGTTGAAAAGTTGGTTTTCTGGGGTGGTTTGTGCAATTTTCCCTTGTATTTTGTGCATATTGTATTTGTATATATATTTGTAAATATTTTTTTACTAATTACTTAAAATAAAAATAAAAATAAACAAATAATAAAATTCATAAAAAAGAGGCTAATTTCCCCATTTATCCTTGTATATAATGTCATATATGTATATAGTACATGTATATAGTTGCTATTTTTAACTAACCATCATAAAAAAATAAAAAAATAACATTTTTTAATTCAAATAAATAAAGTGACGAAAATTCAAAAAAATTAGATAATTTTGTAAATAATTTTATCTTTCTATTTCATCTCTCATGTTATCTCTTCCACCAAAAAAAATCTCTCTTATCTTCTTATCCAAAAATTCAAAAATTCAAATGTCTCTCTTTTCTATTTATATGGCTCCATCTCCCTCATTCCAACTTGAGCAATCTTTAGAGAGAGGAGCCCGATCTCCGAGAGAAATTTCGTCGAGAATTGTGCCTAGCCTCCGAGCCGCTCGGTGACAGCGAGTCGGCCTTGTCGAGGCGATCACGGTCCGTTTTCCGCTCCTAAGGTGAGATCCGTATTTTTCTTCACATTTTATCTTAGTTTTTACAATTAATTTCCGTCCTCGAATTCCTGCTCAACAAAATGGCGCCGTTGCCGGGGAGGCACGGCGAGGGTAGTTAGGTTTCTCTCTTGACCTGCTATTCTTGGTTGTAAATACCTGTTTATATATTTGCCACATTATTCCATTGTTCATATCCATTGCATTCATTTCATCGTTTTCTCATATTTGAAAATTGTGTTTCTTACACATTCTCTTTTCTTTTTCTTGCGAGGGCCCGTGGAGCGAAGGAGGCGATCCTAGGAGAGCCGAAGCACCCAAGCGACGTGGAGGCGGCTTGATTCTTCACCAAGCCGCAGGATAGCGTGAGAAGAGGAGAAGAAAATTGAAAGAGCCGAAAAAAAGAGAGAAAGAAAAGAGAGAGAGAGAGAGAGAGAGTCTTTATTTTCTAGCATTTGAACTCTTGTAAACGAACATTCATTTGTTGCGGGGTCTGTTTCGCCAAGTACCGGTGCACTTGGGGGACCTCATCGGTTTTGTTTTCATCGCCTTTATTTCCTTTGTTTTCCCGCGGATTTCGAAAGCCACCTATTGATTTCTTTAATTAATTTGCTTGAGCCAGGTAATTAATTAGGTCCAAACACCCTAAACAAGAATTTCTCTGCCTATAGAGTAGATCGTAATTTGGACTTAGTCAAATTAACTTGTTCTTGCCCGTTAATAGAAGTTATCATCTAAGACGGTTTACTTGCATTTGCATATAGGTTAGTTTATTTTCTGTATTTAAATTCTGCGCGGATCACTTGCATGTAGAGTGCCGGCGACAAGGTACGGATCTCTAACCCCTGCATGCATCATCGTTTTTAATCGTGCATTGGCATTTCCGATCTCCTCCCTTGTTTTCACTCACATAAGTTAAAAAGGAAATTGGACACTCGGTAGGCGATTCTTTGAAAATATCTTAATTAAGTGACAACTGCCTAAAATTTGGGACTGCTAAAGAAAACTCGACCCTAAAAAAATACAAGGAAAAATCATTATTTTGGGGAGAGTAACCTCCTCATTGTATTCGTTTTAACTTGCTCGCGTACACACTAAGGTTAGTGCCCAGGTCCCATAATTCAGCATAAGTGTTTGTACAACTTTGTGATTATCACCTAACTCTAAAACATACAAGATTAAGAGACCAAACCTTCACGGTCTTCACATTGCGTTGAGTTGGTGAATTGGGGGTTTGTATTGTGTTTGATTGTTTGCGTGCATACCAGATCTTTTCTGTACATTTGCGCCTTTTTCTCCATATCTTTTGGCTTGACCCTCGTGCTCTCCCATCATTTGTTTCGAAGATGGCCGACTGGAGTTATTCTAATCCGATCTTCGCAGATACCTTGTACTCTCCAGACGATCCACCTTCCCTTTTCCAGGAGGATCTTCCTCCTGATGTTTGTGCATATCCGCCTAACCCATTATTTCAGGAGATGGAGGACTTTAATTTTCACCCACCCTCTTTCAACCCACCCGATCCTGGGATTTTGGAGTCACTTTTCATGATTTCCACACTTAACACATTGAATCAAATGGTGGAGCATATGAATTCGAAGATTTCCAATTTTACTAACATAAATGAGAGACAGATCGCTGCTCCAATATTTGAGGATATTGATTCACTCGAGGATAATCATGAGAGCTTGAAATCATCCAAAACACAAAAAAATGAGAAAATTTTGAAAATACAAAAAGATTCTGGGAGACATATTATTGATTCATTTTGTGAGAAAAGAACCCAAATGCCCGATCATTTACGCACACAGCCATGTCCCAACCTAGATCCCGAGGATTCCACTGTACAGACTGCTCTTGGAAATCCTCATGTAAATGCTGATTCTAACCTCCTCCCTTGTATGGATGAGGTCCGAAAATTCAAAAAAATGTTGACTAAACCCGAAGTGGTGGCCACCCTTCATGAGATCATTAAAGCCCCACTTCAACAGGCCATGACAGATTTATCTACTCCTCAACACAAGAAAAGAAAGCGAAGGAGAAGATCTGAGCGTCACATCTTGACCATGGCCACTGCCTACGCCATCTCTCACCGTCCGTATTTTAAGAAAGGGAACACAACAACACCTCTTGTGAGTTGCTCCATATCTGACTATTCTTGTGATAACGCTCTCCTTGACGACGGTTCATCAATCAATATAATACCTTTTTCTATGGTACAGTCTCTTCATCATGGGCCTCTCAAGATAACCAGGATGATAGTTCAATTCGCTGATGGATCTATCAAGAGGCCGAAGGGTATTCTAGAAAATGCCGTCATTCTTATTCAGGGCATGAATTTTACTTTGGATTTTGTTGTAATGCCCATGGAGACCTCCACCCCTGTGGAGCACCCTCCAATCATCCTGGGACGACCTTTCCTTGCCTCTGCGGGAGCTGTTATTGATTATGGTTCAGGAGAGATTCGCTTCTGTTCTGATGTAGGGAGCGATGTGTTAATCACTACACCCACTACCGTTCAGAAACTCGCATCCCATGAGAGCCCACCCATGTTAGACAACCCCAAAGACTTTGATCATGATGATACTACCAGAGATTTTTGCTATATGATGGATGATACTGACCCTAGAATTCCTCTTCAAGGAGGAGGACTCGGAAAGCATAGACCTTGGAGTTCCCTCTTCTGGTACGTGGCGATGCATTGATGACATCTGCGTAATTTACACGATAGACACCTTAGAGCGGAAGGCAGAATCTGAGACTAGACAGGACGGACATGATTCGACTACTTTCACTGATGAGTCCGTTCCGATTCACTTTGATTCAGATGAGACCAATCAGGCCAAATTTGATTTGATTGCTTTTATAAAGGAATTTGGGCCTTTTGATAAAGATGATGATCCGGTAGAGGCTCGCCAGGCTGAAATTTATCCTACTTTTTCTGATAATGATTACGAGCCATTTTACTTTGAGGTTTGCAAGACTTCCCAAGCAGGACATGACCACACTACTTCCAATAACCGGTTTAGGCCTGCACAATCTAAAACCGCTGAGCATACATTCTTGGTCGATCCTACTCAGTTTATATCTAATGATAATCCTAATATCGACCTACACCTTGTCAAATCCATACCTCAACGGTCCCGCAAGAAGGTTCGTTTTCGACCTTCTTAACCTTTGTACATCCACTCCTCTTGTATATCCTTTCGTTTCACTCCGTCTTCTCCCGTTTTATCATTCACCCCTATTCCGTGTGTGTGTGTATATATGCTATACTTAGGATGTGCTTTATCCTAAGTATAGGGGGGTGAAGGATTTGTGTTGTTCATATTCGTCCTGTTTATCACCCTTGTTGTTGTTGCCTATACTTAGGGATACTCTACCCTAAGTATAGGGGGGGTGATGTTGTTCATATCGTGTCTTTGTGAGTCTGTACATTCTCTTCATCGATTTTCCCCTTTGTACATTCCACTATACTTAGGATTACTTGATCCTAAGTATAGGGGGGATCACCAACTTCTCTTCATTTTATCTTTTCTTTGAGTCGTTGTAGCATAGGAGTCTTTTCACCTTTCTTTGCTTAGCACGAGTTATGTCTTCCTTTGCCGCTCTCTGATCACTATGAGGACATAGTTCGAGCTAAGTATAGGGGGGTGTCGTATATATTGTATAAATACTTTAGACATAACTCGTACTTTTAAATACATTTATTTGGGGGTTATGTGTATATTTTATAAAATCCACGTAAAAAAAACAAACAAAACAAACAAAAAAACAAAACAAAAAAAAGAAGAAAAACAAAACAAAAAAACACAAAAAAATAAAAATAAATAAATAAAAAAAACAACACAAAAAAACAAAAAAAAAAACAAAAAAAAACAACAAAAAAAACAAAAAAAGGGAAGAGAGAGAAAACAAAACAAAAAAAACAAAACAAAAAAAAACAAAAAAAGTCTCTTGTATATACTTGTATATATTACTAACCCTTTCTCCTTTTAAAAAAAACTACAAAACCAAAATTCATAAAAATTTGCATAAAAAAAACTTTCTTTCACATCTGCATTTTGCTCCAAAAATCCATAAAAAGTTCAAAATTAGAAAATTGTTTTAAAAAAATGGTTCTTTTCACATGTGCATCATTCTTTAAAAAAAACTCTCTGCATTGTTCATATTCTGCATGTGCATTTTCAGGATAGTATTGATATTTATACTATGTCTGGAATAAAATTGAAGAATGGAGCTTAGTTGGACCTTAATCCACCTAATTCTCATAGGAACTTCACCAAGAAATAGGATTTTAGAAGCTTCAGGTCTTTGACTTAATTCTTTGAGTTCCACATGACAATGTGCAGCATTTGACCCTTAGTGTCTAACCTGGTCTCTTCATTCTGGGTACAACTCTGGAATAGCGAATTAATTTGTACTCCCGCACTATGCACTTAGCTCAACTCAGACGGGATGTTGGAAGTCTGTATGAGTTTCTTTTCTGGTAGCATGGAAATCTAAAGACCGGAGTACGGGTTGAAATAAAGCTTCGGAAAAGGGATGGACGGCTGGGCATAATTTTTTTCTAAGACCCCCAAACATGTACGGAAAAAAAGATTCTATATCCGTAGGGGCACAACAAGATCCAAGCAGAACCACCAAAACTCCAAATACAAAGAAGCTACTACCAAATAAATATCTGACCAAAAAGGTCCAAGCTTCAAGAAAACCTGCAGATCTTGGTGGAGACTCGGCTACACTGGCCAGCTTCACAAGGAGAGGTGACTACACTAACCACCCTCCAGTTATTTTCTCATTCTTCTAACTTCTCCCCCAATTCGATTGTGAACACAACACGACAGATCTTAGAAGGAAATACCTGACTCCCCGAGTACGAGTTATTGGAGAGGAGATTTGCATGGTAGTCCGACATTCTGGATGGGAAGAGCTAAAATTTTTCATACACATGAGTCGATTGTTCAATGTTCATAGGGCATGCTTTGGGAAGAGGATCGATCTAAGATGACGTCTGGGCTAAAACTGTGACAATGATGTGTAGAACTTGAAGGTTGTTGGTTTTAAAATTCTAAGTCTCACAGAAGTTCCGACACACAAATAATCCAAAGGTCCGACAGAGCTCCAAACTACAATTTTATGAAGATAAGTTTAATACTCAATATTGTCCTACCTTCTTTATTTTCCCTTTCTTTTTCTTCTTCACTTATTCTTTCAAATAAGTGTTTGCTAAGGGACTAGCAAAGGTAAAGCATAGGGGGATGATGAATCTGCGATTCGTCATCTTTATTCATTTATTTTAGCTTAAAATCCCTTATAAAACACCTGCATATAATGCTAACTCCATATTTTTACTAACTTGCATTTGTGTGTAAATATTGTACATTTCTTACTAATTTTAGCCTAAAATAAATAAATAAAGAAAGAAAAGAAAAATAAAGAAAAGAAAAAAACAGAAGGAAGATTGTATACAGGATGACCCGAACCTCGAGAGAAGGTCAAGACTTGACCTGATCGACCAGGAATAAAGTAGGGGGAGATAGGGTCCTCAACCAGAAAATCCTAAAAAATGTGTGTTTCTCACTTATTTTGTGTATATCTGTATAAAACTAACACTAATTTATTTGTACCTTAATTGACTCCAAATCAAATAACATTCAAAAAAAAGTTGTAAATAAAAATGGGTCCTAATTAATAAAAATGATTGCACAATTAAATCATGTACAGAATAAAAGTAGCCACACTTGGAAAAAAGCCACTAAGCACTAATTTAAAGATTAATTCCGGCTCCATATAATATCAAATTGAACCAATTTCATTTCCATTGAATTCTAAATTAAATTATCTTCAAAATGGCTGTGATTTCATAATTTTTGGAGTTACGGTTGAAAAGTTGGTTTTCTGGGGTGGTTTGTGCAATTTTCCCTTGTATTTTGTGCATATTGTATTTGTATATATATTTGTAAATATTTTTTTACTAATTACTTGAAATAAAAATAAACAAATAATAAAATTCATAAAAAGAGGCTAATTTCCCCATTTATCCTTGTATATAATGTCATATATGTATATAGTACATGTATATAGTTGCTATTTTTAACTAACCATCATAAAAAAATAAAAAAATAACATTTTTTAATTCAAATAAAAAAAGTGACGAAAATTCAAAAAAAATTAGATAATTTTGTAAATAATTTTATCTTTCTATTTCATCTCTCATGTTATCTCTTCCACCAAAAAAAATCTCTCCTATCTTCTTATCCAAAAATTCAAAAATTCAAATGTCTCTCTTTTCTATTTATATGGCTCCATCTCCCTCATTCCAACTTGATCAATCTTTAGAGAGAGGAGCCTGATCTCCGAGAGAAATTTCGTCGAGAATTGTGCCTAGCCTCCGAGCTGCCCGGTGACAGCGAGTCGGCCTTGTCGAGGCGATCATAGTCCGTTTTCCGCTCCTAAGGTGAGATCCGTATTTTTCTTCGCATTTTATCTTAGTTTAATCGCTTTTTATTTTGTCGCATTTTTTATTGTCATTTTGTTCTTCTAGATCATAAAAAAATTCATATGATTTTTGATCCGTCACCGACTCGAATTTCCATCTCATCTTCGTGATCTCTCCGCCTTCTATTTCTACCATCCACGATCTCTCAACTCCGGCCGCGTACGGTGGCTGGAGATCGGATTCGAATCCCTCATCTTTCGTCGATTCTACATCCACTTCCCGATTTTGTAGATAAATAAAATAATTATTTTTATCTCTAACGTTTGTTTTGCAGGATAAATAAAAAAATAATAAAAAAATTTTTCCCCTTATTCTCTATCACTGATATAAAAAAAATTAAAAAAAATTTGTATAGTTTTTTATTTTCTATTTTTCGGATTTAAAAAAAGTTTTTCTTCATTTATTTACTATTTACATTCCATAAAAAAATAAAAATAAATAAAAAAAATCGCCGCAGCAGTGGGGTTGCAAACCCCCGCCGCCCCCTACAATCTCCGACCTCCGCGCGCGGGACAGCCCGCCCAACTGCGGCGGCGGCGCAGCCCTCCAGAGCGCCGCCCGCGCTGCGAACTCCCCCGCCATCCGCGCGGCACCGCCGTGAAGGGCGGCACTTCTCCGCTTCCAGGCCATCTCTCAGCCTGCGATAGCAGCCTCCGCCCTTAGAGCGCCGAAGCCAAGTTTGACCTCGGCCACATCTGCATCTCGCGCCGCCTTCTCCGCTGAAGCCACGCCTCCACAACGCCTCCTCCACAGCGCGAGGCCGCGCCCAGCGACCTCCCCGCTCCGCGACCGCCCTGCCGCGCCTCCCGTGCCCCTTCACGTGCTCCACCGCAGCACGCGGCTGCGTGCCCTGGGCAGCGCCGCCCCGCGCGCCGATCCTTCTCCGCGCGCCTCGCCATCGCCGCCAGAAGACCCGCCGCCGACCTCCATTGATCCTCCTGCTTGAAGAAGAGGCGGCGGGCATCCTCTGTTGCCTGTTTATGTTCACGAAAGAAACCCCTCTAGGGTTTGGATTCAATAAAAAGGGGGGGGGGGAAATTACATCCACGCCCTCTAAAGTTCTCAAATCTACAAAGAAGCCCCTCCAGAGCTCCAAGGCACATGCATTGCACATGGTATATTGGTTAATTTGTGCGTTCTCCCCTGTCATTCATTTTTATTATCTATTTGAGGCAAAAACTTTGAATCTTTACAGTCAGTCCAAGACTTTCACAGTATTGACGTTCTGGTCCCTGAACTATAGAACAATAACTTGCTTGATCTTTTCATTGAAATACATGTTATTTGTGCTCCAAAAATTCTGAGAAAATTGTGCTATGCTCCTGATGTGATTATTTTATTAGCATAAATTTTCCATTGCATTTCTCTTTCATTAATTATCATTAAAAAATAAAAAATATGTCATTTTGCCTTGCTTGAAATTCCAAAATTCACAAAAATTTGAAAATAGTTACAAAAATTCTAAAAAAATTAGAGTAATTGTATTTCATTGTCTTTTAATTTCTGACCAATTTTCACGCATTAATTATTTATAAAACCCAAAAAAATTGAAAAACATCAAAAATCTTATAAAAATCATAAAAAATTCTACAAAAATTGAAAAATTGTGATTTCAGTTCCTGTTTGTAGATAATGGTTTCTAGTTTGTCTTAAAACTAATTGCCAGGAGTTTTGGGCATTTAAAAGATTTTTAAATTGCAAATTACTCCAGGCTGTGCACATTTTCTTTTTTTTCACTGTTTGATTTTTAGAAAAATACAAAAACATCTGAAAATTCCACAAAAATTTTTAAAAACATTTCAAAACTTTTAAAACCAAAAATGTTTTCTTTGAATTTTTCTGAGCATTTTTGACTAATTGAAAAATTGTAAAAAGAGTTGGTGTGCGTATTTTTAATCTTGTGAATATTGCATTGTGTTATTTTTGAAAAATTAAAAAAAATTGCAAAATCAAAATCACTAAAAATTTGAAAATCAGAAAATAAAAAAAAATAGAAATAAAAAATAAAAAGATAAAAAAATCACAAAAACCAAGGATAGTTGTCCTTTGAGATTCCTGTTTTCTTTTAATTAGTTTCTGATTAATTGAATAACCCTCGGGAATTGTAGCCTCCCTGAGTTCGACCATGTCCGCTATACAGGTTAATAAGTAGCAAAAAAGAAAAAATCTTTTGTTGACGCGGATTTTTGGGGAATAACAACGACATATTTTCCATCAATAACTTTCCGTCCCTAGAAAAAATCTGGTTCAACATGTACCCTGTTACATTTGCATTTTATGCACCTCAAATGAAGAAATGATTAACATGAAACTTGTACATAAAAATACATAAAAATATAAAAATAAATGCATAGAAAAATAATGCACAGTATGACTGGACACATAGACGAAAAACCACAAATAAAACTTCACAAACTTGTATCTCCTCCATACAAACTCAAAATTAGCTAAACTCATCTTTATTGTTCTTAAAATTAAATTATCTATCTAAGAAAGGTAGTTTCATTAAAAATGGGGTTAAGATGCAGAAGTCCGCTTTCTGGGGTGCCATTGTCCAATATACTTGTATATTTTATTCAATTTATTTATTCTTCATATTTTTACTTTTCTTGTATTTTTATACATGTGTAAATATTATTTTAAATATATTAAAAATATAAACATAAAATAAAGTATTAAAAATGCACCTGAATAAATAAGTAAAATCAGAAAAATAAAATAAAAATATGTACATGTTCATTTAAACGTATTATAAATATATAAAATATGTACATATAACAATAAAATATAAAATACAAAATAAGAAATAAAATACTTGAAATACAAATAAATATACATATGTATATACATATAAATATTAGAACCTAATAAATAATATAGTAAAAATAAATAAAAATACCCATAATTTGTTCTTAAAATAAGAAAGATTTTTTTTATGTTTTGACTTTATTTAATAAATTTGTTTATTATTTGTTATCGATTTTATAAGGGAATTATTCCTAGATATTTTCTTTTTTATCCAAATGGACCAACCAAAATCGAAGGATTGCTGACCCTAGGGACTTTTGTCCTTCACCTCCAAACGCTCATGTCAAGAGCATGCCTACCTCATCCTTCTCCAATTTTTTGGAGAAATTCCACTACTTGAGGGACCTTGGTTCCTTTACCAACCTTACGCCCCCATCTTCCTCCATCTCACCCATGCTTTTGATAATAAAAAACACTCCACTGCTCGCCATCCCGTGATTTTTAAACCTCCGAACTTTGTGTACAAATAAAACCTGACGACCCTTTTTGCCTTTTGATCCCTCTTGGTCAACCATCTACCCATTGAATCAAACCCTGGAGTTACCCATGGTGACAGGAAGAGGTCCACCTCGATCCACAGCGAGGAGAAGGCCTATCGAAGGAGATCCAAGCCTCACCGGACCTCTGCTGGAGAAGCTTCATATGCTCCCTGCTCCATGGGTATGCGTTGTTAGTTTAGGTTTTAATTCATGTATTTTCATTTCATTAGCCTAGATTATAACTTAGTTTAGTTGATTAGTCAGTAGATTAGTGTAATTTTAGAAATCTTCATTAGCTGGAGCTTCAAGCTCCTGCTTGAATTCACTGTGAACTTCGTTTCGACCCGCCATTCCACCCTCATCTTCTTGCCCATTCGTTTCTTCACCGAATCCCCATATTTTTCACCTTGATCCTGCACAGATTTATCTCAATCGAAGCTCATCCTCCATCAATATGCAGAGTTTCTTTGTCCACACAACCATTTGTGCTATCAGCTTCAACTGCTTGCCAAGAGTGTCCCTCTCAAGCGAGGAACATGTTCTTGCTGGTAGGGAAACTTGGGAGTCCCCAGGAAAAAAATCGAAGGATCATTGGACATCCTTGTTGCGCTGAACCCAAGTCCCATTTGAGGGGACCTAGATCCATTTGACTCCAATTGTAGATGCGGGATGGTCCCAAGAAACTTTTGAGACCAAAGCAAGCGTCGGAGGAGGTCGGAGCTGCGAGAAATGAAGGAGTTCCAGGCCCAACTTTGTTGGTGTTCTTCGTGAATGCCCATGCACCGCCATATCAGAGCCACGGCCCAGATCTAATCTGGGCCGTCCATTATAGCCGAACCGCTGCCCCACTCCACCAATGACTTGCGTTAAGTGACACCTACGTGGCACGTGGAGCGCCGTCCATCAGCGCCACTTTAGTTGGTAATTAGCATGAGCCCCCCTTTGCACTTTTTGGACTTTTTAATATATAAGTAAACCGACCCATAGTTATCCTCCAAACACTCACCATGCTAACCTTAAGAATTAAGACATACCCGACCCTTTAAACCCTTTTCTGACAAATACAACTATAACTCCAATATTTGATTGTGTCACTGTCATTTGCCGTTGGCATCGTTGACATCATATCAGTGGGCAATATAATTCTGACATATGGTAGCCCTGCAACCAACAAATTAATCAATGTTGGATATTATATTGAAGTAATCTACAACTGATCTCTCTCTTGTGGACTTGGAGTAGTATTCCATGCCAACCTTTAAACTAAACAAACCCCAATGTAGGATGTAGTGTCTGAATATATTATTGATGAATTAAGTCTTGACTAAAATGGCAAAACATGTATAAATCACATTATTTCCATATGATTTCAGATCATCGCTTATATTGATGCATCTGGAATCCTAATTCATCAGTTGCAAATACGTTCAATCCCCTCCTTCAGATTTATAGGAGTGAATCCTCATTTCAAATGGAGATTCCGCTATCAAGTCGGCTTTATGCCCAGTCTATACTAGGAATTTCCTGTGTAATGAAGCTCTGCAAAGTTTAGGGCCTGTTTGGTTACTCGGTTGGACTGGGTTGGGTTGGATTGGAGAATCCCAGGATTACCCCAATGAATAATAAACTATGAGGAGGATTGGGAGGGTTGGAAGGAAGGGTACACCAGTGTACTCTAACCCAACCCAGTCCAAAACAGGCCCTTAGTTTCTGGCTTGAGTGTAATCTCCTTGTACTCTCTTTCTTCTATCCATGTTGTGAACAGTGATATCCGTCATCGAAAGACGTAGCCTTATCACATTGTGAACCTTATAAATTCATGGGCTTTCTGACTGCTTTTGATGTGTAAAAGCATTCAACTCAACTTCTCATCGAAAAGGATCGGAGCCATTGATTATCTTTTACTCATAAAGATTAGGGATTTACGGATATACCATATATAATTAGTCAACATCCAACTCATGATATACGAATCGGATTCTGATCGACACTTAGACCGGCAGATGTTTTAATATTTGGATGGGTTGGAGGAAAACATGCATGTGTTGATTTGATTGGAGTTTCTCCATTAATGGGTCCGATAAAGAGTGAGTTTGTTGCAGGATTCGCTGCACAAAAAGCTGCCTCAGCTAAAGTGGCTAAGCATGAGAAGGCATGCATTGATAATCAACATGTATTCATTCCCTTTGGCTTTGATACATTTGGGTTCTTGACAAGTGAAGCAGTGGAGCTCCTTAAGAGGATTCAAAAAATCATGCATAGCAATGTTATGGTTCCTAAGTCTATGAATGTTGTATTTCGAAGGATTGGATTTGCCATTCAAAAGGGATTGGTGGCGCAGCTTGTTGCCCGTCTCCCGTCAATTTCTATGTAATATCTTCTCGCTCTAATTTGATTTCATGCCAAAAATCAAAGTTAATCAAGAGTGTGAATATACATAACTCCAACATTTATTCACATCATCAGCCCTCCAACCAAATCACATCTGCTGCTCAGTTGGTCCGACTAATCTCATATCGTCGTAAGCACAAATCAGAAGAACCCTTTAAATCTAGAGAAAGAAAGAGAGAGAAATGCTTCTTCTGACACATGTTCTCCGGATAAAATATCCTCCAAAGTTGTAGGACTAAATATTAAAATCCTGGAGGAGGGTACGGGGGGTTTGCTCCCTCCATGGCCTCGAGCAGCTTCATGGCCACAGCACTCGCATACACAGATGACCCTTGAAGGATCTGCAAATAATATCACAAGAATTTGAGGATTCAGATCAAATTTTTATAAATCAAAAGTATCTGTTACATATATCACTAATTTCGTATCCAACTATTTTCTGTACAATCACTTGAAATTACATAATCAGAAAACGGTGTGGTTAATGCCTATAAATTTAACTATTTGTGTAAATTACAAAGAAATGACTTAGTGTGGGGTAAATATCAGAAAATATCCCGATTAAAAAGTGACATTTGAAGACTTGAATTCTAGTACTATAGCACTTTGTCAAACACATATTATTTTTATTCAAAATGATGAAATTAAATATACAGATATTATCATATAATAAATTAAAATTTTTCGTTCAGCGTCGACTAATTATTTGACAATGTTTTTTTCTATTATTAATGTAATCAAAACCGTAGAAATATGCTTATATGTACAGTTACCAGAGCTTTAGATTACTTGTCAAATAGATTCACTGTTTTTGGTATATGACAAAGTACTGTGGCATCAAAATGATCCAGATTCCGAAATGTTAACTATAAATTTAAATTTAATATATTTTCTAGATAAGTTTTCAACGACAGTGAGAATTCACGATCATGTATACCTTGGTGTTGAACATGAAGATGTGGTGCTCTCCGATGAACCCTCCGGAGACATGGAGAACGTCTAGCTGGAGCTCCTCCAGGGCCTTGGAAGCGAGAAGGAGGCAGCCGGTCCGTTTCTTCTGCGTCAGTCTCACGTTCACCTCGTCCTCGACGATGCGCACATCCACGAGCGCCTCCCTCGACCGTCTCTGGAGCCACGAGCTCCTCAATTGGTCGTTGAACATGGGCTCGTGATGCTGTGTCTCCTCCTCCGTGGTGACAGCCGCGGGACGGGTCGAGGAGCTCTCCATGTCGGCCGCCATGGGAGCTATCGCGTGTGTGTTCTCAGTCCTTTTGCCCTTGCTCTGGCCGAACTTCTTCTTCTCTACGAGGAGCTTCAGTTCAACGACGGTTCTTTGGAGCTCTTGGATGTAATCAATTGCGTCAATGACTATGGACGCCCTACCGGACTTTGTGATTAAACATGAAACTAAGCTCATTAATTAATTAGGGAATACTTGCTAATTACATGATGCACCAATATCTTAACAAATGAAAAAGATAAACTTACATTATTACCACTAAGATCTTGTCCAATTGCAGCATAATCCCTATAATGCTTTTAATTACACCAGGACTCATGTAATCGCACTAATTCTTACATTACACACTATGGACAGGGGTATATGTGAAATATTGTAAAATCACAGGAGTCATGGTGAATTACAAAGATAATAGCAGTTCTGGTTAAGTTATAAAAGACTTTAGTCATGACGTGAAAATCCCTGTTCTTTTTTGAGTTTAAAATGTTAAATCACGTCCATGTGGAACCGAAAATAGTGCAATTTTCGGACAAAAATCGGAAAAATAAAATCTGTATTTAAAAAAATAAAAAATACACGACGAAGTTATGTTTATATATATATATATATAGAGAGAGAGAGAGAGAGGAGTGATCCTATGAGAGCAAAAAGTTGTGAGAGCATGAGAGGGATGATTCTGGACCACATGATTCACCTAGGAGAGAGAAGACCAGGAGAGAGAAAACAGAATCATGTGGTACAGAATCAATCCTCTCATGCTCTCACAAT
The DNA here is from genome assembly GCA_037367405.1 of Ottelia alismoides. Taxonomy (NCBI): domain Eukaryota; kingdom Viridiplantae; phylum Streptophyta; class Magnoliopsida; order Alismatales; family Hydrocharitaceae; genus Ottelia; species Ottelia alismoides. The sequence goes on from JAZKJV010004583.1 coordinate 191,798, forward strand.
TTTTTGCTCTCATAGGATCACTCCTATATATATATATATATATATATATATATATAAGTGATCCTATGAGAGTCAAAATTTGTGAGAGCATGAGAGGGATGATTCTGGACCATATGATTCACGCAGGAGAGAGAAGACCAGGAGAGAGAAAACAAAATCATGTGGTCCAGAAGAATTATTCCTCCCATGCTCTCACAACTTTTTGCTCTCATAGGATCACTCATATATATATATATATACATATATATATCTATATATACATATACATATATATACATATATATATATATATATATATATATATATGGGGTTGATGGGGTTGTCCCCTGGGAGCAGGCAACATGGCAGCCCCGCCCCATTTTTTGGCAAATTATTTTATTTTTTTGAAAAATATTATCATGTATATTCATCCTTATATCCCTCCTATATGTCATTCGAATTTCGTCAGAAACAGAGACTCCTACGGCCTCCATCCAGACAGGGTCGATTTAAAAAATCCTCCGTTAAAAAAATGGCATATGGATGGAGACCGTAGGAGTCTCTGTTTCTGACGAAATTCTAATGGCATATAGGAGGGATATATGGATGAATATACATGGTGATATTTTCCAAAAAAACAAAAAAAATTTGCGAAAAATAGGACGGGGGGCAGTTGATGAGCTGCCCGAACGACTAAGGTAGATAAATCAATACGATCGTTCTCACCTCAGTCACTCGGGACTCAAAGCTCAACAAGAAAAATCATTCGGACCACTAAATAAAGATAAAACACGAGAAAGCCAACTAGCAGTCCTAGCTATGGGATTGACCTGGTATAGCTCACAGGGTCGAACTCGAGGAGCACGAGATGGCCTTGCGGCCTACGAAGTAGTCTAAAACAATTAAAAATAAAAACAAATTATTTTTGGTGGATTTTTAATATTTTGATATTTTTTTAGATTTTTAAATATGAAGGAAATAAGAAAACAATGAAAACAAGCACAAACAACAAATTATCTAACTACTCGAAAAAGCTCCAAAAATTCCAAACAAAATATTTTTGGATTTTATATATTTTTTACTGTTTTTGGTGAATTTTTGATAATTTTCTGATTTTTATAGAATTTTCTAAAAATGAAATAAAGAAGCAAAACAGTGCTGATGTCTAGCCAGGCTTAAAGGACCAAAATAAAATATATAACGGTCCTAAAATATCTGGAGGTATTTTTCTTGACAAATATAAACAAAAAGGAAAAATAAGAGAAAGAGTTTATTATTTTTGGATTTTGCTATCAATTTTTATAATTTTTATAAGTTTTTTACTGTTTTTCAATTTTTATAATTTTTATATATCCAAAAATGACCAAAATTGGTCAGAAAATCAAGCACACCAAAACACACAAAATATGAATTTTTTAGAATTTTTGAAAAAGTTTTAATATTTTTTTGTGATTTTTAAAGATGAACAGGAAGAAAAAGAGATGTTTTTGAATTTTTAAAAATAATAAAAGGGCTTGAGAATTTCTCAAAAAATTAGTGAAAATTCTACACAGTGACATGAGCAATATTTCAAATTTTCACTTGATTTGGATATAATTTGATATTTTATTTACTACAAACAAGAGCCCACAGTCACATGGACCTATTTGTCATAAAAATATGTTGTGGGGGCCTAAAAGTAACAAACACAGAAGTCCAGGGGGTCCTGGTGCAAAATGTCCAAGATCTCACGTGCGAAGCACGTGTACTGGGCACTCAGGGACCAATATGCAAATAAAATAGTTCCGAGGGCTTATTAGCAACAAGTGCTAAAAGCCCAGGGAACTAATTGCAAATTATCCAATAAATTAGGCACATGTGGAATTAAATCACTCACAGGGGTATAAATGCAATTATACAAAAAGATATTTCATTCCATAACACTTACAAACTACATGCCCATATCATGCAATTTCACCAAAAATACACGTGACGATGCACGTGTCCACAACATACAGGGGTAGAATTGTAATTCAAATAAATGACAAGGTCCTCTATGCAATTTTACCAAACTAAAATGAACTACAGAAACTATTTACAGGACTAAATGATAAACACTAAAAGAGAGAGGGCTTAAGGGTAAATTACCCTTTATTAATCGAGGGGCTGGATGCGCGCCACGCGGATGATCGTGCGGTGGGGACGCGTTGCGGCTGAACAAAGGGGCCCTCGGCTCTGATCCAACGGTGGAGGGTGCGCCACGTGGGGGATCAACGGTCGAGAGTCGATGTGGCTAACCCTCGCTGGATGGAGGGCGGAGAAGAGGCTACGTGTCTGATCTGACGGTGGTTGCTGGGCCTCTTCTTCACCCTGATCGAACGGTCCTGAGATGATCTAGCACTCCTGGGATGAACGGACGGTGAAGGAGACTCCTAGAAGAACTCCTCTCCGGTGAGCTTCGCCGGAGGAATGTTGGGGCGCTGGACCTCCTCGGGGCTGCTAATGATCAGAAAAGAGTCAACGGAGCCTCCCGCGTATGAAAGACCCCTCCGATGGCGCCTACGAACTCCGAGGAGCCCAGGCGACAGCGGCGGAGCTGAGCTCCTGTGCCTGGAAGTTGAGGTCCTCAGATGGACCTCCTCAGACCTGTAAAATAGCATAGAAGGACTCCTGGGTCGAGGGCAAAATGCCTCGACCCAGTTAGAAGCAAGGCAGGTGGTCGGCGCGTCGTGGTGGTCGACCTCCGGCGAGGCGTCGGCGGTGAAGGTCGAAGTCCCCGCTCCGGGGCGAGTCGAGGGGTGCGAGTGGGTGTAGAAGGTGCGGAGAAGACTCGTGAGTGTGAGGGTCGACTCCGATGATCGAGATAGTGACGGATGTGGTCGGAATCGGTGGTCGACGGCGATGAACGAAATTGGGCGTAAATAGAAATTGGCGAAAACTAAGAGGATCTAGGCTTACCAGATGGTCGAAGTCGACTGTGGACGAGCTTTCGAAGCTCTGGGTCCTTGCCTCGAGGGCCGTCGATGCCCGAGGCTCGAGCACCACTCCTGGGCGGCGCACGACGGCGCTAGGCTGCCGGATCGATGGCTGAGCACTCTCTCCTCACTGCGACACCACCCTCAGCTCGCTGTCACTTAGGCGAAGTCAATGGAGGTCCTGTGTAGGGAAATGCAGAGAGCCCAAGATGCGTGAAGAAGAGCCCGGAGCTGAAGCTATATAGTCCTAGGGGTCCGGCTAGAAGGGTGTCGGGCGAGGAAATCGGAGCACGGACCCCGATAACCCAACCCGGGCTTGGATCTAGGATGATCGAGGAACAAATGGAGCCCGGGGTTTGAGGTTTTGGTGATCGGATCGAGTGGCGAATAAATGGAGAAATCAGGTCGGGCACACATGATCCGCGGGGTTGTGGTCCAGGGGGGAGTTGACCGGGGGGTCAACATCCCCCGTGGACAAATGGGAAGCGGTCATGTCAGTAATAATTGTAAATTAAATTTAAAATAGTAAATGGCTGAATTATGTAAAACTCAAAACATGAAAAATGTTTCTTTTATTTTAAACTATTTTTTGTGATTTTTATTTATTTTTTGAAATAAAAATTAAGTATTTACAATATAGTATTAATATATATAGGTATATACAATATTGATTTTTGATTTTTTTAATTCTTTATTTTTGTACATTTTATTCCAATTTTATATTTTATTTATTTATAGGATAAAATTTGGAATAATATGGTATTTTTATTTTATTTTTATTAATTATGTACATGGGTGACATAAATTGTTTTATTTATATACATATGTGGTATATATACAAGGTGGCTCGTGTTTTTTTTATTTTATTTCCTTTTTATTTTATTTTTATTTTTAAAATTTTTTTTATTTATTTACATCATGAAATATAGAATATATACAATTTTATGGGATTTTTATTTATTTATTTATAGGGATAAATAAATAGATAAAGTGCTTTATGTACATGGTGGATCTACAATGATGAAGGGGTTTTCATTTCTTTTTAATTTTCTCATTTTTATTTTGATTTTATATTTACAAATATATACATACAAATACATACCCATTCTCATTTGAATAAGATGAAAATAAATTTTCTTTTATTTACAAGCATATGTGCACATGAGCTTCCTTATCTCCCTCTACTTGGTTCTTTTTGCGGTCAGTCCCATGCTGAGCCCTCCCTTGGAATTAGGTCGCTCAATATTTATTCTAAATAACTCCCTCTTTTTCTTTTATTTATTTATTCTTTTATTTATGCACAAAATTATGCTAATAATGCATATTTACACAATAAATGCTATTTGACAATTATTGTTATTTACAGGAATATACATGTGTTTTGCATAGGTTTTGTAGCTAAAATAAAAGAATAAAGAGTGATGAATGGGTATTCATCACCCCCCTATACTTAACTTTGCTAGTCCCTTAGCAAACACTTATTTGAAAAAGAAGTGAAAAAGAAAAAGAAAAAGAAAAGGAGGGGAAAATGCATGGATTAATGCTGAATATTAAACTTGCCTTCATTAAATTGAAATATGGAGATCGATCAGATCTTTGGATTATTAATGTGTCGGAACCTTATTTGGACTTAAGCTTAAAACCTAACAGCCTCCAAGTTCCACCAATCTATGGGCAAGACTCCTCAATAAACCAGATCAGAATAAGTCTACATACACAAACTCTAATGACCATGAATCTTTCCTTGCAGTGTAAGTGATATGTAGCTTCCCACCTCAGAAGTAACAAAGAAAAAACCTCCCCAACCTGGTAACTCTAATGCCTCGGTCTAGCAACTCTTTCCTCGAGAAGCGGGGTATTCCCTTCTAAGTTCAAGTGCAACCGGCTCAAGAAGAGGGGGAAGAAGAGAATGGACCATGGCCAGTGTAGCCATGTATCCTTGGGAGCTCTAACCAGTGTAGCTGAGTCTCCCGTTGCAAGCTTCATGAGATGTAACATGTATACCATAAGCTTTTGCTTTATTTGACTATATACACTTTGGTGGGATTATTAAATTTTCAATCCGACCTACCACTTTTTTGGAGTTCTTTTATTTTTGCACTTTTTTTTCATGTGCAACTATACAACATATCTACATGGTGCAACATATATACAAGGAGTTTTTCCTCTTGAGCCAGTAGCCTATCCCTCTTTTGAAGCTTTATTGCAAGCCATAACTTCTGTCTTTAGACTTCATCACCACCAGACCAAGTTGAGACACACTTCCTTCACTAGAAGAAGAAGAAGAGAGGTTTCGCCTAGAAGTACTACCCTCATATGCTACCCCAAGCCAAAGGAAACTGCCTCCTCACCACCTCATCCGTGGAGAGCTATGTGTAAAGTGTTGGTGCTAGTAAAGCCATTGTCTCTGAGAGTCATGCGTGTGTTGTTAAGTGCTCTACTTAGGCTCATCAAGTTGACATATGCTCATAGCCTAGTGGACTTAAAGAATTAAGTCACCATGGACCTGAAAAGCCTTAACCCTAAGCCCTATAAGGTTCCTCTTATAATTAAGTGGATTAAGATCTTAATCAAGCTTCATTTTCCAATTTAATTCCAGGCTAGTTTAAATGTCAACTATAATCCAGGAAAAACTATACAAATATTTACAAGGATGCTATTTACAAGTGTTTACAAACGTGCAAAATTTTTGAAAAATGTTTGAAAACATGGATGTATGCATGAATGCGAAGTTTTGCAAAATATTTACACACATTTACACAAGGTTTTTGCAAACTTGTTGTTTTCAAAACATTTTACAAAAATTTTGTACTATATAATAGATTTTGATATAGAAATATTTACAAATCCTTTACACAAATCATTTTACAATCATTTGTACAAAAATAATTTGTATAAATAAATAGGTATGTGCAAGATGAATTTTATATACAAGGGAGAAATTTTTAAATTTTATGGATTTTTAGCCATTTTTATTTATTTACACACTCACACAAAGTACGAGTTATGGCTAAAGTATATATGAAATATATACACCCCCCTATACTTAGCTCGAACGATGTCCTCAGAGTGATCAAGAGCGATGAAGAAGACATAACTTGTGCTTAGTAAAGGGAAGTGAAAAGGCATGGCTAAATACAAAGACGAATGAAAGAATAGAATGAAGAGAACTCGGTGTTTTCCCCTATACTTAGGATCAAGTAATCCTAAGTATAGCAAGCTGTACATGAAGGGAAATCCAAGTGAAGGATGTACAAAGTCTACCCCCCCTATACTTAGGGTGAAATATCCCTAAGTATAGGCAGCAACACAGGGGTAGAAAGAATCAAAAGAATACCCGAGAGTCCTACATCCCCCGTATACTTAGGGTAAAGTACACCCTAAGTATAGCATAATCATAAGATGAGAAAAGGGATGTGGGACTAAAGAATAGAGTGATATGGACATCTGGATCTATACATGTCAGAAGAACAATGAAAATCAGATATGAGATGCAATAGATGTGAGTCAAGAGACCAAATCTCACGCAAAGTGAATAGGGGCAACATCAACGACTCGCGGCTCTTGATCTAGATATGGCTTGAGCCGCTGGCCGTTCACTCGAAAGGTACTCTCAGAAGACAACTCAGATATATCAATACTCCCATTGTCGTGTACCTTTCTCACCAAATACGATCCCTTCCATTTGCTCTGTAGCTTCCCTGAGAATAGTCTAAGCCTAGCATCAAACAACCATACTCTCTGTCCTGGCACAAACTGCTTGTGGCTGATATGGGAATCATGCCACTCTTTCACTCTCTCCTTGTAATGTAGGCTGTTTGAAAAGGTTGTATCTCGAAGCTCCTCCAGGGCTGCTAACTCTGCCCTCCTCTGATCTCCTACACTATCTGGATCCAAAAGTATATCTGTGACAGCCCAAAGTGACCTATGTCTCAGCTCCATAGGTAAATGGCACGGCTTGCCATAAACGAGGCGAAAGGGAGATGTACCCAAAGGAGTCTTGAAAGACGTCCGATATGCCCACAAGACCGAGTCCAAAAGCTGTGACCAATCCTTTCGGTCAGGGCGGATGACTTTCTGCAATATAGTCTTGATCTCCCTGTTCGACATTTCAGTAAGACCATTCGTCTGAGGGTGGTATGAAGTGGCAACTCGATGGTCTATGCTGAACTCGCTAGCAAGGGCCTTTACCTTGTCGTTGACGAAATGAGACCCCCCGTCTGATATCAACACTCTAGGCACCCCGAACCGTGAAATGATATGCTTCCTCAAAAATCGACAAACAGTCCTAGCATCTGTGGTTCGGGCGAGGATGGCCTCAACCCAACGACTCACATAATCAACGGCCAACAGAATGTACTCGAATCCCTGACTCTTAGGGAATGGACCCATGAAATCGATGCCCCATGCGTCAAAAACCTCACAGAAATGAATGGGCTGCATCAGCATCATATCATGCTGTCCACAAGTGCCCATCCTCTAACAGTCAGTACACCTCTTCACGAACTCCTCAGAGTCCTTGAAGAGAGTAGGCCACCATAGGCCGGATTGGAGCACTTTATGTGCCGTTCTTCTCCCAGAGTGATGTCCTCCTGCCTCCAGCTTGTGGCAGTAAGTGAGGACGATGTGGTGCTCCTCCTGAGGAATGCACCTACGCCAGATACTATCCCCTCCCTCATGGTAAAGGATGGGATCCTCCCAATGGTAAAACTTGGCCTTCGCAAGGAAGGTCTCAAGTTTCTGCCTAGGTCAATCTTGTGGAACTTTCTTGGCTACAAGATAGTTCACAATATCAGCGTACCATGGGAGCGAGGCGATAGCAAGGATCGCCTCATCTGGGAAGGTCTCACAAATGGGGTCAGTCTTCTCAGAATCCTCAAGATACTCCAATCGGGAGAGATGATCCGCCACCACATTCTTGACTCCAGGCTTATCCTTAATCTCTATATCAAACTCCTGGAGTAGAAGGATCCATCTGGTCAATCTAGCTTTGGCATCCTTCTTTGCCATGAGGTACCTGATGGCAGTATGATCGGTGAAGATGGTCACTCTAGATCCAATAATGTACGATCTGAACTTATCCAAGGCAAAAACTACGGCTAGCATCTCTTTCTCTGTGACCGTATAGTTCTGCTGCGCGACATCCAATGTACGGCTAGCGTAGTGAATAGCAAAAGGGACTCCATCCCTCCTCTGTCCTAGCACGGCCCCCACGGCAAAATCGGAGGCGTCCTTCATGATCTCGAATGGGAGAGACCAATCAGGTGGCTGAAGGACAGGAGCCTCTATCACACATCTCTTGAGAGTCTCAAACGATGAAAGACACTTGTCATCGACAAGGAACTCAGTGTCTTTCGTCAGCAGATCAGTCAACGGTCGGGCAACCCTACTGAAATCACGAATGAATTGCCGGTAGAAACCAACATGCCCCAGAAAAGACCGTAACTATCGCAAGTTGGACGGTGGTGCGAGTTTGCTAATGACATCCACCTTGGTCGGATCAACCTTCATGCCCCTGCTGGAGATGATATGGACAAGAACCGTCCCCTGAGTTACCATGAAGTGACTCTTATCCCAAGATAGAACCAAGCGTACCTCTATGCATCGCTGAAGGACTCGGTCTAGGTAGTCAAGACAAGAGTCGAATCCGTCGCCGTAGATCGAGAAATCATCCATGAAGACCTCCAAGTACTCCCCCACCATGTCTGAAAAGATAGACAGCATGCATCTCTAAAAAGTCGCGGGGGCGTTGCATAGCCCAAATGGCATGCGTCTGAAGGCATATGTCCCAAATGGAAAGGTGAAGGTAGTCTTGTCCTGGTCTTCTGGAGTAATGGCCACCTGATTGTAGCCGGAGTACCCATCCAAAAAGCAATAATGGCTCTTCCCTGCCAGTCTCTCAATGATCTGAGCAATAAAGGGCAGGGGGAAATGATCCTTCTTGGTGGCCTGGTTGAGTCGTCTGTAATCTACGCAGACCCTCCAAGAAGTGGGTACCCGGGTAGCGATCTCCTCTCCGGACTCCATGACAACAGTAGGGATGCCCGTCTTTTTGGGCACCACATGCAACGGGCTGACCCACTTGGAGTCGGAGATGGGATAGATAAAATCGACGCTCCACCACTTCGAGATTTCCTTCATGACAACCTCTCTCATATTCGGGTTCAGTCGCCGCTGGAACTCACGCGACGACTTTGCCTCATCCTCAAGATAGATGTGGTGAGAGCACAGAGCCGGACTGATCCCCTGGAGATCCTCTACGCTCCATCCTATGTCCTTGAGGTTCTTTTCAAGAACTCCCATCAGACGGGATTCTTGTTCGCCAGTCAAATCAGCGGAGATAATGACTTGGTACATCTCATGCTCGCCCGCAAGGAACCTATACTTCAACGATGCAGGAAGCGGCTTCAGCTCTGGACAGGTCGGTGCTGGCAAATCTGGCTTTTGAAGAATCCGAATGTATGCGGCCAGATCTGCTCGGGAAAATGAGAGCTCTCTCTCGCAAACTGGATTGGGGGAGGGCTGCTCAACTGGACTGTCTCTGCTCTACATAGCATCTACCTCTTCCCGAGAAGCGAGAACGGCTAAGTAATGGTCTGACAGATCAGACTCACTGTCACTGAGGCGACTACTCAAGCCTTCACGTTTATCAATAATCAACCCACATAATTAATTAAGTAATCAAGAGCATGGATCGAAATTTATTATACCCTACTAAGAATGTATAATGGCAAGCAAGTAGGGGTCGAACACAGGAAGCATAGGTGTAAAGTAGATAGATTAAAAGTCAAATGCCTTATGTCTTGTATACTACTTAGCCAATATGGACTTTTTATCGGTTTTTATATTTTTATTTTTTATTTAGTTCTTGATTTTATAATTTTATATTTTGACTTTTAATTTTTTGATTTTATATTTTTCTTTTTATATTTTATATTTTTATATTTTCTTTTTAGAATAAGATATAAAGTGATTTAGAATAATAATACAAGAGAGATAAGAGGGAGATAAAAATGGGAAGAACACTCAAAATACAGGAAATAAAATGTTTTTATGATTTTTTATATTTTTGTAATGTTTTTGTGATTTTTCTAGATTTTTTTCTAATTTTTTTGGTATTTGTAATTAAAAAAATACTAAAATAGTGAATAAATGTTGCTGGTCGAAATTAAAATGAGGATGAAAAATATAAATTAGAGTCCAAAATTCCTCAAATTAATTTTAAATCAAAGATAATAAAACATAGGATATTAGGAAATAGAGATTGTCATTTTAGGATGTTGCTGGAATTTTTAATATTTTTATGAAGGATTCTGGGGTTTTATAATTTTTAAGAGTTTTCTTTTGTAATTTTTATTGATTTTTGGATTGAAACTAAAACACACTAAGAACACAAAATATAATTTTTCTGGAATTTTTCAAAAACTTATTCTAAATTTTATGTATTTTCTAATGCAAACAATACTGAAAATGCATGTTTTTGAATTTTTAGAAATATTCAAATGCAATAAAAATGCGAAACAAAAATTTAGCATGATAATATGATGCAACAGGAACACAAGGTGATTTTTGTGGAATTTTTAGCAATTTATAGATGCATGAAGAAATACTAGAAACATCAAGAAAATACATTCTAACAAGGGTATTTGTACGAATATGGAAAAGCTCAGGGGCCTGCATGCAATTTTCACACAAAATCTATAACTATTTAATAAACTTCGAGGGCCAATAAGAAATGAACAAACATTCAGGACCTTTTCTGCAAAAACACCAAGGCACACGTGACACGCACGTGCCTGACGAGGACTTATATGCAAATATCACAACCTGGAGGGGCTTAATCGCAAAAATGCCAGAAATTTCTAACTGTGAGTAAAAGTTTCTAGACTCGAACAAAATAAGTAAACCCACGGGGGGTCCTCTGCAAAATGCACTGCACCTCACGCGCACCGGCATGTGAGGTGACATGGTGGAGGACCTAAATGCAATTTAAAGGAAATTCAGGGGTGAGTTCCTAAATATTCCAAAACATTTAAAGTGGTAGATAAATGTTTAGGTTCTAAAATGTAAATACAAAATCGTGCGAGGGTATGGGGCAAAATTACCCAGCGCTGTACGATCCAACTGTTGGAATCCCTTCACTTGACACGTAGCGGTGCGAGGGCTCGCGATGACGGTTCGGCTCAATGGACCAGATTTTGTCCTCGGATGGGGATCTACGGCTGGGATGACTCTAGATCGAATGGTAGCTGCACTACTTGGAGCAACGCCTGGATTGGACGGCTGGAAATGCGGGAGGACAAACGAGGAGGAGCTCCGGCCAGGTAAAGTTCTCTAGGCTCTTTCTCCCACCTCTGGCGGACTTGAAGCTCGCAATATAACGCATTTTCTTCCTGGAGGCTCCTCCTACCCGCTAGAGTTCTCAAAAGTCACCGGAGGGCATTAATGTTCGTGCCACAAGGCGGCGGAGCTGGAGGCTCCGAGTGGCTCCGGCGTCTAGTCAGAATCCCTTGCAGCCGCTGATCTTTGCTTGGGACCTGCAGAAGAGAGGTGAAGGGGTCGAGGGCAAGTTGCCTCGACCCCGCGCAGGGTGGAAAGATACAAGTGACGGTGAGGAAATGGATTCGTCGTCGACCGGCGAGCTCGATGCCGACCAAGGCGAAAACCAAGAGATTTGATGACGATTAAGCGATGGATTCTTGAGAGCGAAATGCGTGGATGATTTCTAGCTTTTCTAAGAGCTAAAGAAACATGAGCACAAGAGGGAAAGAGGACCTCACCAAGGCGTGCAGGAAAGGAACTCCGGCGACAACTCCGGCAAGGGGATTCACCTCTATTCGACACCTCTGTGGTTCCCCGAAGAGCCCAACGTGTTCCTGTTGTCACCAGGGACGTCGTCGAGGGCTAGGGTTAGGGTTTAGGCAGTGGAAGAGTGATCAAAGGAGGAAGGGAAGTCGGGGGCGTGTATTTGAAGGGTTGACGAGGTGCGATGTTCAAGGGAGGATCATGGGTGCTGCGATAATCCTAAGCCTGAAAAACACAAGTGCGTGTAAGAGGGATTATCGAGGCAAAACAGTGTAGAAGGAATTGTAGCGAAAGAATGCAAGATTAATTCTTGAAAAATCCGCGAAAGTAGGTCAAAACCCATTCTGACAAGAGGCTAGACCTCAGTCAGAGAGTTGACCGAGGTCAACTAGAGAAAGAACCTGGTTGGTCTACGTGGACCAACCAGAAAAATCTCTGGGAAAAAGTTTTATAAATTCGACTAAAAATAACAAATGATTTAATTAATTTTTGCTATAAAATAAAAAGTGTTTGTTATTTTATGAATTATTTTATGATGTTTTTATTTAATTGTTTGAGGTATTAATTTACAAGTTACCTTTTATAGCCTATATAGGTATATACATCTATATATTTTAATATTTCATTTTTATTTTGTGAATTTAATTTATTTATTTTTGTTTAATATTTTATAAATTTATGAAATATTTTTATACAATTAAATGTATTTTTATTTTATTTTTCTGAAGTGTTTTGTACACTTAAATTAAATACAAGTAGTAATATATCGGTATATACAGGTACTATACCTAGGGGTGTTATATACAAGTATTTTATTTTGTATTTTCTTAAGATTTTTATTCTGATTTTAATGTACATATAAATTATAAATAATATTTATAAAATTATAAAAATATAAAATTATGAAAATAATGAGTAAATAATAAAATGAATATTTTAGTATGTACAAGTATACAATAGGGGTCCAAAACTCAACTTTCAAATCATAGCTCTACAAAATACGAAACCACCTCCATTAAATAGGTTATTTAAAATTATATACAATTAAAAGTGAGTTTGATGCATTTCGAGTTTTTATTTATGAGATACGAGTCTGGGAAGTTGGGATTTTGGAAACTTATTCAGATCATAACTTTTTATCTGTACATTACTTTTGTGTGAAATCAATTTTGTATTTTTCTATATGAGATTATCTACAAATTTCATGTACAAAGTTTATTTATTTGAGATATAGAAAGTGGAACCAAAAATAGGTCCCAAAATGAATAAAGAATCGTTTAAAGTAAAAGGTGTTTTTGTTGTATTTTGGCCCTTATCTCCCCCTACTTTATTCCTTGTGAACCTATTCATCGAGATGCCTAGGTCTCGGGGTTTCCGGCCATAAAATATTTACGATATTTTATTCTTTTTCTTTTCTTTTCTTTATTCTATAATTTTGGCTTAAAAATCACATTTTATACAATATTTACACAATGATGCATGAATGCTAAAATGCCTAAATTAAGCCTATTTACACGCATTTACTAGGGTTTTTAAGGCCAAAATGATAGAATAAAGATGATGAAACGTGGATTCATTAAGACCCTACTCATCCCCGCCAATATTCGTTGATCCCTAGTGATAGTTAAGACAACCACATATCAGATTTTTAGTTCTATTCCTTAAAGGGTCATGCCTCACTATGTCTGGAATGTACCTGAAGGCAGTGAGGCTTTGTGAACCCCAAACAATGATGTTTGTTATGATTTTAAATTAGGTCAAAGTTCAATTAATAGTTCCTTTGTTTTACTTCTTGTTTTTCACTTTTTTTGAGTATTTTTCAATGCAAAGCACCTAGCAATTTTTAAAAATTTCTTTATGTCCTAGATGCTAAATATCAGAGAAGAAAGTGACAAGGGGATGCAAAGGAAATTCAATAATGGAAATCTCACTCTTAAATCTAAATTATGAATGCTCAATTAGAAGACTTACATCTCTTCCCATCTCTCTCCATGAGGGATGCAAGGCAGAAATTTGTAGACCTAATCTACATGCACAATTTGCAACCAAAGGAAATTTACCCCAAACCGAAATTGCTATTAGTCGTGAAGAACCAAAAGCTAATTACTCATAAATCAAACCCAATGTCTTGTCTTAGAGACTCTTCCATACCTACCACAACAGGTCCTACATGCACTATGTAGTGTCTCTTGCAGCATTCGGTTCCAAGTCTAAGTAATAAACAATTAATATTGACTTAGTCCAAACATAGATAAATATAGGTACATGCTTCTATTAAGTGGTTGGACCTAATTTACGAGAAAGCTATCCTAAAATGCTAAGGGCTCATTCCACAAAACAAATGGAAATAAGGCAAAAGGCACAAAATGTGAAAAACAAAGAAAATAAAGTGAAGAAAAAAAGAGAAAATCCAGTGAGCCCTTGATGAATCTCCATTTTATCACCTTTATTCTTTCATTTTGGCCTTGAAACCCAAGCTAAATGGATGTAAATAATAATATTTTGCATAAATTAACATTCATTATTTATCGTGTAAATATTGTATAAAATATTGTATTTTAAACAAAAATAAAAGAATAAAGAAAATAAAAGAAAAAAATAAAATGCCAAAAGTATTTTATGACTCTAAACCCCGAGACCTAAGCATCATGATGACTGAATCGACCAGGAATAAAGTAGGGGAGGATAAGAGCCAATAAACACAACAAAAACCCTAATTTTTACTCTTCAAGATTTTATTTTTGGGAGCCATTTTATTCTTTATTATTTATATTTCAAATCAATAAACTTTGAACATGAAAGTTATAGATAAAAACTATAGAAAAATACAAAAATGATTTCACACAAAAATCATACATGGTGTACATCCTACATTCAGAATAAAATTCCAAAATTCAAACTTCCCGGACCCATATTTTCTCCATATGAATTCGAAATGCTTCAAAATCACATTAATTATATATAACTTTTTATTAGATATATAATTAAGGTGGTTTCATTTAATTTGAAGTTAAGATAGAAAAGTTAGATTTTGGACTTCTATTATATAGTATACATGAATAAAATATTCATTTTATTTATTCTTATGTAAAAATAAACCCATAATAAATTACTCATAATAAAAAAATCATATTAAATACTATTGAAAATAATAAACAATTTTTATTTTTAATCTTTTATTCCATTTATTATTTTATTCTTAATTATTTATCATTTTTAGGTAGTTTTGTCATCTAGTGGCCCTACGTGGACTAATGTAAGCCTGGTCTTGTTTGACCCATGTCAACTCCCTGGAACTCGTAGGACTAGCATCTGTTAGAGTTTTTGACCTCGTTTCAACCAAGTTTGGGGCACAATCCTTAGACCCATTTCGACCGATTTCTTCTTGACTTTTACTCTTTGATGATAACTTTTCACACCAAGATCTTTCATTGATTCGATAATCTATCTATTGAGTTGTAACCTCAATCCAAAATTGCCCCTATATAAGATATCTCCTCCGACCTCCATTCTACTTTGATACCTCTTCCTCCACTATAACCCTAATCTTCGCGCTTCTGGAGAATCTTGGTGACAGTAGGGTCCTTGAGGAAGGTTAAGTGTGTGCATGCGGCATCAAATTGAGGTTGATCCAACTCAACCACCTCCTCCGTAGGGAGCTCACTTCTGATCGGCCTAGATCAGGTAGAGCTTCTTCTTTCGTGTTCTTTTCGTTCCTCGGTGCAATAGTAGAGCAGTATAGCATTTTGTTTCTTGCAACTTTGTCTAGTTTAGTGTAGAATCCAAAAATGTAAGTTACCGGAGCTCCGACTTCTATTTGTCTGGATGTGATCCAAGCGAGTTCAAGTGCCTGAAGAGCATATCTTCCCAAAGAAATATGATTGCCTCGATAAGATATTCCTTTCATTCTTCCTCTATGTTGTTTACATAATCTGGTTCTTTTGGTGTTATAGTTGATGGTTTTTTCTCAATTCCAACTATTTCCACTCGTTCCGATTGTCCTCCACCTCCACAATCGCCTCCAACATCTTTCCCTATCGCTGCTCTATACCCCACACACACCCACTCCCCCTGATCTCGCTCAGGTAAGGAGATCCACTCCCTTCCTGCTTCGCATCATCGAGCAGTGCCACCTCGCCTCATTTCGGATACATTTTCACCCAAAATGGAGCCTCGACCTTCCCCTTTTCATTTTCAAGCTAACTCTGTAGGTCAAGGCCCGTGAGGACTCCATATGGGTCGATTTTTGTCAAAGAGCAGGCTCCTGGAGCTCCTGAACTTCCGCGATCTCTGAGGACCACTCCGCCATCCCATGGAGCCACTTGAGACCACTAGTAGGTCTGCGATGCATCCACACACCTTCCCTTACATTTCGCAGCACCGGAGACCGTCAAAGGAAGAAGCATGTCCAATCAAAACTCGAAAGAAAATGTGTTCTTAACTATCATTCCTAGTCATCCCTCCACCATTCGATCAGGAGTCTCGCCTAGTTCTCTCAGCTACCGTTGGATGCACGAGCCATTGATCTTTGATCTCGCCATTGAGACCTAATATCACCCATATGAAGTCGAAGCATCATATGCGATTGCGAGGACGACATGAGGATAAATGGGAGCATCAACGTACGCCGTCTGATCGCGTGGGAGAGGGTAATTTTGCCATTTACTCTCCCATATTTTGTATTTTGTTTTTATTACTTAAACATTTGTCTATAACATAAAAAGTTTGGACATTTTATAGTTTAACCCCTAAGCTTCCCATATTTGTATTCGAGTCTAGTACATGTCACCTCATCTGCTTGTGCACGTGAGATGACTGACTTTTGCGTTAAGCCCTTGGACTTTTTAAATTTCATTTTAGTCCTTATTTTTGAATTATAGTATAATACTTTCTGGAAAAAATACATATGCCCCCTAAACTTTGTAGTAATTGTAAAATACCCCTTCAAGTATTGTTTAGAGGATATATATGGGGAAATTACATTTTTGGCAACATATTTCTTTGAGGTGTTTGGGATACTAAAGGAACATTAAATATTTGCATAAATGTCCCTCTAAAATTGTATTTTTCTCTTTGTAGATTTTATTTCGTTAAAAATAGCTCCTTGCCTCTAAAATTCTTAGAAAATCTCGTAAATACCTGATGTATATCTATACTTACATTTTTTGTTAGGTATTGAAGGTTTATTTTCTATTTATTTAAAATAAAAAATAGAACTTTTATTCCTTATTTTACTATTAAAATCCTAAAAATATATATTTTTTTTAAATTCCAAAAAAATTATTTTATTTATGATGGTATTTTGAACCTATAGAACAAAAATCACTAAAAACAAAAAGAAAACACTAAAAGTTAAAATGCTCCAAATCATCGCAAAAAATATTAAAAAATCAAAAAATATTTGTTTATTTTTCCTAATTTTATTTACTATATTTATTATATATTAAAAATAGTTTTGGAAAATTTCAAGCCTTTTAGATATTTTTATTTTCCAAAACATTTTATCTTAATTATTGTTTTGCCTTATTCAATTAAAAATACAAAAAAATAATGAAAATTATAAGGAAAATACCAAAAACAAAGAGAAAACACAAAGCATTTTTTGTGATTTTTAAATTTTATTTCTATATTTATAAATATAAAATCTATCTCTATATACACCTATCTATATATACTCATATTGTAATGATTAATTATTATAAAAAAATGAACTTAAAATTAGGAAATTTTAAAATAAAACAAAAAAGTATAAAATGAAATACCTAACAAATTATAAAACAATTCCAAAAAAATTAATTAAATAAAAAACTCATAAAAATCCAAAAACCTCAAAAATTCTCAAAACATTCATTATCTATTTTTAGTCATATTTTCTTGTCTATCCCCCATTCTCTCTGTGTTCAACCCCTATTTTACTTGTCCATTATACAATTTATTATAGGGTATAATAAAAGTTGACCCCTTACTTGATTTATTTAATTCATTGTGTGGGTTAATTGTTGATCGATCATGTGATCTCGTGAAAGATCGCCTCAGTGACATTTTGTCTTCACTTTTTCAATGAGGATAATTTTTAGACCCTCGTAAAATCCGTTCTTTTCAAATGGTACCATTATTAGGGAGCAACAAAGTGTAGCATTTTTGTACATTATTCTCTCTTTTATTTCTGATATTTCTATTTACTATTTTTTTTACTATTCTGACCATTTTCTATGCTGATATTTCTTGCGAGGTACTAGATGGTAAAGACGACCTCTTAGGAGGTTGACGAACTCAAGCCAACTAGGAGACAATAGGAGAAGGAAGCAAAGGTAGAAGGAGACCAAGCAGTCACTTTTTTGTTTTTGTTTTTATTTAGTGAGAGAGTGTTTTATTTTGCTTTTTATTTTGTAAAATAATTTGGAAAAACTTTAGACATTAAAAACTACCACTTCACGAGGTCTAGCACCTAGGTGATTGTTCAATAGGAGGCCTCATCAAATTTCTCATGTTTTCTTTGCTTTTCTTTTTCTTTGTTTCACGAGTTTTGAGTTTTTCACTTTTCTTTTCATTTGATTCGTGTGATTGTGCCTTATTTCTAGGATTTATTTGCTCGATAGAATAGGTCCAATGCCCTAATTATAATTGCATGTGCCTACAGTCTCATGCTTGGATCTAGCCAAATATAATTGTTGGTATTTGGATTCGAAACTACATGCCTTGAGAGATTCCATACAACGCTTGCAAGACTCGTTGTGGCAGGCACTGAGGAATCTCCAAGAACGTACTCTTTGTTTCTTTTCTAGATATTCGATTCTTGTTCTTCACTTAATCACATCTCCTATTCTAGGGCACTTTCATCAGCTTGCCTTGCATATAGAGTAGGTTTTAATTCCATTTAGCATCGTGCATGAAAAGAGATGGAGGCAAGGTGCGCATTTCTATCTGAGCATACATCATTTGTTTTTACTTGCATTTCTTTTCTGACTCTCTCCCTCTGATTTTGACCACACAAGATACTATAGGAATTGATACCTCATTAGGATTCATGCATTTTTATTAAAAAATACAAAAAAAGTGATAACCAATAAAATTGGGACCTATAATCTTACTTGACCCTAAAATTAAAAAGAAAAATCCTTGTATTGGGGGGAATAACCTAATCATTATATTCAACATTTTATACTTGCCACGTACACACTAAGGATTAACACCCAATTCCCAGGCCTACCTGCATGTTTATATGACTTTTTGAAATTCACCTGACTTTAAAAATAGAAAAGATAAAAAGTCTGAACTTTCACGGTCATCATTGTCTTGAGTTGGTGAATTGAGGGGTTTATTTGTTTATATTTGTGTTTGTCTATGTGCATACTCGATCTTCTCTAAGCATTTACACCTTTTTCTTGGATATCTTGACTTGACCTTCGTGCTCTCTGATGAATCTGTGATTCATCACTCCAAAAGTCAAAAATAGAGCCTTGTTCCCGAGAAAATAGAGGCATATTTCCCCTTATATTGCATAAATAGCATTCATGCATATATTCATAACTCATGCAGTTTAGCAGCTCATTTGCATTTAAATAAGAAGCCAAAAATCCCCTGTAAAATACCCATGCACTAAAATAACCTCTTCTCTATAATATGTACTCCTTAGTTAATAATATAGGGAAAAAGGTCAAAAATCCCCTTTGTAAAATAACCAATATAGCCTGAGAACCCCTGTACACTAGAATGCACATAAAGTCCTCATGCAAACTCTGAATTAGGTCTACTTACTTTTAGAATACTACACATTAAAAGACCTTTAAAATGAGACTAATTTCATTGAATTTGGAGCTTGTATGGGAAAGATGGGTTTTTGGGCCACTTTGTATACTATCTATGTATATCTATGTATCCTTGTATTTATGTATCATATTTGACCTCATCTTCGTCTTTGGTCAACATGAAACTTGTAGACCTCATCGAGATCTACAACTTTCATGTTTTGAGTTTTTCCAAATTCGGCCCCCTCTTCTCTCTACAAGTGTATTTTTTCTCCAACCACTCACAACAGGCCACGTGGCGCCCTCTGGTTGCGCCACGCGGCCCGCTTCCCCTCGCCTCACCCGCCTGCATCCTCAGCTGTTGGATCTCGCTTCAGATCCAGCGGTCCAGCCTTTTCCACGCGCACTTAAATCCATAGCCATCAGATCTCCTCTTGCCTTGATCTGCACTGCCCATTAGCGCCTTCACCAGAGCCATCCACATGGCAGCATCTACGCCGCTTGATCAGACTTTTGATCTCCCCATCACAGCCGCCCCTCTTCCAGCGAGTCTTCGCCCTTCGATCCGCTCCATCTCCTTATCTAGGCCGCTCGTTCGCGCTTCGCCCACAACGTGCCACGTGGCTAAACCACAGCCCTTCATCTCCGCGCCCCAGATCTAATCCAACCCGACCAGCTCCCCCTCGATCGCCACTGTTGGATCACACGATCCAACGGTGGAGACCTCGTCTCCTACCTCCGGGCGCCCCTCTCTCCCACGTCCCTTGCCTTGCGGGAGGGGCGCCCCCTTCCTATTCTTGGACGCACGTCAGCCATCCTCTCCGACCGCTGACACCCCCACAACGTCACCCACTCGTCCCTCTCCCTCGCCGTCTACCTCACGCTCCACCACTTCCACCAGAATCGCCCCACGATGACCACCAACCTCGCCTCGTCACCAGCCAAACCATCACCTACACCTTATAAATACGTCGCCACCGGCAACGTTCACTCCCATCCGCCACTCCAGAGAGCTTCCCTGAGCTCCGAGCTTTCGATTGGTGACAACAATTCGACGATTCCGTGAGCGACGAAGGGCTTCTTCTCCGGCAAGATCCACGACGCCGCCGCCGTGTTGCAGCCGCTCCTCCGAGTAGCTGCACGAGCTCGGGACCCTACCGATCCCTAGAGCGACGACCCTAGAACTCGAGACCGAGCTCCGATCCCCAGGTATCCCTCCATCCATCGTCCGATCCTTTTTCTTATTTTTTCTCCGATTTCTCCGACTCTATTCGCCGCCACCGGCCACCTTCTCGCTTCCAATCCACCTCGACGAGCTTCGCGTCGAAGCTCCCATCCTCGCTGTCCCATTTACACACTCCGACGACGCCTCTCGCACTATTCCGACCAATAGCTCCGCCATTTGGTCGGAGCTCATCTCCAGCTCACCTCCTTCTCACCGTAGGCCTCGCCGACCATCTACAACTCTCCACGAGCACTCGCACGCCTAGGCTATCTCTTCTAACCCCCTGCAGGAACTTGGCTTCTCACTGAACGGAAGCTCGCCGGAGACGCTATCGAGCTTCATCGACAGAGACACCGGGGCCCTCTCCGACGCTCCCGAGACCACCATTATCTCCGCCTCCACGCCACGAAGCATCCGGGCGATCTCTGACAAGCCGGAGAGCATCATCAACACGAGGAAGGACGGGCGGAGCTACAGCCCGATCGCCGGAGCCCCGCCTTCTCCTCCGCAGGAGGCGGAGGGCCGTCGAGGAAGAAGAGCAGCTACCGTTCGATCAAACGATCGAACGGCCCTCACGTCGCCACGCGTCCCCTCACCGCGGTCGTCCTCAACCGTTGATCGCTCCCCAGATCTGACGGGTTCTCCCATTGCCACGTGTCTTCACCGCCACCCGTTGGATCGATCTTGATCCGAACGGTCCGAATCACGCCACGTCGACATATACCGAGCCTTAGCCCCAAGCCTAGGCTCGGACAACTCGGACAATCCGAGCCTCACTCCGGACCTCCAGAGAGCCCGAACCTCGCTCCGAGCCGCCGCAGCCCCCCCGAGCCTAGGCCGCCCACGTGAGGAGCACGTGCAGCCTGGGCAAATTGCACAGAAGTCCCTGGAGCCTTCCAAAATTGCAAAAAGGTCCCTGTGAAGCAGACCCCACGTGAGGAGCACGTGCCCTGTGGAGAATTTGCACGAGAGTCCCCCTCATTATAGGTAATTGCATTTGAGTCCCTGTTTGCATATTTGCTTATCGTAATTTAAATTTCCTATATTGCATTTACACCCCTGTGTTTGCACGCATCCCTAGGTTGCATTTCACATCATTCTGAAATTCTAAAAATTGCATTTTGTTGGAAATTTTGTCCTCTGTCTATTGGTACATAATTTTGTTAGTTCATTTGAATTATTAGTGAATTAATTGGTGAATTGTTGACATATTTTGCCCCGTGACACCTTTTGATTTATAGTTAATTCTTTGTGCTTCCAAAATTCATTAAAAAATTGACAGTAGCTTAAGGACATAATTTTTAACATACCATAAAAATT
The DNA here is from genome assembly GCA_037367405.1 of Ottelia alismoides. Taxonomy (NCBI): domain Eukaryota; kingdom Viridiplantae; phylum Streptophyta; class Magnoliopsida; order Alismatales; family Hydrocharitaceae; genus Ottelia; species Ottelia alismoides. The sequence continues at coordinate 213,829 of JAZKJV010004583.1, forward strand.
TCATAGCATTTTCACGCATATCGAGGCCTAAATAAATTGTTGAGTAATTTTCTTAGATTAATTTTAATTAATTCATTTCACAGTGAAATTAAGTTCTGTTAATTTTCCTAGGTCCCTTCTCATTAGAGCCACCTAGGATAATTTTAGTTCTTGAAAAAATTGTGGTTTGATATTTATTAAAAATTCAAACACTGAAAATCACCCTGTCTGTTCATTTAATTCACAGTAAATTTATTTACTGTCGAAAAATTCAAAAAAAATTAGTGTAGGTCATTTTCATCATCATTAACCATCTGGCCAATTTTCATAATTTTTGGACTTCATTTGATATCATAATTAAACTGAACACTAAATTGGCCTGCATTGTCGACATAAGTCTGCATAAAAAAAATTATTAAAAAGGAAAAAATTACTCCTTGAAAATCACACACTTGGATCCTTGCTTAAATTCACCTAAGGAGACAGATGCCTCCCTGAGATCGACCTTGGACTTCCACCAAGTGAAAAAATATTGCCGCTTAAAATTAACTTCATATTAATCCATAAGTGGTTTTTGATTAACCCCTCGTATCCGACTGCAACGAATCACATGAATTAATTTGGACATTAAATTGATCGAATTAACATAGGGTGCGGGAGCGTTGTCAAAATGGCGTCGTTGCCGGGGAGGCACGACTTAGGTTATTTTTTAGCAAATTTTTGAGTGTTTGATTTTCCTTCCCCGGGTAGTCTGACCCCCAGTTTTCTTGTAATTATTTTCTCCCATTTTTGCATTATTTTATCTTTGTGTAACTCTCTGACCTCCAATTATTTTTTGTGCGAGGACCGCGAGGAGTCGGCGACGCTTCGAGGACTTAGCATTTAAATTTTTGAGTGAAAGAGAGGCTTTGTAATTACATTTTACTTTATTTTTCTTTCGCATCATTTCCAGCGGTTCCCGTTTGGGATCTCGCGTGTGTAAAGATAGTGAAACTGTGTCCCGTGTGCTGTGTGGGTGAATTGTAACTTAGCTTGCACTAGCGGCTCCTCGAGCCACTCTAGGACTTGTTTGTGCTCGTAATCAATAGGACCACACAATACACTTAAAAGACGCACCTAGACCGCAGTACTTAGTCAAAATTAAACTGTTCTTCATGCTAATAGAACTGCCTGTCTAGGAGCGGCTTTTCATCGCTTGCATTTGCATGTAGAGTAAAGTTTTCAATTCTGTATTGCATCCTGCATAAAAAAAGCGAAGGGATCACTGTAAGTATTCTCTACTCAACATAGCATCATCGATTTTTCGTGCATCGGCTTTTCTCGATTTCCCCCTCTGATTTTCTCACTTAAATTAAACAGGAAATTGGGACTGTCCGATAGGCGTGCTTTGTGGTGGACTAATTAAAGTGATAACTTAACTTTAAAAATCGGGACTGCTAACAGTATTGACCAAAAAAAAGAGAATAAAATCTGAAAATTGTTTGCGGGAGATTAATCCCCGACCTTGTTTTCAGGCTGAGTGAGGGTACTTGAGTGTGTGTGAACACCTTAAGGCAGAGCCCAAATCCCCACCTTCCATATCACGAGCCAACTGATCTTAGCAAATATCACGAGTGGTATACTTTTAAACTCATTGACAAGTACCAAGTAGCCTCCGCCTTCACAGGTAGATAGGGGCGAACCAGCGGTACTCTGCGACAAGGCCTAGCTTTGTCAGCCTCCGCCTGAGTACAGGTAGATAGGGGCACGTCATTGAGTCCCCACTCCGGATAGGAGCGAAGAAAGGGAGGATCGGCGGTATCTTAGGCGACAGGATAAACAGGGAAGACGCATCCGGCTCTAAGCCGACTTTCCTCTAGGCCGCGTAATCCTTGCTATTTTTGCTTGAATATCACACTTAAAAACTACAAGATAAATTTGACTCAACTTTGAGTCCTTCACTGTGTTGAGTGTGAACCCAGGGTCTTGGATTGTTCGTGTTGCTTGCTTCAGGTTGGAGTAAAATCCTATCTTCTTCCTTCTTCATCAAGATGAGTGATTGGGGAGATCTCGACGCGCTATTCACTGATCTCTCTATGAGTCCCCCAAATAACTCGTCTTTCTCGGTCCAAGCGCACCTGGGACCACCCAGGACTCATGACCCTCTTGAGTTCTGGTTCCCTCATGCTCAGGGTGGTTACTCTCAAACCAACCCTTTTATCTCCTCCGAGATTACCGAGGAAGATCATTGCCTCGGTAATCCCTTCCTTGATTTGCCCTCTAACACCGATCTTATTTTCCAATCCCCAGAACTAGAGGACGAGATGCCGCCAAAAGTTCCACCAGATGAGGAACAAATTAAACAGATTCTTGCCCGCCTCGCTGAAGCCGAACAGAGGAATGCAGATCTCACGGCGCAGATGGGACGGATCATAGCAGCAGAAGGAATCGACCGACCAATGGTTGATACCTATAACCCGGCGGAGAACGAGATTCAGAACTGGTTGGCACCTGCAGTTCCCGCCCAGGCATTTGAGCTGAAGCCCCACTTCCTTAGTCTGCTTCCGAAGTTCAACGGAAACCTTAATGAAGAACCATACACTTTCCTCCGTGACTTTGAGTTGGTGTGCAACAATCTTAGTCATCCCAATGTTGGCCAAGATTATATTCGGCTGAAGGCCACCCCTTTTGCCTTAGGTGATAAGGCTGCTCATTGGCTGAAAAACTTAGGGGTGGTATGTACTACCTGGATGCAGTTCAAGGATCTTTTCTTGAAGAAGTTCTACCCTCTCAGTAGAACTAATCAGATGAGAAAAAAGATCGCCAGCTTCGCTCAAGGAACCAGCGAACCGTTCCATGAGGCTTGGGACAGGTTCAATGACTTAGTACAGAAATGCCCCTGCCACGACATTTCAAAGGCGATCTTAGTCCAGACCTTGATCTGTGGTTTAACCCCAGAGATGCAGGGGTTAGTCAGTGCCGCCTGTGGAGGAAGCTATCTGAACAAAAACGAGCATGCTGTATGAAAGATCCTAGAGCAGATGGCGGAAATCGGCAGGTCACAGGCCACACGGGCCTATCAGTTGTCTCCCTCAATCTTATCCAATGAGACAACTAAAAGGACTGTTGCAGATCTGACTGAGGACCTCATCCCCAGCATGGGGATGATAGCCGACAAGCTTACCATGGTCGAGCAGATCCACAAGAGAGTCGCGGAGATGGAGTCTCTTTCGAGCCTTCCCAAGAAAGTGGAGGAACTCTCTAAAAAGGTAGCTAAGATCAAACTACCCGCCCCTTCTGCACCACCTGTACCTGTACATCGAGTCCATCTTGTACAGGAACAGGCACCGGGGTCTCAGAGCAGCTGGGATCAGACTTATACCCAGCCGAACCATCATGCACCCCCACCAGTGGAAACGGAATACGAGGAGCCTCTGCCTGTATACGAGATTAACGGGCTTTGGTATAGTCGTGACCCGCTAGTCCGGCAAATCGAGATGGGGAAGGATCAGGCACACCGCCCAACCCCAGTCTACCAAGAGACCAGGCCCGTCACAGTCCCGCGATACCAGTCCAGGCCAGAACAAGGGTACCAACCGCAGCAGCGCACCTACCAGCAGGGGCCAGCACCGTCCCATCAGCAGCAGTATCGGCACGGCCAGCAGGGCCAGTACAGGACCGCATCCACTCAGCAGCCAGCCCAGCCCACCGAATTGGAGTCCCTGACCTTGGCAATCCAGACCCTGTCTGATAGGGTCCAACAAATGCAGAATGACTACCTGGGCATGAGAACCGACATCAATCGGGTCTCTCGTGCCCAGGACCAACAAATGGCGCCAAGGACCCCAATTCCCGCACAGGTTCAGGCCAACCCAAACAGCATACACCAGGGCCAGAATCGACCTAGAGATCAGGTATATTACTCAGATAATTACTTATCTGAACATGAGATCCTTTCGTACGATAATGTCAATCATATGTCCCTCAGGAGCGGAAGGACCGTGACCATACCTGATCGGGCAAGGGCCCAAAAGGAAGGAGCCTCCGAGAATCTACCTGAGTAGAATTCGGAGGAAGAAGAGGAGGAGCATCCCCACCACCATCCCCAGCAGAAGAAGAGGACATCTGAGTCCTCGAAGCAGCATTCCCGCATCCACCTAGAGTCAGCCGACACCGATGAGCCCGCACCTCCATCTGAGGAGGATCGTCTAGAAGAAGCAGAAGAAGCATCACCGGTCTCGCCTCAGCATTTTCTTTTTGGTCAGAGTCCAAGTCAGAGTCTGTATCAGAGTCAGAGTCAGAGTCGTGTCCAGAACTCAGTTCCAGCAGTTAATGAGAATATTTCAATTCCAGAACCTGAGTTGGAGTCAATAATCCCTTTCCCCCGAGCTCTCAAGGGTGGAAAGAAGAAAATCAAAAAAATCCAAAAAGATGACCCTGAGATGGCTGAATTTTGCAATAAACACATCAAGGTCACAATCCCTTTTGACAAGTTCGTGGAAATGACCCCTGCATTCCAAAAATACCTTAAGGTGAGATGCACACCTACTAGGGTTAGCAGGAAGACCAAAAGCCGTGTTGAGAAACACGTTTTATCAGTAGCCACGACTTGTGCAATAAAGAACTCGTTTCCTCGGAAACGAAGAGACATGGGTGCACACTATGTAGTGAGTCATGTTGATGACATCGCGTTTGCACGCAGTCTCCTGGACAATGGTTCTTCGATCAACTTAATGCCCACAACCCTCTATGAGCAGCTTAATCTCGGACCTCTTAGGAAATCTAGAGCTATTCTGCAGTTTGCTGACAAATCCACTAAGTGGTCCCAAGGAGAGTTAAGGAACATTGTGATCAAAGTCGAGGGGCAAGAATACATGGTGGACTTCACTGTCCTAGATATGGAAACCCCTCGTAATTGGAGAGATTCCCAGATCATTTTAGGTAGGCCCTTCCTCAGAATAGCGGGGGCCTTATTTGATTATAAGAATGGGAAGATTCTGTTCCAAACTCCCGGCGGAGATGAGGAACTTGAGATGAAGCAGACGAGATGGCAGAGACCGGACTCCGAATCCAGCACCGAGTACTCTTCTACCGGAACAGACTGTGAGCATGTAGACGTAGTTGGGCCATGGAGACAGAACCCAGCCAGCATCGATGTGTCCATCTCCTTTGAAGATGATCCAGTGCATGAGTCAGTCTGTGAGATCCTCAGGAATGAGTACAACTCTGAACCTGCATCGCCCTACATCTTCGATGACGTAGAGGCCCAGTTGGGCCTGTCAGTCCTTACATCCTTAGGACAATCGGAAGATGAGGATGACGAGTCGGACGAGGCGTTTGCCGATTGTATGGAAACTTTTGACGATCCGACTCCAGAGCCGCGCTTGGTGGCAGCTATTACAGAACATGATCCAGCCACTTCCAACACCGAACCAGATCAGATTGAGCCAGACTTCTTAGACGATTACACTATTCCTGAGCTCAAACCTCTTCCCACAACCCTGAAATATGCCTTCCTTGCGGGCTAAGACAAGAAATTTCCGGTCATTATCAGTTCGCAATTGACCGAGGAGCAGGAATCTCGCTTGCTAGAGATCCTGGAGAAGAACCGCAAGGCAATAGGCTGGAGCATTTCTGATCTCCATGGGATAAATCCCGCTCTGTGTTCGCACCATATTTACTTGGAGAACGAAGCCAAACCCTCTCGTGAATTCCAACGCCGGTTGAATCCAAATTTACGAGAAGTTGTGAAAAAAGAGATAGAAAAATGGTGCGATGCGGGTTTCATTTATCCAATCTCCGACTCTAAGTGGGTGGCCCCAATCCATGTTGTCCCGAAAAAGTCGGGAATTCAGACGACCACCAACGAGGACAGAGAGGAGATCGTGACGAGAATACCCACGTCGTGGCGCGTCTGTGTGGATTACAAACGCTTGAATGCCGCAACGAAGAAGGATCATTTCCCTCTACCGTTCATTGATCAGATCCTCGAAAGATTAGCGGGGAAAGAATTCTTCTGCTTCCTTGATGGGTTCTCGGGTTACAATCAAGTAGCCATAGCTCTAGAGGACCAGGAAAAGACCACGTTTACATGCTCCTTTGGTACCTATGCTTTCAGGCGCATGCCTTTTGGGCTATGCAATGCTCCAGGTACTTTTCAAAGGTGCATGATTGCTGTATTCGCCGAAATGGTCGGCGAATTCCTGGAAGTCTTCATGGATGACTTTTCGGTCCACGACGATTCTTTTGATTCCTGTCTTAGGAATCTGGACCGAGTCCTCAAAAGATGTTGTGAGGTTAATCTGGTGCTCTCCTGGGAGAAAAGTCACTTCATGGTGACGGAGGGCATAGTGTTGGGGCATGTCATCTCCAAGAGAGGAATGGAGGTTGACCCTGCCAAGGTGGACGTGATCAGACGACTCCAGCCACCAACCAACGTAAGGCAGTTGCGGTCGTTCCTCGGGCATGTCGGATTTTATCGAAGATTTATCAAGGATTTTTCTAAGATTGCCCGACCGCTAACTGAGCTTTTAGGCAAAGACACAGAGTTTATTGTAGATCACAAATGTCTTGAGGCCTTTAAGCTGTTACAAGGAATGATCATGGACGCACCCATCTTAGAAGCCCCAGATTGGTCTCTACCTTTTGAGATCATGACGGATGCCTCAGATTATGCTGTTGGGGCTGTATTGGGCCAAAGAAGAGACGGCGTCCCGTTCGCAATTCACTACGCAAGCAAAGTGCTTGATTCTGCTCAGCGTAACTATACAGTTACAGAAAAGGAAATGCTTGCGGTAGTGTTTTCCTTGGACAAATTCAGATCTCACTTAATCGGATCCAAGGTAACCGTGTTCACAGACCACACGGCACTACGATATTTGATGGAGAAGAAGGACGCGAAGGCGCGTCTTCTTCGTTGGATTTTACTTATCCAGGAGTTTGATTTGGACATCCGTGATAAACCTGGAAAGAAGAACGTAGTGGCCGATCATCTTTCTCGTCTCGAAGATCTTAATACTTCCGAGGTTTCCCCGATTCGAGACTACTTCCCTGACGAGTCGTTTTTTGTTATCGATTCACTCCCATGGTACGCCAATATCGTGAACTATCTTGTCTCCAAGAAAGTTCCCGAGGATTGGCCCAAGAGCCAAATCGACCGACTGAAGTCGGATGCTAGACACTACCATTGGGAGGATCCGATCCTTTTCTTTGAAGGACCAGATTGTGTCTGGAGACGTTGTATTCCTCAGGAGGAATACCAGAGTATCCTTTCTTTATGCCATAGCTTAGAGGCAGGAGGACACCACTCCGGGAAGAGGACCGCATGGAAGGTACTTCAGTGTGGCTTTTACTGGCCGACTCTGTTTCGCGATGCCACCGCCTTCGCGAAGTCATGCCCAGTTTGCCAGAGAATGGGAGGAACCGTTGGTTCCAAGGATGAGATGCCAATGCAGCCGGTCATCATTTGTGATGTCTTTGATGCCTGGGGCATCGATTTCATGGGCCCATTCCCTGTCAGCCACGGGTTCGAATATATCCTCCTTGCGGTAGATTATCTGTCCAGATGGGTGGAGGCTATCCCGACTCGAGCCGCAGATAGCAGGATTGTCTGTAAATTCATCAGAGAGAACATAATCTCTAGGTTCGGGATCCCCAAAATGATGATATCAGATGGGGGTAGCCATTTTGTAAATCGGGAGGTGAAGAAACTCCTGAAGGACTACGGCATCGAACACCGTGTCGCGAGTCCTTACCACCCACAAACCAATGGTATGGCTGAGGTGTCGAATAGGGAGGTGAAAACCATATTGCAAAAGCTTGTCCGCCCGGACAGGAAGGACTGGTCTCAGATCTTAGATCAAGTCCTCTGGGCATATAGGACGGCTTACAAGACACCGTTAGGCACCTCCCCATTCCGAATGGTATTCGGAAAGCCGTGCCATTTGCCCGCAGAGTTAGTGCACAAATCAGAATGGGCAATAAAGAAGGTCAACTGGAACACACACCTGGGTCAGAAACAGAGAGACATGGATCTGAATGAGCTTGTGGAAGTCAGAAACTGAGCATACGACAACAGTGTGGTGTATAAGGACAAGGTGAAGCGTTGGCACGATAGATATATCAGACGAAAGACCTTTGTTCCTGGACAGAAGGTATGGTTGTTCAATGCTAGGCTGAAGATTTTCCAAGGGAAATTAAAGTCTAAGTGGACGGGACCATTCGTTGTCCGTACGGTGCATGATAGTGGATGTGTCGAGATCTCGGATCTCGCAGATGACGCACCGACATTCCTAATAAATGGGCAGTTGTTGAAGCACTTCGTTGAATCCAATGAACAATTAGTCCATGTGGAGGAGATTGTATTCATGCGCGAGACAGATACAGCAGATACCCCTCAAGCCGTGTATGAAACCTTGCAGCAATGAACTCCAGCCATCAGCAGCATCTTCGAAAGATTCAGACCGACTCATATGTGTATATCATTCTTCCTGTATATCCTATCCTTTACCCCCACGATTCTAGTAACCCATTCCATCCCCACATCATCGAGCCATTATATTGGACTATACTTAGGATGACCAGATCCTAAGTATAGGGGGGAGGGGTCACCCGAGTCGATTCACTATACATCCTCCAGATCACATTGGTCCTCATACTCATTTCCTACCGATACTTAGGCTGACCTGATCCTAAGTATAGGGGGGATCGATGCCCGCATTGATACTTACCCACATCTCATCTTTCCCTCGTCCGCCCCATTTTTTGATCTTCATCTACACTTAGGCTGCCAGAGCCTAAGTATAGGGGGGCGAGACGACTTCTATACTTTTTGTTGCTTTTGGCTCTCCTACGCTTAGCACGAGCTATGTCTTTTTCCTCACTCTTCGTGCTCTGAGGACATAGCACACGCTAAGTATAGGGGGGCGTAAAAATCGGAAAAAATATATATATATATATGTATATAATAATTAAATAATGAAAAGAGGCTTCTTATTTACTCATGCATATTATACCTGCATCCAATAAAAAGAAAAAGAGTCTTGCATTTTCATAGCATGACATCTCATCTCATCTGCATACTTTGCATATGCAAAGTGAAAAGCTAGTGGGTTCTGGACCAAGTTATGAGCAGATATTGAGCATGGAAATGATTTGACCTTAATCCACCTAATTTCAGAGGAACCTTATAGGAACTGGAGTTGAGATTTTTCAGGTCAGGTGACTTAATTCTTTAAGTCTGCAAGTCTATGTTCATATGTCATCTTGACAAGCCTGAGTAGAGCACTTAACAACACACACATGACTCTTAGAGATAATGGCTTTACGTGCACCAGCACTTTACACATGGCTCTCTACGGATGAGGTGATGAGGAGGCAGTTTTCTTTAGCTTGGGGTAGCATATGAGGGTAGTACTTCTAGGCGGAACCTCTCTTCTTCTTCTAGTGAAGGAAGTGCGTCTCAACTTGGACTAGTAGTGATGAAGGCTAAAGACAGAAGCAATGGGTTGCAATAAAGCTTCAAAAGAGGGATAGTCTACTGGCTCAAGAGGAAATTTCTTGTATCTATGCTGCACCATGTAAATATGTTGTACAGAGGCATTTTGAAAACAAAAATGCCAAAAAGAACTCCAAAAAAGTGGTGGGTCGGATTGAAAATTTAATAACCCCACCGGAGTATACGTAGTCAAGAAAAGCAAAAGCTTATGGTCACCATGTTACATCTCATGAAGCTTGCAGCGGGAGACTTAGCTACACCGGCTGAGCTCCCAAAAGTCTATACTTCTTCCCCCTCTTCTTGAGCCGGTTGAACTTGAACTTAGAAGGGAATACCCCGCTTCTCGAGGAAAGAGTTGCTAGACCGAGGCATTAGAGTTACCGGGTTGGGGGAGGTTGTTTCTTTGTTACTTCTGAGGTGGGGAGTCATTTATCACTTACACTGCATGAAAAGATTCATGGTCATTAGAGTTTGTGTATGTAGACTTGTTCTGATTAGGTGAGTTGAGGAGTCTTGAATAGAAGACTTGTGGAACTTGAAGTCTGTTAAGTCTTAAACTCAGATCCCAATAAGGTTCCGACACATGATTAATCCAAAGGTCGAGGCAAGCTCTATTTTTAACTTTTGTTCATGACCTTGGTATGGAACCCAATCTCATTTCACTCTTGCATTTCATTTAGTTGCTCGGGGACGAGCAAGGTTTAAGTATAGGGGGTTGATGAATCTGTGATTCATCACTCCAAAAGTCAAAAATAGAGCCTTGTTCCCGAGAAAATAGAGGCATATTTCCCCTTATATTGCATAAATAGCATTCATGCATATATTCATAACTCATGCAGTTTAGCAGCTCATTTGCATTTAAATAAGAAGCCAAAAATCCCCTGTAAAATACCCATGCACTAAAATAACCTCTTCTCTATAATATGTACTCCTTAGTTAATAATATAGGGAAAAAGGTCAAAAATCCCCTTTGTAAAATAGCCAATATAGCCTGAGAACCCCTGTACACTAGAATGCACATAAAGTCCTCATGCAAACTCTGAATTAGGTCTACTTATTTTTAGAATACTACACATTAAAAGACCTTTAAAATGAGACTAATTTCATTGAATTTGGAGCTTGTACGAGAAAGATGGGTTTTTGGGCCACTTTGTATACTATCTATGTAAATCTATGTATCCTTGTATTTATGTATCATATTTGACCTCATCTCCGTCTTTGGTCAACATGAAACTTGTAGACCTCATCGAGATCTACAACTTTCATGTTTTGAGTTTTTCCAAATTCGGCCCCATCTTCTCTCTACAAGTGTATTTTTCTCCAACCACTCACAGCAGGCCACGTGGCGCCCTCTGGTTGCGCCACGCGGCCCGCTTCCCCTCGCCTCACCCGCCTGCGTCCTCAGCCGTTGGATCTCGCTTCAGATCCAACGGTCCAGCCTTTTCCACGCGCGCTTAAATCCATAGCCATCAGATCTCCTCTTGCCTTGATTTGCACCGCCCATTAGCGCCTTCACCAGAGCCATCCACGTGGCAGCATCTACGCCGCTTGATCAGACTTTTGATCTCCCCATCACAACCGCCCCTCTTCCAGCATGTCTTGGCCCTTCGATCCGCTCCATCTCCTTATCCAGGCCGCTCGTTCGCGCTTCGCCCACAACGTGCCACGTGGCTAAACCACAACCCTTCATCTCTGCGCCCCAGATCTAATCCAACCCGACCAGCTCCCCCTCGATCGCCACCGTTGGATCACACGATCCAACGGTGGAGACCTCGTCTCCTACCTCTGGGCGCCCCTCTCTCCCACGTCCCTTGCCTTGCGGGAGGGGCGCCCCCTTCCTATTCTTGGACGCACGTCAGCCATCCTCTCCGACCGCTGACACCCCCACAACGTCACCCACTCGTCCCTCTCCCTCGCCGTCTACCTCACGCTCCACCACTTCCACCAGAATCGCCCCACGACGACCACCAACCTCGCCTCGTCACCAGCCAAACCATCACCTCCACCTTATAAATACGTCGCCACCGGCAACGTTCACTCCCATCCGCCACTCCAGAGAGCTTCCCTGAGCTCCGAGCTTTCGATTGGTGACAGCAATTCGACGATTCTGTGAGCGACGAAGGGCTTCTTCTCCGGCGAGATCCACGGCGCCGCCGCCGTGTTGCATCCGCTCCTCCGAGTAGCTGCACGAGCTCGAGACCCTACCGATCCCTAGAGCGACGACCCTGGAACTCGAGACCGAGCTCCGATCCCCAGGTATCCCTCCATCCATCGTCCGATCCTTTTTCTTATTTTTTCTCTGATTTCTCCGACTCTATTCGCCGCCACCGGCCACCTTCTCGCTTCCAATCCACCTCGACGAGCTTCGCGTCGAAGCTCCCATCCTCGCTGTCCCATTTACACACTCCGACGACGCCTCTCGCACTATTCCGACCAACAGCTCCGCCATTTGGCTGGAGCTCATCTCCAGCTCACCTCCTTCTCACCGTAGGCCTCGCCGACCATCTACAACTCTCCACGAGCACTCGTACGCCTAGGCTATCTCTTCTAACCCCCTGCAGGAACTTGGCTTCTCACTGAATGGAAGCTCGCCGGAGATGCTATCGAGCTTCATCGACAGAGACACCGGGGCCCTCTCCGACGCTCCCGAGACCACCATTATCTCCGCCTCCACGCCACGAAGCTTCCGGGCGATCTCCGACAAGCCGGAGAGCATCATCAACACGAGGAAGGATGGGCGGAGCTACAGCCCAATCGCCGGAGCCCCGCCTTCTCCTCCGCAGAAGGCGGAGGGCCGTCGAGGAAGAAGAGCAGCTACCGTTCGATCAAACGATCGAACGGCCCTCACGTCGCCACGCGTCCCCTCACCGCGGCCGTCCTCAACCGTTGATCGCTCCCCAGATCTGACGGGTTCTCCCGTTGCCACGTGTCTTCACCGCCACCCGTTGGATCGATCTTGATCCGAACGGTCCGAATCACGCCACGTCGACATATACCGAGCCTTAGCCCCAAGCCTAGGCTCGGACAACTCGGACAATCCGAGCCTCACTCCGGACCTCCAGAGAGCCCGAACCTCGCTCCGAGCCGCCGCAGCCCCCCCGAGCCTAGGCCGCCCACGTGAGGAGCACGTGCAGCCTGGTCAAATTGCACAGAAGTCCCTGGAGCCTTCCAAAATTGCAAAAAGGTCCCTATGAAGCAGACCCCACGTGAGGAGCACGTGCCCTGTGGAGAATTTGCACGAGAGTCCCCCTCATTATAGGTAATTGCATTTGAGTCCCTGTTTGCATATTTGCTTATTGTAATTTAAATTTCCTGTATTGCATTTACACCCATGTGTTTGCACACATCCCTTGGTTGCATTTCACATCATTCTGAAATTCTAAAAATTGCATTTTGTTGGAAATTTTGTCCTCTGTCTATTGGTACACGTGTCATAATTTTGTAAGTTCATTTGAATTATTAGTGAATTAATTGGTGAATTGTTGACATATTTTGCCCCGTGACACCTTTTAATTTATAGTTAATTCTTTGTGCTTCCAAAATTCATCAAAAATTCACAGTAGCTTAAGGACATTATTTTTAACATACCATAAAAATTTCATAGCATTTTCACGTATATCGAGGCCTAAATAAATTGTTGAGTGATTTTCTTAGATTAATTTTAATTAATTCATTTCACAGTGAAATTAAGTTCTGTTAATTTTCCTAGGTCCCTTCTCATTAGAGCCACCTAGGATAATTTTAGTTCTTGAAAAAATTGTGGTTTGATATTTATTAAAATTCAAATACTGAAAATCACCCTGTCTGTTCATTTAATTCACAGTAAATTTATTTAGTGTCGAAAAATTCAAAAAAAAATTAGTGTAGGTCATTTTCATCATCATTAACCATCTGGCCAATTTTCATAATTTTTGGACTTCATTTGATATCATAATTAAACTGAACACTAAATTGGCCTGCATTGTCGACATAAGTCTGCATAAAAAAAATTATTAAAAAGAAAAAAAAATACTCCTTGAAAATCACACACTTGGATCCTTGCTTAAATTCACCTAAGGAGACAGATGCCTCCCTGAGATCGACCTTGGACTTCCACCAAGTAAAAAAATATTGCCGCTTAAAATTAACTTCATATTAATCCATAAGTGGTTTTTGATTAACCCCTCGTATCTGACTGCAACGAATCACATGAATTAATTTGGACATTAAATTGACCGAATTAACATAGGGTGCAGGAGTGTTGTCACTCTCCCGATCCCCACCTTTGTTTTGGAGATCGCTCACTGGAGTCATTTTTGTCTGGACGTCGCGGATCCTTCTTACTCTTCAGCTGGTGCACCTCCATTTTATTAGGAGGACTTTGCTCTAGACTTCTACGTCACCCACCATCTCACCCACCTGAGACTGAGCTATTGGAGTCACCTCTTATGGATACTGCTCTTGAGTACATGACTCGATTAGTGGAGAAAATGAACTCGAGGATAGATGTCCTCACTAGTATAAATAAGAGTCATACTATTTCTTCACGATTTGGATTCATGGATTCACTTGAGGACACCCATGAGAGATTGCAATGATCAAAATACAAAAAATGAGACAAATTTAAAAATCAAAAAAGAACTTGTGTAGATCAAAAATGATCAGGTCAAGTGTAGATGACGATTCCGATCTCTTCCCGAATATGGCAGAGATAGAAAATCTAAAAATATCTTGACCCATCCTGAAGTGGCAGCAACATTCATGATATTATTGAGGCCCCACTTCAAAAGGCCATGAACCAATTATCTACACCCAAAACCAAGAAAAGAAAGAGAAGAAGTATATCTGAGCGACACATTTTGACCATGTCCATTGCCCATGCCATCACCTATCATCCACACACTAGGAAAGGGAACATTGTTACACCTCTTGTGAGATGCACCATTTCTAACTATTCTTGTGATCACACTGTCCTTGATGGCAGTGCTTCAATTAATATAATACCCTTCTCATTGGTACAATATCTTCATCTTGGGACTTTCGAGAAAACCAGGATGATTTGCCAGTTTGTTGATGGGTCAATGATGAATCTGCGATTCATCACTCTAAAAGTTGAAAATAGAGCTTTGTTCCGGAGTAATTAGATGCATATTTCCACTTATATTTCATAATTAGCATTTATGCATGCATTGATAACATCTGCATTTTAGCATTCATATTGCATAAAATAAGAATCCCATTTTACTTGTAAATATTCACATGTATATTCACCATATTTCACCTATTTATATATATTTTATACTAACTCCAAATCCAATAAAATCAACTCCATAGTGTGGATATTACGAACACTAATTAAAAAATATCAAAAAATACTAACTTGTAAAATTATCCAATAAAACCCCAAACCCAATCGGAGAACTTAGACCTTAGAATGCACATATCTCTCTCATACAACCTCCGAATTAGGTCTACTCACTTTTAAAGTAATATATATTCAAATACCTTCAAAGCAAGACCAATTTCATTAAAATCAGAGCTCCTATGCAAAACTTGGGTTTTGGGTCCCTTTTGTATATTGTACATATTGATCCTTTTGTCCTTCATTTCATCCTTTTATTTTCTTAATTATTAAAAATTCAAAAAAATAGATTAAGTTGTAAATATTCCTTGCATATTTTTTCTAACTTTATTTTGATTTTTCTCTCTTTTAAAAATGATAAAAAAATTACAAAAGATAAAATGCGGTATTTTATATCTATAAGGTACCACCCAAAAATACATTTTTGTACAGATGATTTCTTTTGATTTTCATCCCTTAACGAAAGTTGTAAATATCGTCGAGATAAGCAACTTTTGTGTTGACCACTTTTTGATTTAATCTTTTTGGTTATTTTTTTATTTTACTTTACATTTAATTTTTGAATTTTCTAGGAGCGACATGTGGCAGCTCCTGGAGCTGCCACATGTCACCCCAATTTTTATTTTCGGATTTTTTTTATTATTTTCAGATGTTATTATTTTATTTTTTTAATTATTGTTATTTTTAGTAGCCTACTTATTTTACTTTTATTATACTATTATATTATTTTTATTTACCCCCCTTTTACCACTTCTTTACTTGCCTTCCACTCCAAGCCTCCACCTTCTCCACCACTCCATTCCCTCCTCCCCTTCTCCAACTTCCCTTTACTCCTCTTTATATTCTCATCCCCTCCTCCGTTGTTCTTCATCCGCCATCTACGAGAGAACCTTTAGCTCCTGACCATCATTGGTGACAGCATTGATCAAGTGAGTTGAGTAAGGACGAGGGCAGTTCCTCCAGGCGAGATCCAAGGGCTCGAGCCCTTGCTGCAGCTGCTTATACATCGCTACTGAGCTCCGCCTTGCCGAGGTGTTAGAGCTAAGATTTGAGGCTCGAGGGAGAGCCTCTTCCCAGGCAAGTTCCTCCACCACCACAGGTAATCTTCTTCCCCTTCTCCCTTCTCCTTACTTTCTCTCTCTTATCCACACCTTCATCCCCTCTACAAATCATCAAACAAAGTGTACTTTTACGGACAAATCAACCATTATGAATGTAATGGTGATTTTTATTTGATTTTTTGAGGAGTTTTCTTCAATCAATTAATACATCACTTACGCCACGCTAAACAAATACAATCACTTCCCATGTTCAAAAGGGGAAGTTCCCCTGTTCTCCCCCCCCCCCCCCACGTCCTCTCTCTCCCTCCTCCTCTTCTTCATCTCTCCGGCTACCTGCAGCGACCCACAATGCTACCATCAACACTACCACGTCGCTCCTCTGCTCGCCAACATCACCTGCAGCAACCAACGTGCACACCCTAGTTCTCTTCTGCGCACGCCCGACCTCAGCCGAATGCACCGCTACCGTGAGAACAACCTCCAGCTCACAACGCCGGTGCTCTTCCTCACACGGCCATGCATAGCTCCCCCATTCCACGCCACCAGTACGCGGCCGTGCGCCCCGCTATCCGCTCGGTGCCCTCGACCTCCTGCTGGACACTAAGCACCGCACGCACCTGCGTCCTTCACCACAGCCGCGGCCTGTTTCCTCGCCACCAGCCCTCCACCTCGCGTCGTGTGTAGATGGAGGTGGAGATCGCCTCCAATGCGTGGGCATCAGCGACTTCTCGACCAGTTGTCGAGCATGGCCCATCATATCCGCCTCCGTGTGCCTTGCATGATGCCGCCCCTCGCCGCAGCGTCCCCTTGATCACGCACCGCCACCATCATCTCCAGCCGCACCACCGCTGTCAAAGATCTCATGCAGGAGGAGGAAGAAGACATTACCTCCCCACGTGCATGATATGTGCTTATTTTGGATAAATTGCTTATTCAATCTCGGAGGACAACTATTTGCAAGGGAACCCATCCTTTGGGTGACATCAACCTCACATGAGAAGCACTTGCTCCATCGGTGAAATTGTAAAAGAAGCCCCAACATGTAGGGTAATTGCATCTACATCCTTTCATGCACATTTCTTTCAATCTCTTTATTCTGTATTGCATTTTGAACCTTGTATTTGCACGTTTATTTAATCACCCATATAGCATCATTTCATTATTTTAAAAATTGCATTGTGTAGCTTAACTAGTCCTCTTTCATATATGATACATGTCTGATTTTTGTGATATTAGTGGAATTTATGATTAATTAATTGGTGAAATTTTGTCACATTTTGTCCATTTATGCCTCTGAATTGATATTAATTTCTCTGTGACTCCAAAAATCCCCAAAAATTCACATTAGACTAAGGATACTTAGGTTTACATTATGCCCAAAAATCATCTCATTTGCACACATCTCGAGGACTAAATAAATCATTTAGTGATTTCCTTAATTAATTTTTAAGAGGTCCATTTCACATAAAAATTTAGGTTTATTAATATATGATTTCATATTTATTAAAATTAATTTAGTGAATATCACCTTGCATTCATTTTTAATTTACAGTAAATTCTTTTGGTGTCAGAAAATTATAAAAAAAATTAGAGGGCATTACTTTCATCCCATTTCATCATCTGGCCAAGTTTAATAATTTTTGGACTTAATATAAAAACTTATCTGAATTAACTCACAAACTGGCTGGATTGTGCGTGTGTCTTGCATAAAAAATCGAAAAAAAAATCAAAAAAACTTTTATCCCCTGAAATAAAACCTTAGACTTTGCTAAAAATCTACCTAAGGAGATAGATGCCTCCCTGAGTTCGACCTTGGGCTTGCCCAAGTAAAAAAATATTTATCGCTCGAGATTAACTTGCTTTAATTGAAAGTAATTTTTGATCTGCTCTTATTACCCGACTGCAAAGAACATTTAATTAAGTTGACCATTAATTTGATTAAATTAATAAGGGTAGTTGGAAGCATTTCAGTCAACCAAGAGGCCAATGGTTATTCTAGAGAAAGCTGTCATTCATATCCAGGGCATGAGCTTCACAGTTGATTTTGTTGTATTGCCCATGGAGACCTCCAACCCTGTGGAAAATCCTTCGATCATCCTGGGATGACCTTTCTCACATATTTGAGAGTCTTTATTGATTACGTATCTAGAGAGATTTTTATGCAAACGAGAGCATTGTCTTGATCGTCATATCCACCACTGACCAGGGACTCACATCTGATGAGAGGGTACCTGTGTTAGCCGACCCTAAGGACTATGACCTTGATGTTGATGTCAGAGAGGTTTGATTTACCATGGATGATTCTGATACCAGAGAATTCCTCTTTGGTGAGGAAGACTAAAAAAGCATAGAGTCCCCCCTTCTGGTGTGTGGTGATGTATTGATGACATATGTGGTATTTACACTATAGACACTTTAGTGCGAAGGTAAGACTAGTAGAGACTTCTCAGGACAAACTTGACCCCACTACTTCCATCGATAAATTCATGCTATTACATTTGGGGATTGTTGAGGATCTTCATCAGGTCGATCTGGATCGGTTTGTATCAAATGATGACCTCGATATCAACCTGCATCTTGTGAGATCCATTCCTCAATGTTCACGCAAGAAGGTTCACTTCCTACCTTCTTGATCATTGTATATCCACCTCTTTCTATATTTGCTTTCATTTACCTCCCAGATCGAACCTGACCCCACTACTTCCACCGACAAATTTATGCCTTTCCATTTTGGGATCGTTGAGCATCTTCATCAGGTCGATCTAAATCGGTTCGTGTCAGCTGATGACCCTAATATCGACCTGAATCTTGTGAGATCCATTCCTCAGCGATCAGGCAAGAAGGTCCACTTTCTACCTTTTTGATCAATGTATATCCATCTCTTTGTATATTCACTTCGATTTACCTCCTTCCATCCACCGTTTCACTCATCCATCTCATTATGTTTATTTGCCTTACTTTGGACGTACTTTGTCCTAAGTATAGGGGTGGTGGATGTACCTAGGGTTTTTTTCTTTGTTTGGTTTCATCACTTCTATTATTGCATATACTTAGGGGGGTGATGCGTACATTCACCCAATGTATTTTTCTTTCTATCGGTTTCTTTTTATTGATCCCCTTCCATTGTATCCTCTCCTGTTGATATTTCTATCTATAATTAGTGATACCTTACCTCAAGTATTGGGGGGGGGGGGGGCATACTGATTTGTAACTTGTTCATTCCCACCCTTGATCCTCCCTGCATGTAGAATATATTCTGATATACTTAGGATTAATTGATCCTAAGTATAGGGTGACGAATCTCCATTTCATCATCTTTATTTTTTCATTTTGGTCTTCATTCCCTAGCTAAGTTCATGTATATATCATTAATTTGTCAAAATAAACACTTCGTAATTGAACAATATACTATATAAATTATTGTATAAATATGTATGATGACTTAGTCGACAAGGAAAAAAGTAGGGGGAAATAGGGTAGATGAATTGTACCGAAATCACATCAAAACTCTTATTTCTAATTTATCGATAATAACTTTTAGCACCCTTTTTCTACAATTAACTTTGTACCACAAATTAATAAACTTTGTGCATAAAAGTTGTATATAAAAATACATAGAAAATACAAAATTTATTTTACATAAAAGTAATAGAAAGTTTGCATTCTACAATCGAAATAAAATCCCAAAATCCCAACTTCACAGACATTATCTCCTCCATTCAAACTCAAAATGCACTAAAATCACCTTTAATTGTATATAAATTTTATTAAGCTATTAATGAAGGTGGTTTCCTTTAATTTGGAGTTAAGTTACAAACGTTAGATTTTGGACCCTTATTTTACCATATACCTAAATAAGGTATTCATTTTATTTATTCTATATATTTTTTATAATTTAATAAAATTTTATAATTCTGTAAATATTATTTATAATGCATATAAGTAATTAAAATAAAATAATTAAAAATACTCTAAAATAAATAAAGATACAAAAATACATAATTGAACTATAGATACTTATACCTATATAATAAATACACATATCTTAGTTAAGGATACAAATAATTTCAAAAAAAGAAAATAAAAATATATTTTCATAAAATTAACTAATTCATAAATATAAAAATTATGTACATAAAACAATAAAATCTAATTGAGAATTAAAAATAAAATATACAATTTATAGGTTAATATACCTATAACTATACATGCAACTAGCACATAACAAATTAACTTGTAAATAAAAACCAAATTTAAAATAGTACAAAAAATAAGAAATATATTTTATGTTCTAAACTAAAAATAATTAAATCATTTACTATTTTTTATTCAATTAATAAGGGATTTTATGCTCAGGAGCTCACTTAATCGACTTCGGTCAACTCTTCGACCCAGGCCATCTACCCCTGTTAGGATGAGAAGACCCTTATCTTCTTGCCCATTTCTCGGCCTACCTATCACTCTAATCGATTCGATCAATTATGTAAATCAACTGCCAATCGACCCTAATACATACCTAATCCTAAAACCCTTTGTACATACCATCAATTCTCAAGAAAATCACTAGTCAATGGAGCTACTCATGTTGTCTATAAATAATATCCTTAGCATAGATTCTAAATCCGTTCTTAGTTTTAGGTTTAATAAATAGATTTTTGATTAAATCGAATTTGTTCATAAACCTCGAGCTTGAGCTCCAGGTTTATTTCACCCATTTCGACCCATTAACCCCATCATTTCGATCCTCAATGCTTTCTCCATCTAATTTGACCATTTCGCCCTTCGAATAACCCTGATTCAAAGCGAATCGAAGCTTGCTCCACCACCTCCACCTGAGCTTCACCGCTCGCCCACTTCACACAACCCCATGCTGCATTTTTTACCATGTCACTTCATCTCGAGTCACTTAATCTTTTGTGTGTAGGAATCAAGCCTTACGAGGCATTGGAGCTAAGAATGGAGGTTCAGAAGCATCTACAGGTGACGTTGAACTGAATGAGACTCCAGGTCCCCATCCCTAGGACATGGAACCTATCTGTGGGTTCATGCATGCACAGAAGGGTGCCTTGAAACTAAAACACTCACTGACGTGAAGAATCATGCCTAGAGTCACTGGCAATCAAAGAATGAAGGTCGACGGAGTACGAGTTCTTCGTGTTCTTGGAGACTACCTAGTAGTCATTAGATCGAGAGCTCTCCCCACTTCGAATCCAGACCTCCCGATCTTTGGTGAATTAAAGTGCCTCCGACCTGTCAGATCACTTAAGTGATGCCTACATGGTGCCACCAGAACCGACCACTACTTCCTGATCTGGGTAAATTTCATTGGCCTCCTATGTATTTTTGTCTTATCATTTAGCCCAAAAACTCATAGGGTACGTGTAAATTATTATATAATACTTGCATTATAATCCCCATATTTTTGAACTTTTATATTTCAGTCTAGTGCACGTAGGCTCACATGCTCATACATGTGGGTTTATGTGAACTATGTACTAACACCCCGTAGTTGTTTTATTTCTGCTTAGTCCTAAAATTCTAAACTGTAGTTTAATATTTCTGGAAAATTTGCAAAAGGGCTCTAGGGTTTATATATATTGCATTTTGGCCCACTAGGTTCACGTGCATACACACATTTGTTTTTGTGAAAATTACACCGAATCCCCTACATTCCAAGAACTATTATGCTTTGGACTAATGTTTAATTTTAATTTCATATAGATCCCTACACTTCCTGGATTTTTTTATTTAATTTGTTTTATTTATTTAAAAATCATGTGCCCTTTTTAGTTATGGAAAATTAGTGAAAGTGCCTTAAATCATGCTCTTCCACGTTACATAGTTGGATTTGGTATTTGATTGTTTTTCCATTTATTAAATCAAGTTTAGTTGCTATTTATTCCCTATATAATTTATAAAACCTCCCAAAAAAATTGAAACTCCTTGAAAAAATCCCAAAAAGTATTGTAGTTTCCTTTTGCTATAGTTTATATTCAGACTAAAATCAACTAAAAATATCAAAAGAAAGACTGAAACATGGAAAACAAATAAAAACTTATAAAAATCAAAAAAATGTCTCTAAAAATCTGAAAATAGTGTTTTCTTCTCTATTTTATCACATATTATATCTAGTATTTATTAGAAATAGTTTTGAGAGTTCTTGGAACCTATCTCTATTTATTATACCCAAAACAAATCAGCCTAGCTATATATTGTATATCTAAGTACATAAAAACACTTAGAAATTTGAAAAAAATCACAAAACAGTAGAATAATATTAAAAAAGACAAAAATTATATTTCTGGAATTTTCAAGCTTTATGTATACATCTTATCTATATTCTTTATATATATACTTATATTCATTTTTTATATGCATATTATATATTACCTATTATATACAATTAAACAATAATAGCATATTTTATTTTAAAAAATCAAATTGAAAAAGGGGGTAAAAGAAAATCAAAAAAATTTAATTAAAAATCAAAAACCCTTAAAAGCATATAATAAATAGGGTACATATATATACATATTTACTTTTATTGTTTATTTATAAAGAATCTTTTTTGTGTGCTACCACATATTGCTTCATGTGTTCGACCCCTACCAGCTTACCATTACACATTTATTCTAGGGTATAATAAATTTTGATTCACACATTGCTATTTTGATTGCTTGATCTATTTAATATGGGTTGATTGTTGAATTCAACTTGGGATTTGAGGGAGAAATCACTTCAGTGACATCGCTCCCGCTTTATGTGGAGCGAGCGACTCTCTCCTCTCGTCTTAGGCTTGTTTCAAATGGCCCTGTTGCATGACGAGCAACTTGTTGTAGCATTTTCTATTGTATATATTATGTTCATTATTTATGTTTCTATCTCTATCTTTTATTTTGATAATTATTTGATATGTTCTAATCCAATTCTCTTGGTTGATTTTCTTAAAGGGACACATGGCGACGACTACTTCTTAGGAGGTGGACGCACCTGAGAGACGCATGGATTGGCCTTTTTCTATATAGGCCAATTGGAGAGAGCATGAGTACAAGGAGAGAAGGAGAGGAACAGCTTGGCATTGAGATTTTCAATTTATTTTTGTGAGAGAGTGTGTCATTTTATTTCTATTTATTATTTGTAATAACTTGGACACTACTCTTCATCACGAGGTCCGTTGCCTAGGTGTCTATTCACCTAGGTGCCTCGTCGCAGTTTTTGTGTTTCTTGCCTTTATTTTATTTTATTTCTCACCTTTTGAGTTTTCTACCTTTCTTTTTCTTTTTTTTATGTGATTGGAGCCCCTAGATTTAAGATTGTTTGATTCAGTAAGCTAGATCCAAAGCCCCAACAGAAGCATGTTCCTATAGATTACTTTGCTTGGACTTAGTTAAAATAAAATTGCAAAATATTTGAACTTGGAACTGTGTGTCATGTGAAATCACATACAATGCTTACAAGACCCATTGTGGTGGGCACCAAGGGGTTTCCATGACTAGACATTTGGATCCATTTTTAATTAGTTTACATTTGACTCATCCCGATAATAGCAATTCTTGTTTATCATGATTTTATTGCCTTACATACCACCATATAGTGTAAATATTTTAATTCTACCTTGCGTCCCGCATGGAGAGCGCTATGAAGCATGGTGAGTCTTCTTACTTTGCATGCATCATCTGAGAAAAGGGTGAGATTTCCATCTTCGTCTCCACTTGCATTGCTTTTTCGATTCTTTCCCCTTGTTTTATATCACATTTAGAATTAAAAAAATACAAAAAAATCATTAGGCAGATTGCTTTGAAAAATACCTTAAAAATAAAAACAAAAAAATCTAAAACTAGGGGATTGTTAAAGAAACTTTGATCTTACTTAAAATTTGTAATAGACATCATTGTTTTGGTTTCATAAAGCACTCATAGCTTTTAGGTACAGTCCAGACAGAGAAAAACATGACCCCTAAGGATAGAGGCCAGATCTCACTCTATGGACTTTGATTATCACCTGGGACGACGAAGTATTGGCACTTCTATCGTACATAACCGAGGAGGGCCTTGCCATCGACGGTTGTCCCGCCTTGTGTGGAACATCGACTTGGTCTGCAGTACTAAGCTTAGCCCACGCCCTTACGGGAACGTCTCTCTCACTGGTTTGTGTCCGAGTACTTCGCTTGCGAATGAAGTAGTGGTTTTGCCTATTGGCTTCCTTTCTCTATTCTTTGGCTGAGTACCACCCCAGGAATGAGATCAAAAGACCAATTAATGCACAGATCACAAGATACAAAGGAGGTGGAATAATTAGGAGGTGCTTGCCTGGTAGTATACACACTCCTATTGGATTAGCATACTTAAGGACTTGATACAAGACTTTCCTGCAATACAACCATAAAATTGAAAATATAAAAAATACTCAAACTCTTACGTCTCCACTTGGGTTGTGTTTGTGAATTCAAAACTTGTATGGTGTTTATATGATTAGAATAAGGTCTAAGATCAAAGTCCCACACACTTGTAGACATTTTCCCTCCATTTTATCTTATTTTATTCTCATTTAACCCTCGTTCACTTTTGAGCCATCCTATTATCTTACATTCCTTTCATTTCTTGTTGACCTCCGTATCATTCCTCCGTTATCGATCTCCTCTTTTACCTTTTAGATGGAGACTCATGGATGTCTTAGTCGAGACTCCATAGACACCCACATCGATTCCATGTAGTCGTCTTCTCCAATAATTCGGGGCAATTACCGAGAACCCAGTTTGGACTCCACAAACTGATCTCCAAACTCCCCATCTTCTCCAATAATATGTGATCACTCTTGTCTCGAACACTCCCCATTATGGATGGAAATTTATTTCACTCCTTATACATCTCCATACTTAATGAAATTCTTTGTTGATCTTAACACAGAAGGATTTGTCATATTAGGTGCTTCAATACAGACTAATCGAGGCATTATTCCATTTTCAGATCCAAAGACTGATCTGGAGCCATAGATTTTGACAGACTCAGACTCAGATACATAGAAGGAAATGGCTCCCTAAGGAAATGGGAACGGACCTCAACAACCCCACAACCAAATCCGAGCCAGCAGTTGGACCAGAACACTATGAATGCCCAGATTCTTATCTCTATCCAAGGAATCTAGCAGGAGCTCACTAACCAAGCCTTAGCATATGTCACTTTCCTAGACATGGTTAATGACATGAGAGGGAGACAAGAGAACATAGGTGGAGGTGAAGATGAAGAAGATCTCGGAGGTGGACCCCGTGGAGGTGGAGAAAAGAACCAAGAGGAGAGTGGCCCAAGCTAACTCTCAAGAAGACCTAAAACTCCGGTGCTGGATAGATGAAAGAATGGATCCAGATACCTGTTGTTCATACCCATTTTGAGTTGAAGCCTCAACTCTTGGCACTTCTTCCCACATTCCATGGGAACTCTAATGAAGAATCATATATTCATCTTCAACAATTTGGGCACATTTATGGAACTACGCACTATCCTAACATTCTATTAGGTGTAGTTAAAATGATAGCATTCCCTTTTAGCCTTTAGGACAAAGCTCTACATAATATTTGGGAAAGGTTGTCACCACCTGGGAGGAACTCAAATCAGCTTTCTTGAACAAGTTCTACCATCTCAAGCAGCTAAATCAGATGCGAGCCCATATTGCGAACTTCACCCAGGCTAGCCGCGAGTCCATTCATGAGGCATAGGAGAGGCTCACTGATCTACAAGAGAAATGTCCACACCATGATATCTTGTGGATTAGCTTGGTCCAAGATTTCTTTGGTGGATTGATGATTGAAAGTCAAAAGCTTGTCGATGCAACTTTTGGTGGATCTCATTTCAACAAAGACGAGGATGTATTTTGAAGAAATGCCCTATCGTCATTCTATGCCTATCAATGGTAGCCACAAGTTCATCAGAAAGTAGTGAACATGGCATCATCCCATGAGCAAGAAAAGGATGAGAGCTCAAACCTGAGCATTATTGAGAGCCACTTATCCAAGGTGGATATAATGAAAAAGTGATCACGTGACCTTGAGAAACTCGCTATGATCGAATAGAGGACTCAGTACTTGGACAAGCTTGATCAGATTACCAAGCAACTGGAGATTCTAGTAAGTACCATCAGCTCTTGCAATTTTGTTCTGCATCAATCGCCACTTCTATTGAGATTAAGGAACCAACATTGTCGCAACCTCCTCAACAAATCAGTAGCAGCTAGCGGTTTAGTATGTATATTACGTGCAAGCCCTGGAGCCTTCATCGCCTCAGCAGTCGCAACGGTAATTGGTTGTATACCAGTGATAACGTGATTCTGACCTTCGGTTAAGATGTTGGAGTAGAGAGAAAGCTGCAGAGAGGGAACCGCATTAATCAAACAAAAAATACAATAAAATAGGAGGGTGAGAGAAAGAATCAGATAAAGCGGCTTCTTCTCCTATTTGATCGTTCACTATTTATTTTACTAGGAAGGGTGCTAGGGTCGAACTCAAGGAGAAAGAATATCAAAACAATGGTTTTTGAGACAATAAAGAAATTCCAGAAAAATCCTCTTTTTTCTTGATTTTACAAAGAAAGAAATTCGAAAGATATGCAGCTCAAAACAAACTCAAGATAGCGAAAATAAAAATGATACAACAAAGAGACGAAAAATTCTGGTGAAATACTCGAAAATTGTCTTGGGTAGTTATCAGTCTACCCTAAAAAAATAGCGGAAAATATAGAAAAATAAAGGTCCAAATAGCCCCTACAAGACAGGGGTATAACTACAAAGAAAAGTTTATTGTTTTATTATAAAAAATCCTTGTAAAGGACTGAAATGAAGATAAAACTGAAGGAATTACATTTAGGTCCCTCTGTGGGGACCTAAATGCAATTTCTGGAAACTTATTGCGGTGTGTCTGAATATCAGGAACTCGTTGGGTTTAATGTGCAATTCTTCTACCCCTTAAGATAGGACGGTCATGATTAGAAGTTGGGGCGCGATCCTAGCCCTCCATAGACGCCACGTGTCGCACACCTATGCTTCCTGGTGTTCTTGTTGTTCTTGAGCTCTGACGTGCGGCTGACAGCGAGATCTTCTTCTCCAAATTATAGCTGGCGAACGAGGTGATGTTTGGGCCTTTGACGGGGCAAGAGGGGTGAAGCATTCACCCCTCGAGCTCTCCCGTGGTGGATTTCCTCCAAGGGTGGATGGAAGTGATGGTTCTCCTCCGACGAAAGTAACAATCCAACTGACTAGGAACTGATGCTGCTCCTGCTTTGATTACGAATTGCATTGCATTTGACAGCTCCAGATGCTCAGATTTCGCTCCAAATTAGAGATAGATCTGTAAAGAAAATCAAGGTACTCAATTCTCTCAAGAATTGGCCAACAATTAAGAGATTTTCAAGTTCAAAAATTTGGTTCCAGTATTGATGAAGAAGGGTCATGAAAAGTAGCAAAAAATGCGACATGAATTTGATTGATTCGGAACAAAGTTGAGGTGTGAATTAAGGACGCATCTAAGAAGGTTGGTTAGTGAACCTAATTATGTAATTACTTACGCTAAACATGGCACAAAACTCGAGAAAGAAAATAGCAAATGTGGAGGAATAGATCTGGGGAAGAGAGGTGTATTACCTCTGATAGTGGCTTGACGATCGATCCTTGCTGGAGTTGGACACGACGCTGGGCTGCGATGCAAGGCGAGTGGTCACCCTGGAGCTTCTCCTCTGACATTTTTCTTCCACGCGGGGTGGCAGATGGGTGTTGTTACCACCGGATGCGGTCGGGACAAGGAGAGGAAGAAGGAGGGTCGGTACTGGAACTGGGGGGTTCTAGTAGTTGGAGAAGTCTAGTTAGTTGCGCCAACTTTAGGTGAATCGAAGTCGTTGTTAGGTTGATCGAATGGCTGGCGTGTATTAGAGTTGTTAGGAGGAGAAGATGGAGGGCTTGGATCGATCGAGGAGATTATGAATGGCGTGGGAGAATTTGTTGAAGAACGGTCGGTGGAATAGAATGCTGCACCGACTTCTTGGAGAAGAAGAACCAAGTGCTGATACGTGTGAGCACCTGGTTGGCCAGATGTTAAAAATATACTATAAATTATGTAATAAATAGTAAATGTCATTATTTTAAATAGGTATAAAACAAAAATAAAGGAAATTAAATTATCTAAATTATGGTATAATTATTTTTTTAAATAATAAATATTATTCGAAATATAAATATTATATTAATAAATATGTATAAATAATACCTAATAAATAGATTTTGATTTTTTAAATTCAATAAATAATTAATTATATATTAATTTTATATTTTCCTAATTATTATAATAATAAATAATGCCTATGTGAATTTTTGTGGATTTTAATAATTTAGTTTAGATATATTAATAAATACAGGTATAAATTTTATAGTTCAATTTCATCTATAAATTAGGGTTTTGGATTTTATTGAAATGATAAATAAGCTCCAAAATTTCTTAAATAAATCATGATGAAGACACAAGATCATGAAAATAACTAGAAATTATAAAATTAAAAAACCTATAAATTAATTTGTTCTAAATAAAATACATATCCCAGAAACCTTGTTGTCATTAGATCCCAAATTAGAGAATTTGCAAACGGACTCGGATTTCAATGAAATCACCTCCATTAATTAGAGAATTTTATTTTATGAATTTAAAGGTGAGTAGAGTGAACTTGGACTTCGTATGCGAAAGTTATGATGTTCGGAAGTTGAGAATTTGACAAATTAAAAGATGGATTTCTTAGCATATATATATATATAAGATAATATTTTCAACTTATTTTTATATTTTTATATACATTTTTAGAAATAATTTGGAAAAGAGTTTGGTGAAAAATATGTTCATATGAATTAATTAAAAATCAATGAAGATCTGCTAGTTATTTGATAAATAATGAAGAGTGTGTGTAGTGTCTCTTTAATTATTTTTATGATTTCTTTTCTTATCTCCCCCTACTTGTTTGTTTGCGACCAATCCATGCTGACTTGGTCTCGGGGGTTAATTTATAAATATATCTTTCAGCTATGTTTATATTTTCTGAGTCATATTGTACATATATACATATTTACAATCTGCCTTCTTATCTTTTCTTTATTTTTATTCCTTTTTTATTTACATGTTTTTTATGCATAAAAGTGCATTTTTATTCATGAATTAGAATTTGTTAAAAGATGGAAATTAATGAATATTTACATGTATTTGTTAAGGGTTTTAAGACAAAACGCGACAGAAATGTTATTGAATCATGGATTCATCAACCATCTAGAACCCCAGATTCTTCCCCATCCATACTTGATGAGAACTCAAGGGATAGAGGCTAAGTGATATCAAAGGTCGTTGCGACCTCAACCACTCGAGCCAGGCTCAATCATGAAACAATCAAACCACCAGTAATATCAATCAAGCATGAAATCAAAAGGAACGGTCTTGCTATGTATTTAACCTGGTATAGACACCAAGGTTGATCACAAGGAGCATGATATAGTCCTACGAAGTAGTCGAGAAATCAAAGAAGAAATAAAGGTATTTTTGGTAGTTTTTAATTTGCAATTTTTCGTATATTTTATTTAGTAAGAAAAAGAATGAGAAAAGCAAGCACACTACCACAAATTTTATTAAGGATGAAAATGCTCAAAAATGTGAAATAAAAATATTTTTGTATTTTTAAAATATGAAAGTGTTTTTGGGTATTTTGTGGAATGTTACAGATTTTTATATACTTTTTTAAATATAAAAGAAAGACAAAATAAGCAAATAGTGTATAGTTGGAGAAAATGGCAACTTTAAAATATTTAAAGTGCCCTAAGTTCATGGATGAATTTTATGTGTAAATAGAAAACCAAATCAAACTAGAGAACTTGAAAACACATTTTTTTGGTTTTTATGGAATTTTTAATGATTTTTATAAGGTTTTTAGTCTTTTGTAATTTTTAGGTGTTTTATAAAAGATAATGAAAAACAAAGGCTACAGACATTAAAACACAAAGGCTACAGACATTAAAACACAATGCAACAAGCACATAGAAATTTTTGTGGAATTGTTAAGGGTATTTTTCTATTTTTTTGGGATTTCTAAAGTAGACATACTATATTTTTAGTGTTTTTAAATTTTTTAAAATAAAAAAAACTCAAAAAGCATCACAAAAATAAACAAAAATATTACACATTAGTAGGAGCTACTAGTATTTTTTTGAGAATTTTTGGAGTAGTTTGGATATTTATTTAGTTAAAAACTAAACACATAGGTTGTAATGACGTAAAAACAATTATTTTATGTTTCTGGGCTAAATAATAATACGTACAAAAAGTGCAGGGTCATTTCTATAAAATTTCTAATTAAATCTAGCACATGCGTAAATTCAATGCTCACAGGGGCATAGTTGCAATTTTAGAAAACATCCATGCTAACATTAACATAGAAAATGTTTAGGGACAATACCGCAAAACACCGCAGTTCGTGTGACGACACATGTGCCTCCAGACAAGGACTAAATAGAAAATACCAGAAACTATAGGAATTAGAATGCAAATAAGATCAACTACACCGTTTATTTTACAAACAAAAACATAAACATAAACAAATGCAGGGTAAAAAGGGAAATATACCCTCGCAACGCGTGAGGCGCACGTGGGAGCCACGTGGCGACCACTGGTTTGGGCGTGGACATGCAGCTCTGATCGCAGCAGGTGTTAGATCTGATGCTCCAGAATAGTCGGGGACGTGGGGTTCAGGTGGACGTCAGATCTAATATCCAACGGTCTGACAACTGCAACAACGGACGACTTAGATGCGAACTAGAGAGGCTGGCCGATCCAATGGTGAGGAGCGCGTCTGGAAGAACAACATCTGGCGAACTTCACCGAAGCCAAGGAGATGATCTTCAGCTCCGATGGTTGATCGGATGGTGCTGGCATGATCGTGGGACGGTTCCGCATAAACTGGGCGGGTCCGATGGAGACTTCACTGACCAGTTGAGTGTGACGATGACGGGGCCTGTAGCGACTCCAGCAAACCTCAAATAGGTGAAGTCGAGGGCCCTCAGCGCGTTCAACTTCCTGAAAGGGTAGCTGGGACTCGGAGCGATGCTTCGGTCTGAATTATTGGGACTTAACGTCAAAGAAGCAACGAGAGGCGGCAGTCGATCTCCAACGAAGGCGATAGAGGAGACCTAAGTGCTAATCTCGACCGGAAGGTCGAAGCTCAGGGTGATCAGACTGCGGAGTGAGATGGGGGATGGGCGTGCGGTTTTATTTGAGTGGTTGGGAGTGGGTGACGAGGCTCCGAATAGTTGGTCGGAGTAGGCGAAGGCACGGCGATGATAAATGGGAAGATCTGATCAAAACAGGAAAGGCGAAGGATGCAAGGGATACCTGAAAGTCTAGAAGTGTTCTTGAGCTCCAGGCGAGGTGGTCGATGGGGTAATGGCCTCGACCTCGATGCGGAAGTCAGAGGAGGCTACTTGCGGTGGAGGTCCGGCCACGAAGGGGGATCTTCGGCTTTGTAGCACCAAATCGTTGCCAAGCGGCGCTTCGAGTAGTTATCACTCAGCTGGAAGTGGCTAGGGCAGGAAATAGGAACGAGGCACGAGATGCCATCTTGGGAGAGCAGAAGAGAGACTTTATAGCATTAGGAGGCTGGAAGAAATGGGCGAGAGCACGCGAACCGGGAAAGATCTGCACCTTCCTAGGGATTTGTGAGGGTCTTGGATCCACAGAGAAGGTGGAGGCGAGGAATAAGGGCGAGGGTACGCATGATCCGCCCTGCAAAATTCGGAGAAGAAGGTCCGATGAAGCAGTCGGGTCAGGTCAAGCCCTGGAAGAGGGGGTTGATCGAGGTCAACGATCTGGTGTGGACCAATCACAGGCGTCAGGGGAAAATACAAAATAGACTATCAGCCAAAATAATAAGGACAATAAAAAATAAATAAATTAAAAATAATAAATGAACTTAAATTAAAAACAAATCAAATAAAAAATGTTTATTATTTTTCAAGGATTTTTTCTGTGATTTTTATTTATTTTTTTGAAAAATAAACTAGTATATATACAATATAGTGTATTATATACATGTATAAAATGCCTATGGATTTTGTACAATTATTTTTAATTATTTATTTTTACAAAATACCCCAATTTTATATTTTATTTATTTTCAGCATAATTTTTGGAGTACAAAATCATTTTTGTTTTATTTTTATTATTTATTTACAGGTATGTAATAAATAGAGAAGGAATCATATTTACAGATATTCTGTACAAGGTAGAGAGAATTTTATTTTATTTTTATTGTGATTTTTCTAATTTTTATTTTATTTTTAGAAATATATACAAGGAGGTAAAAAGAATGTTTTATTTTCGTTTTTGCAAAAATATTTATTTATTTACACAAATAATATGTACACAATAGAATGGCCCTTTCTCTCTTTACATATTTTATTTGGCAATCAGGCTAATGCTTGGCCCTCTCTTGGGGTTCGGGTCACTATGTATTTATTCTATACCTACTTCCTTTTTATTTTCCTTTATTCTTTTATTTTTGCACAAACACATGCTAATTATGTAATATTAACACATGCATGTATGTTGATAACTTATTATATTTACATCTATTTACATGATGCTTTGCCAAGATAAATAGCTAAAATAAAAGAATAAAGAGTGATGATCAGGGATTCATCACCCCCTATACTTTACCTTTTTTAGTCCCTTGGCAAATACTTGTTTGAAAAAGAAGTGAAAAAGAAAAAGAAAAGAAAAAGAAGGAGAGTCAAGGTTGATTATTAAACTTGTTTTCATTAAATTGAAGCATGGAGCTCAGTCAGACCTTTGGATTAATGGTTTGTTGGAACCTTATTTAGACCTAGGTTTAAGACTCAACAGCCTCTAAGTTCCACCAAACTATAGTCAAGACTCCTCAATAATCCAGATCAAAACAAGTCTACATACACAAACTCCAATGACCATGAATCTTTTCTTGTACGGTGTAAGTGATATGTAGCTTCCCACCTCAGAAATGACAATGAAACAACTCCCCTTAACAAGGTAACTCTAATGCCCTAGTCCAACAGCTCTTTCCTCGAGGAGCGGGGTATTCCCTTCTAAGTTCAAGTTCAACTAGCTCAAGAAGAGAATGGACCATGACCAGTGTAGTCATGTATCCCCAAGAGCCCAACCAGTGTAGCTAAGTCTCCCTGGTGCAAGCTTCATGAGATGAGAATGGGTAACATAAGCTTTGCTTTATTTGGCTATATACACTCCGGCAGGCATTTTATTTTCAATCAGGCTTGTCCACTTTTTTGGAGTTTTTCTTTCTTTTGCACATTTTTTTTTGATGTGCATATATACAACATATCTACATGGTGCAACATATATACATAAGGACTTTTTCCTCTTGAGCTAGTAGACTATCCCTCTTTTGAAGCTTTATTGCAACCACAACTCTTGTGTTTAGACCTCAACACCACCAGACCATGTTGAAATGCACTTCCTTCACTAAAAGAATATGAGAGGTTCCGCCTAGAAGTACTACCCTCGTATGCTACCCCAAGCCAAAGGAAACAACCTCCTCACCACCTCATTCGTAGAGAGATATGTAAGGTGCTGGTGCAAGTAAAGACATTGCCTGTGAGAGTCATGTATGCATTGTTAAGTGTTCTACTTAGGCTCATCAAGATGACATGTGATCATAGCCTAGTGGACTCAAAGAATTAAGTCCAATGGACCTGAAGAGTCTCAACCCTAAATCCTATAAGGTTCCTCTTAGAATTAGGCGGATTAAGATCTTATCCAAGCTCCATTTTCCAATTTAATTCTAGGCTAGTTTAAATGTCAACCATGATTCAGAAAAATGTACAAGTATATACAACAATATTTTTATGCAAAATTTTTGAAAATTGTGCAAAATTTTTGCAAAATGTTTGAATGTATGCACGGATGTAGAGGTTTTGCAAACTATTTACAAATTTTTGTACAAGGAGTTTTGCACTTTTATTTTTCAAACATTTTACAAAAATTTTGTAATTTATACATACTTTTGATATCAAAATATTTACAAACTTTTTACAATTAAAACATTTTTACAAACCTTTGTAAAAAAATATTTTTTTATAAATAGCTATGTATGTGTAAGAAAGAATTTTATGTACAAGTAAATTTTAAAATTTATGAGTTTTGAATAAATTATTTTAGCCATTTTATTTTTAACACATTCACACAAAGTACGAGTTATGGCTAAAGAGTATATGTAATATATACGGCACCCCCCTATACTTAGCTCGAACGATGTCCTCAGAGTGTATCAAGAGCGATGAAGCAGAAGAAATAACCCGTTCTTAGTATAGGGAAGTGAAAAGGAATGCTATACTACGACGACGAATCAAAGAATATAGTGAAAAGGGATCGGTGTTTCCCCCTATACTTAGGATCAAGTAATCCTAAGTATAGCATACTGTACACAAAGAGAAAACCAAGTAGAAGGATGTACAAGGTTTACCTCCCCTATACTTAGGGTAAAATATCCCTAAGTATAGGAAACAAAGCAAAGGTAAAAAGAATCAAAAGAATAATCAAGAGTCTGGCACCCCCCACACTTAGGGTAAAGTGCACCCTATGTATAGCATAATCACAAGATGCAAATGGGGGGGGGGGGGGGTTAAACTAAGGAATGAGATGATATGGACATCTGGATCTATACAAGTCGGAAGACAGTGATAATCAGGCACGAAATGCAAATGATATGAGTCAAAGACCACATATCATGCAAAATGAATCGGGAAGACGTCAACGATCAACAGCTCATGATCAAGATATGGTTGAGGCGCTAACCGTTAACACGAAAGTTGGACTCAGATGACATCTCAGATATGTCGATACTCCCATTGTCATGCACCTTTCGGACCAGGTATGGTCCCTTCTATTTGCTCTGCAATTTCCCTGGAAATAATCTAAGCCTAGCATCAAACAACCATACTCTCTGATTTGGCTCAAACTGCTTATGGATAATATGAGAATCATGCCATATCTTCACTCGCTCCTTGTAATTAGGGGTGTAAACGAGCCGAATCTGAGCGAACCAACCCAGGCTCGGTTTGGCTCGTTTAGCATACTTTCAGGCTCGGGCTCGATTCGACTCGATTAAATGAAAACTGTAATCAGGTCCGGTTCGGCTCGGGTAAGGTTCGTAAAGGTTCGATTTGGCTAGTTAAAGGTTCGTTTAAGAATAAATATTGTACATGCATTTCTGTTTAAAGGGAAAAACCGCAGTTGCAGGGGAGGGTTTTGTGGGGTTCGAGAATAGGGAATAAGAACTTAGGGAGTGGATGACTAGATGGGTTTGGAAAAATAAGTGAATGCCCTTATGTTAATATAGAATGTATTTTTTCCTTGTATATATACAATACGTGTGTATATTTTTTATTATTGTATGTATGTGTGTATATAATCAAACTTTTAACGAACCAAACCTGAACGAACTTATGTTTTTGAGGTTCGGTTCATTTATTTAATCGAGCCCAAATTCGTGTTCAGGTTCGGTTCATTTTTTTTCAAATCGAATCTGAATCAGTCTTTTAGCGAGCCAAATCTGAGCGAATGTCGAACTTGAGAAATTTTTGAAAGCCCTACTTGTAATGTAGGCTGCTCGAAAAGGCTATATCTCTAAGCTCCTCCAGAGCTGCCAATTCTACCTTCCTCTGATCTCCTCTACTCTCTGGATCCAATAATATCTCAGTGACAACCCATAGTGATTTATGATTGATCTCAATTGGTAAATGGCAAGGCATGCCATAAACGAGATGAAAGGGAGATGTACCCAAAGGAGTCTTGAAGGAAGTCCGATATGCCAACAAGACTGAGTCCAAAAGCTGTGACCAATCTTTTCGTCTGGGCGGACTACCTTCTGCAATATCGTCTTGATCTCCCTATTCAAAACTTCAGCAAGACCATTGGTCTGAGGATGATATGGAGTGGCAACTCGGTGGTCTACGCTGAACTCGCTAGCAAGGTCCTTTACCTTGTCGTTGATAAAATGAGACCCCCCCGTTAGATATTAATACTCTAGGCACGCCGATCTGTGAAATGATATTCTTCCTCAAAAATCTGCAAAAAGTCCTAGCATCTTTGGTTCGGGCGAGAATGGCCTCAACCCAACGACTAACATAATCTATGGCCAACAGAATGTACTCGATTCCCTAACTCTTAGGGAATGGACCCATGAAGTCAATGCCCCATGCATCAAAAACCTCACAGAAGTGAATGGGTTGCATTGGCATCATATCACGTTGTCCACAAGTGCCCATCCTATGATAGTCAGTACACCTCTTCGTGAATTCACCAGAATCCTTGAATAGAGTAGGCCACCATAGGCCGGTTTGGAGCACTTTCTGTGATGTTCTCCTCCTATAGTTATGTCCTCCAGCCTCAAGCTTGTGGCAGTATGTAAGGACACTATGGTGCTCCTCTTGAGGAATGCACCGATGCTAGACGCTATCCCCTCCTTCATGATAAAGGATGAAATCCTCTCAACGGTAAGACTTGGCCTTCACAAGGAAGGTCTCAAGTCGCTGCCTAGGCCAACCTTGTGGAACTTTCTTGGCGACAAGATAGTTCACAATGTCGGCGTACCACGGGAGAGAGGCAATAGCAAGGATCGCCTCATTTGGGAAGGTCTCTGAAATAGGATCAATCTGCTTGGATTCCTCAGGATGCTCCAATTGGGAGAGATGATCCGCCACCACATTCTTGTCTCCAGGTTCATCCTTAATCTCAATATCAAACTCCTGGAGCAGAAGGATCCATCTAGTCAATCTCGCTTTGGTATCCTTCTTTACCATGAGGTACCTGATGGCGGTATGATCTGTAAAGATAATCACTTTGTATCCAATGATATATGATCTGAACTTGTCCAAGGCAAAAACTACAACTAGCATCTCTTCCTCAGTGACGATGTAGTTCCGCTATGCGACATCCAATGTACGTCTGTCGTAGTGAATGGAAAAAGGCACGCCATCCCTCCTCTGTCCCAGCACGACCCCTATGGCAAAATCGAAGGCATCCGTCATGATCTCTAATGGGAGAGACCAATCAGGCAGCTGAAGGACAGGAGCCTCAACAACAAGACTCTTAAGAGTCTCAAATGACGCAAGACACTTTTCATCTACAATGAACTCAGTGTCTTTTGTCTGCAAATCAGTCAACAGTCGGGCAATCCTGCTAAAATAATGAATGAATCGTCGGTAGAAACCAACGTGCCCTGGAAAATACTGTAGCTATCGTAGGCTGGATTACGGATTGAGTTTATTGATGATATCCACCTTGGCTAGATCAACCTCCATGCCCCTGTTGGAGATGATATGACCAAGCATCGTCCCCTAAGTCACCATTAAGTGACTCTTCTCCCAAGATAGAACAAGATTGACCTCAATGCAGTGTTGAAGGATACGGTCTAGGCTGTCAAGACAAGTATCAAACCCATCGCCATAGATCGAAAAATCATCCATGAATACCTCTAAACACCCATCATGTCCGAAAAGATGGACAACATACACCTTTGGAATGCCGTCGAGGCGTTACATAGACCAAAGGGCATCCATCTGAAAGCATATGTCCCAAATGGAGAGGTGAATGTCGTCTTGTCCTGGTCCTCAGGCACGATGGACACCTGGTTGTAGCTGGAGTACCTGTCAATAAAGAAGTAATGACTCTTCCCAGCTAGCCTCTCTATAATCTGATCAATAAAAGGCAGCGGGAAATGATTCTTCTTGGTGGCCTGATTCAATCGTATGTAGTCCACACAGACCCTCCAAGAAGTGGGTACCCGGGTATCTATCTCCTCTCCAGACTCACTCACAACTATAGTGATGCACGTCTTCTTGGGCAACATGTAATGGACTAACCAAGTTGGAGTCGGAGATGAGGTAGATAAAATCGGCGCTCCATCATTTCGAGATCTCCATCATGACTACCTCTCTAATATTCAGGTTCAACCGTTGCTGGAACTCACTCGATGGTTTAGCATGCTCTTCGAGATAGATATGGTGGGAGCACGGAGCTGTACTTATCCCCTGTAGATCAGCTACACTCCATCCTTTGGCCTTGAGGTTCCTTTCAAGAACCTCCATCAAATAAGATTCTTGTTCTCCAGTCAAGTCTGCTGAGATAATGATTGGGTACATCTCATGCTTACCCACAAGGAATCTATACTTCAGCGACTGCGGAAAGGGCTTTAATTCAGGACAATTGGGAGCTGGCAAATCTGGCTTCTAAAAGGTCTGAGTGAATACAACCAGATATGTATGAGAAAACTCTCGCTAATCATGAAAAACTAGTGTAGACTGCCCTGCTGGTGTATCTATAATCATTGCTGGCACGGTCTCTACCCTAGCTGCTGGCTCTGTGGAAATCAAACACTGAAGTAAATCATCAAACTCTGCCCAATCTATGTCTGAATCTGAGGGATCTAAATCTGAGTCACAAGAAATATACCCTGCCTCACTATCCTGAACATTGTTTGCAGCCTCGAATGTATCCTCTGCCAAGAGTGTACTCTCCGAACTCTCCTCTGCTGGAATGTGTGAATCTGTAGACTCTAGAGGTGAGAGAAAATCTTGTGAAATGGGATCGGACCAAGCAGCTTCATCATCAGTAATCACAAAGTCGCACTCCTGTTGGACGTCTCGCTCTGCCTCTATCATCTGCTCTGTATCGTTGCACTGCTCTGAGCAAGTTGACTCTCGTGCTCTGGTCTCATTGATCATTTCTATTTGTATACTTTCACAATCGACGTGAAAATACACCTTCACTCTATCATGGTCGGACACCGCCTAGGATGTGACCAAGAAAGGTCATCCTAGAATGATGGGGGTAGGTCACAGACTTAGGGATCTCCATTTTCAACACAATGAAATCAACAGGAAATTTCAGGCCTTGAATTGTGATGACCACATCCTTCAACAACCCCTTCGTCCTCTTGACATATCTATCAACAAACTAAAGGATTGTCCTGCTCTGTCAAAGAGGACCAAATTTGAATCGGTCGAGCAAGGCTGCCGGAAGGAGGTTGATGGAAGAGCCACTGTCTAATAGAGTCCAATCAAATCTCTGCTAAAAAATATGGCATCTGACATAGGGAACTCCTGTATATGGCCTCTTGGCTGGAAGACGGTTCTGGATGACGAAGCAAGTGGCACGGGTCAACACATGGATCTTTGCATGATGGTTCCTCTTCTTCCTACAGATGGTGGTCTTCTCTCTCAAGTTCCTCTAGAAGAGAGGGATGTGCTCAAGTGCCTCCAATAGAGTCAGCTGAATCTGGAATCTATCAATCATCTGATGGCTGAACTCTAATTGATGTGATTTTTTTGGATTTTCTTTTTTATTCCCCTTAACTAAGCGGAGTTCTTGAGGGAAGGGGATGACTGGACCCTCCTCAAATAGAGGGCTAGGAATGGGTCCATGCTTTTGCAAAGGAGTAGAATCTATATAAGTATCATTATGCATTACATATGGACTTGAAAATGAAGAACCCTTTCCTTTATTACTTTTTTGGTGTTTTTTGTAAGGTCTCGGGGTATATAAACTGAAGGAAATACAACTTGAATAGAATGGGTGACCTCAGTACCACCTACGACATCACGAACTGCGGCATCAGCAGCACACTCTGACTCAGCATCTGGATCTCTGGTGGCATCAGTACCACCCTCTGCATATAGGGATGTGATGACCTCAGTATTGTCAATTGGATCAACATCCTTGGTGGAATCAACACCATCGTCATCATCATCATGAGCGACATCAACACCGTTATCCTCCACGTCTAGCACTCATGTATCCTCGTGGTGTCGTCGTTCAGACGAGGCACCATCAGCTGGCATCCTACCGCTCCTAAGTGTAACAAAGTCGGCATCAAATGTATATGAAGCAATGTCACCCAAATAATCACTAGGAGTGGTGGTCTCTGTGAACTGTACTTGCTCAGACTTTCTCTTCAGGTTGTTCGGATTGGGCTCGATTTGAGCGGGTATGGTGACCTTGCCCTTGATGACCTCCCTCATCTCCTGACAGAACTTGTCCATCTCCTGCCTGAATGTGGCCTGTTGGTCGGAAAGTAGGCTAGCTAGATTGTCAAGTGATGGGATCTCATAGGTTGTACCATGAGAACCGAACAGGTTGCCTCTTTGGAAGTGAGGCTACTGCTGGGAAGGACGAGGGGCATGCTGAGAATACTGCTGAGACTGTTGTTGTGGCTACTTCCACTGTTGTCCCTGCTGGTAGGGATGAGGACTCTACTGGTAATGCTGCTGCTGTGGCTGGTGTGGGAACTAGGGCTGCTGCTAAAGCTGGCTGAACTATCAACCCTGAGCTGGAGGTTGTTGTTGGGATGAGGCACCTTCGGTCGACCACCTGAATCCGGGATGGTCTCGGCAGATCCCAGGCTGCTGTTGGTTGTACCAAATCCTGTTGACTTCCATCAATGGCTCCTGCTTGAAGGGGGAGGAAGGACTGCCAGAGGCTTATCCTACTGGTACACCACCATCTGAGTGTCCTAAGACGATGGTGGCTGAAGGTACTGGTGCTGCAGATACTGGAACAACTCTGTCTGAACATGGTGAACCTGTTTGTACTGGACGGGGGCTGGGTCGAGCGACTGCTGCTAAGATCTGCCCATGACCTGAGACTAGGCTCAGAAGTTGTCTGTGCCTCATGGAGACACATGATCTAGGTCTTTAGGTCACTCAATGTTTGTGCCAACTGATCAATCTGCATCATGCCCCGGTAATGCTTCTTCTTAATGATCTCAATTCAGTCCAACTTCTTGTTGATGATGCCCATATCAACAGCTGACAACTCTGCCTGTCCTGCAGCTACTGAAGAGGTGGATGGACCTTCATCTACTCGTGTTATCCTCTAATAGGACACGACATGGGGATGGGGCTTCCCCTGAGTATAAAGACAGGTCTGGGACATAACTGTATAGTTCTCAACCATGTCCTCATAATTGGACCAGACCTAGTCTTCATCCTTGGCGAAGTGGGAGCCCCCACACGAAGCATTCACAAGCCCCTACAGCTCCTGTGTCAGCCCACAAAAGAAACTCTGTACTAAATTGG
The DNA here is from genome assembly GCA_037367405.1 of Ottelia alismoides. Taxonomy (NCBI): domain Eukaryota; kingdom Viridiplantae; phylum Streptophyta; class Magnoliopsida; order Alismatales; family Hydrocharitaceae; genus Ottelia; species Ottelia alismoides. The sequence continues at coordinate 254,816 of JAZKJV010004583.1, forward strand.
GCTTGGAGATGTCATGATGTGGACACCAGATAATATGCTCTCTGAATCGATCCCACACCTCATGAAACTGCTCGTTGGGGATCATGGAGAAAATCTTGATTAGAGCTCTCGCTGCATTCATCTGATCGAGTGGATAGTACGTGTTCAAGTACTCGGTCTGGAGCTTTTCCAACGAAGTAACATATTGATGATCGAAAATTCAACACTCAATCCGGGTGAAGTAAAAAGAATCACTCTCAGGTCGATGCAACCCGAATCGAGAGGAATCGGTCCATCAAGAAATATAGAACCACCAAATAAGCAGATAAAACAATGAAGTCCTCGCTAATTTTATTAACCTGGGATAGCGACCAGGGTCGGACTCAAGGAGCAAGGGATGGCCTTACGGCCTACGAAGTAGTCAAAATCGAGAAATAAGGAAGAAAATATTTTTAGTGGATTTTAATGATTTTTATTTTTTTTATTTTTGATTTTATAAGAGAATGTAAGGAACAAGAAACTACAACAATTATTTAAACACTCAAAAATACTCCAAAAATTCAAATAAAATTGTTTTTTGTTTTTTATGTTTTTAAGTGTTTCTGGTAATTTTCTGGAGATTTTATAATTTTTATTTGATGTTCTAAAAATCAAGAAAGAGGAAAACAGGAGATCAATGTGCAGCCAGACTTGAAAGATCAATTAAAAATATATAATTGATCTATGAAAATCTGGAGACAATTTTTATAAAAATATATGCAAAAACTAAACTACAGAAAAAGAGTTTGTATTTTTTTATTTTTATAGAAATTTTTTAGAATTTTTATAAGATTTTTAGGTTTTTTAATTTTTATGGGTTTTATAAATCCAAACAAATCAAAAATTTAACAGAAGCTAGAAAACACCAAAATTAACTATAGCAAATTTTTTTAGAATTTTTAAAGAAGATTTTATATTTTTAATTGATTTTCTTTTTCAAATAGTAAGAAAAATACGTGTTTTTGATTTTTCAAAAATAACAAAAAGCCTCAAAAATGTCCCAAAAATTTAGATAAATTTTTTCACAGGCAGGAGCCATACGTCCAAAGTTCACCTAATTTGGATTTGATTTGATATTTTATTCAATAAAAACAAGGCACACAACTCACAGGATATGTAAGAAAACCTACTTCTAGGGGCTTAAACGTAACACGTGAGAAATGTTTAGGGTAGAAAGTACAAAAGTTCCAAACAATCAGCACATGCTCAATTAAAACCACGCACAGGGGTATAAATGCAAATATTAAGAATTAAATTTCATTCCATAACAGAGCATAAAATTCAGCCCAAAACATGCAAATTGTCCAAAATGTCATGTGTCGAAGCACGTCTCACATAGGCAGGGACTAAAATGCAAATAACATAAACAACGAGGTCCAATGTGCAAAATATCCAAAATAAAAACAACGTAAACTAATATTTACAAAACTAAACAGTAAATACTAAAAGAGGAGGGGCCTAAGTGCAAATTACCCTCTTATTAAGATCTGACGGACGAGGGCGTACTACGTGTAGATCTAACTGTTGATATGTGTGGCCACCCCTTCGCCGATGAACGCTCCAGATGAGCTCTTGATCGAGATCTGACGGTCGTGGCTGCCTGAAGAATGAAGGGATGAGATCAGAACTGGGCCGAAGCCCGATCCGACGGTGGTGGAGGGTCCTGAATGAACTGGCCGCCGACGAACTTCGCGCGGCCGATACGCGATGTAGGGAGGACCTCCGACGCTACTAGGATGGGCGAATCAGTGTTGGAGACGTTCCGCAGCGGTTGGTATGCTCCGATGGGGACGGGAGCGTCAGGAACCCTCCGGCGACGAGAAGAACCTGGAACCAACTGTGCTTCAGCTTTGGACCTCTAGATGAGGTCCCTTTGATGTTTTGACCTGCACAAGTGAACCACGGGGTCGAGGACAAACTACCTCGACCCGTTAGAGCACGAGAAAGGTGAAGGGCGAGGTGGTGTGTAGTCCTCCGGCGAAGTGGTGGCGGAGGAGGACAATACCCTGCTCCGGGGTGAGCCAGGGGGATTGAAGGGGCGCAGCAGGTGGAGAGGAGTCTGGTGAAGGTGTAGAAGCGATCGGATGGGAAAATGGATAATCGGAGAAAGTGGATGGCGACGGCGGAGCTAAATCAAAAATCCTGAAATTAGAAGCATCTAAGAAGATCTGACCTAAAGAGTGGGTGCATTCGTCTAGGATGGAGGTCGGGGACCTCCGGGGTCATCGCCTCGATGGCTCGACGAGGCCAGAGGGTCGGGCGCACCTCGCGGCGGCGCACGACAATGGGAATAGTCGGATCAGTGGGTCCCGGCTTATCGGTCCTCTCTTCGACGCTCTCGCATGTGGCTGTCTCTCAGGTGGAGCAGAGGAGATCATCGGAGGCGAGGGGGAAGGCCGAAGATGGAGTGGAATGTGCGGAGGAGCAGAACCTTTATAATGCTGGGGGTCTGGCAAAATGGAGATCGAGCGAGACAATCGGAGCTCGGATCCCTAAGGAAGATGCCGGGCGTGAATCGCGGGTGTTTCCTTGACAATCGGGGCCCGGGGTTTGAGAAGATGGAGATCGGATCCGGACACAAAAATTCGGAGAAGTCGGGTCGGTGCATGGATCCGTGAACGAGTGGTCCAGGGGGGCGAGTTGACCGGGGGTCAACAATCCCCTGTGGACCAATCACATTATTCCGTTTTTTAATTATTTGTAAATTCATTTAAAATTAGTAAATGATTTTATTTTGAAAAAGTTTAAACATGAAAAATGTTTATTATTTTTGAAATTTATTTATAGTGATTTTTATTTATTTTTTTGAAAAATAAATAACATATTTACATTGTATTATTAATATATAGGTATATACATATATGTATTTTTTTATTTTTATTTTTAATTGTTTATTTTTGTACAATTATTCCAATTTTATATTTTATTTATTGTCAACATAAAATTTGGAATAAAAAGGTATTTTTATTTTATTTTTAGGATTTATTTACGTGAGTTAAATAAATAGGTTTATATACATGTGTACATGGTATATATACAAGGTTAAAAAATGACTTTATTATTTTTATTTTTATTTTTATTTTTCTGATTTTATTTTATTTTATAAATATATACAAAATATGAGAAACACTTTTTACTTTTATTATGAGGAAAATAAATGTATTTAAATACATAGGATTATGTACACCTTGATTGACCTTATCTCCCTCTACTTGGTTTCTTTTGCGGTGAGGCCCATGCTGAGCCCTCCCTTGGGATTAGGTCACTCAATATTTATTCTAAATATTTCCCTCTTTTTCTTGTGTTTCTTTATTCCTTTATTTTGACACAAAAACATGCTAATTATGCATATTTACATGATGCATGTTTTTGTCAATTTAATGTATTTACACATATTTACATGGTATTTGGCTAGGTTTCTAGCTAAAATAAAGGAATAAAGAGTGATGAATGGGGATTCATCACCCCCCTATACTTTACTTTTGCTAGTCCCTTAGTAAACACTTATTTGAAAAAGAAGTGCAAAAGAGAAATAAAAAGAAAAAGAGGAGAAATCAAGGTTGATTATTAAACTTTTCTTCATTAAATTGAAATCAGGAGCTCGGTCAGACCTTTAGATTATTCATTTGTCGGAACCTTATTTGGACTTAAGCTTAAAACTTAACGGCCTCTAAGTTCCACCAATCTATGGTCAAGACTCCTCAATAAACCAGATCAGAACAAGTCTACATACACAAACTCTAATGATTATGAATCTTTCCTTGTAGGTGTAAGTGATATGTAGCTCCCCACCTCAGAAGTAATAAAGAAACAACCTCCCTCAACCCGGTAACTCTAATGCCTCGGTCTAGCAACTCTTTCCTCGAGAAGCGGGGTATTCCCTTCTAAGTTCAAGTGCAACCAGCTCAAGAAGAGGGGGGAAGAAGAGAATGGATCATGACCAGTGTAGCCATGTATCCTTGGGAGCTCTAACCAGCGTAGCTAAGTCTCCCGCTGCAAGCTTCATGAGATGGTCATGTATAACATAAGCTTTGCTTTATTTGACTATGTACACTCCTGTGGGATTATTAAATTTTCAATCCAACCCACCACTTTTTTGGAGTTCTTTTCTTTTTGCACATTTTTTTCATGTGCATCTGTACAACATATCTACATGGTGCAACATATATACAAGGAGTTTTTCCTCTTGAGCCAGTAGACTATCCCTCTTTTGAAGCTTTATTGCAACCCACAGCTTCTTTCTTTAGACTTTATAACCACCAGACCAAGTTGAGACGCACTTCCTTCACTATAAGAAGAAGAGAGGTTCCACCTAGAAGTACTACCCTCATATGCTACCCCAAGCTAAAGGAAACTGCCTCCTCACCACCTCATCCGTGGAGAGCTATGTGTAAAGTGCTGGTGCAACTAAAGCCATTGTCTCTGAGAGTCATGCGTGTGTTGTTAAGTGCTCTACTTAGGCTCATCAAGATGACATATGCTCATAGCCAAGTGGACTCAAAGAATTAAGTCCCAATGGACCTGAAAAGTCTCAATCCTAAGCCCTATAAGGTTCCTCTTATTATTAGGTGGATTAAGGTCTTAACCAAGCTCCATTTGTCAATTTAGTTCCAAGCTAGTTTAAATGTCAACTTGATTTAGAAAAACTGTGTAAGTATTTACAAAAATGTTATCTTCAAAGATGCAATTTACAAATATTTACACATGTGCAAAATTTTTGAAAAATGTTTGAAAACATGGATGTATGCATGAATGCGAAGTTTTGCAAACTATTTACAACAATTTACACAAGGTTTTTGCAAACTTTTTGTTTTCGAAACATTTTACAAAAATTTTGTACTATATACACAAATTTTGGTATAAAAATATTTACAAGCTATTTACACAAAAAGATTTTACAATCATTTGTACAAAAATAATTTTTATAAATAAATAGGTATGTACAAGAAGAATTTTATGTACAAGGGAAATTTTTTTAATTTTTATGGATTTTTAGCCATTTTTATTTATAAACACACTCACACAAAGTACGAGTTATGGCTAAAGTATATATGAAATATATACGACACCCCCCTATACTTAGCTCGAACGATGTCCTTAGAGTGATCAAGAGCGATGAAGAGGACACAACTTGTGCTTAGTATAGGGAAGCAAAAAGGAATGGTATGTGCAAAGACAAATCAAAGAATAGAATGAAGAGGACTCGGTGTTTCCCCCTATACTTAGGATCAAGTAATCCTAAGTATAGCAAATTGTACATAAAGGGAAATCCGAGTGGAAGGATGTACAGGGTCTACCCCCCTATACTTAGGGTGAAATATCCCTAAGTATAGGCATCAAAACAGGGGTAGAAAGAGACGAAGAAGACAAATATATACAAGATTGGAGGACATCACTCCCCCTATACTTATGGTGAAGGATCCTTAAGTATAGGCAACAACAGGAGTAATGAAACAGAACGATATAAACAACTCGGTGTTTCCACCCCCTATACTTAGGATGAGGTGTATCCTAAGTATAGAAAAGATAATCCTATACGAGACCTGGGGTGAAAACAAATACGGAAGAATAAACGATCAAACCAAGACGAAACGCGTATATACCAAAGGGTACAATGTTGAGGTGCCTCTCAACAAGCGCTAGGTTTTACGCCCCTAGTTAGGCGCAAAGGCTAGGATAACGCTGTGTCAAGGTTCAGGACGACATTTTATATTTTTAATTGATTTTCTTTTTCAAATAGTAAGAAAAATACGTGTTTTTGATTTTTCAAAAATAACAAAAAGCCTCAAAAATGTCCCAAAAATTTAGATAAATTTTTTCACAGGCAGGAGCCATACGTCCAAAGTTCACCTAATTTGGATTTGATTTGATATTTTATTCAATAAAAACAAGGCACACAACTCACAGGATATGTAAGAAAACCTACTTCTAGGGGCTTAAACGTAACACGTGAGAAATGTTTAGGGTAGAAAGTACAAAAGTTCCAAACAATCAGCACATGCTCAATTAAAACCACGCACAGGGGTATAAATGCAAATATTAAGAATTAAATTTCATTCCATAACAGAGCATAAAATTCAGCCCAAAACATGCAAATTGTCCAAAATGTCATGTGTCGAAGCACGTCTCACATAGGCAGGGACTAAAATGCAAATAACATAAACAACGAGGTCCAATGTGCAAAATATCCAAAATAAAAACAACGTAAACTAATATTTACAAAACTAAACAGTAAATACTAAAAGAGGAGGGGCCTAAGTGCAAATTACCCTCTTATTAAGATCTGACGGACGAGGGCGTACTACGTGTAGATCTAACTGTTGATATGTGTGGCCACCCCTTCGCCGATGAACGCTCCAGATGAGCTCTTGATCGAGATCTGACGGTCGTGGCTGCCTGAAGAATGAAGGGATGAGATCAGAACTGGGCCGAAGCCCGATCCGACGGTGGTGGAGGGTCCTGAATGAACTGGCCGCCGACGAACTTCGCGCGGCCGATACGCGATGTAGGGAGGACCTCCGACGCTACTAGGATGGGCGAATCAGTGTTGGAGACGTTCCGCAGCGGTTGGTATGCTCCGATGGGGACGGGAGCGTCAGGAACCCTCCGGCGACGAGAAGAACCTGGAACCAACTGTGCTTCAGCTTTGGACCTCTAGATGAGGTCCCTTTGATGTTTTGACCTGCACAAGTGAACCACGGGGTCGAGGACAAACTACCTCGACCCGTTAGAGCACGAGAAAGGTGAAGGGCGAGGTGGTGTGTAGTCCTCCGGCGAAGTGGTGGCGGAGGAGGACAATACCCTGCTCCGGGGTGAGCCAGGGGGATTGAAGGGGCGCAGCAGGTGGAGAGGAGTCTGGTGAAGGTGTAGAAGCGATCGGATGGGAAAATGGATAATCGGAGAAAGTGGATGGCGACGGCGGAGCTAAATCAAAAATCCTGAAATTAGAAGCATCTAAGAAGATCTGACCTAAAGAGTGGGTGCATTCGTCTAGGATGGAGGTCGGGGACCTCCGGGGTCATCGCCTCGATGGCTCGACGAGGCCAGAGGGTCGGGCGCACCTCGCGGCGGCGCACGACAATGGGAATAGTCGGATCAGTGGGTCCCGGCTTATCGGTCCTCTCTTCGACGCTCTCGCATGTGGCTGTCTCTCAGGTGGAGCAGAGGAGATCATCGGAGGCGAGGGGGAAGGCCGAAGATGGAGTGGAATGTGCGGAGGAGCAGAACCTTTATAATGTTGGGGGTCTGGCAAAATGGAGATCGAGCGAGACAATCGGAGCTCGGATCCCTAAGGAAGATGCCGGGCGTGAATCGCGGGTGTTTCCTTGACAATCGGGGCCCGGGGTTTGAGAAGATGGAGATCGGATCCGGACACAAAAATTCGGAGAAGTCGGGTCGGTGCATGGATCCGTGAACGAGTGGTCCAGGGGGGCGAGTTGACCGGGGGTCAACAATCCCCTGTGGACCAATCACATTATTCCGTTTTTTAATTATTTGTAAATTCATTTAAAATTAGTAAATGATTTTATTTTGAAAAAGTTTAAACATGAAAAATGTTTATTATTTTTGAAATTTATTTATAGTGATTTTTATTTATTTTTTTGAAAAATAAATAACATATTTACATTGTATTATTAATATATAGGTATATACATATATGTATTTTTTTATTTTTATTTTTAATTGTTTATTTTTGTACAATTATTCCAATTTTATATTTTATTTATTGTCAACATAAAATTTGGAATAAAAAGGTATTTTTATTTTATTTTTAGGATTTATTTACGTGAGTTAAATAAATAGGTTTATATACATGTGTACATGGTATATATACAAGGTTAAAAAATGACTTTATTATTTTTATTTTTATTTTTATTTTTCTGATTTTATTTTATTTTATAAATATATACAAAATATGAGAAACACTTTTTACTTTTATTATGAGGAAAATAAATGTATTTAAATACATAGGATTATGTACACCTTGATTGACCTTATCTCCCTCTACTTGGATTCTTTTGCGGTGAGGCCCATGCTGAGCCCTCCCTTGGGATTAGGTCACTCAATATTTATTCTAAATATTTCCCTCTTTTTCTTGTGTTTCTTTATTCCTTTATTTTGACACAAAAACATGCTAATTATGCATATTTACATGATGCATGTTTTTGTCAATTTAATGTATTTACACATATTTACATGGTATTTGGCTAGGTTTCTAGCTAAAATAAAGGAATAAAGAGTGATGAATGGGGATTCATCACCCCCCTATACTTTACTTTTGCTAGTCCCTTAGTAAACACTTATTTGAAAAAGAAGTGCAAAAGAGAAATAAAAAGAAAAAGAGGAGAAATCAAGGTTGATTATTAAACTTTTCTTCATTAAATTGAAATCAGGAGCTCGGTCAGACCTTTAGATTATTCATTTGTCGGAACCTTATTTGGACTTAAGCTTAAAACTTAACGGCCTCTAAGTTCCACCAATCTATGGTCAAGACTCCTCAATAAACCAGATCAGAACAAGTCTACATACACAAACTCTAATGATTATGAATCTTTCCTTGTAGGTGTAAGTGATATGTAGCTCCCCACCTCAGAAGTAATAAAGAAACAACCTCCCTCAACCCGGTAACTCTAATGCCTCGGTCTAGCAACTCTTTCCTCGAGAAGCGGGGTATTCCCTTCTAAGTTCAAGTGCAACCAGCTCAAGAAGAGGGGGGAAGAAGAGAATGGATCATGACCAGTGTAGCCATGTATCCTTGGGAGCTCTAACCAGCGTAGCTAAGTCTCCCGCTGCAAGCTTCATGAGATGGTCATGTATAACATAAGCTTTGCTTTATTTGACTATGTACACTCCTGTGGGATTATTAAATTTTCAATCCAACCCACCACTTTTTTGGAGTTCTTTTCTTTTTGCACATTTTTTTCATGTGCATCTGTACAACATATCTACATGGTGCAACATATATACAAGGAGTTTTTCCTCTTGAGCCAGTAGACTATCCCTCTTTTGAAGCTTTATTGCAACCCACAGCTTCTTTCTTTAGACTTTATAACCACCAGACCAAGTTGAGACGCACTTCCTTCACTATAAGAAGAAGAGAGGTTCCACCTAGAAGTACTACCCTCATATGCTACCCCAAGCTAAAGGAAACTGCCTCCTCACCACCTCATCCGTGGAGAGCTATGTGTAAAGTGCTGGTGCAACTAAAGCCATTGTCTCTGAGAGTCATGCGTGTGTTGTTAAGTGCTCTACTTAGTCTCATCAAGATGACATATGCTCATAGCCAAGTGGACTCAAAGAATTAAGTCCCAATGGACCTGAAAAGTCTCAATCCTAAGCCCTATAAGGTTCCTCTTATTATTAGGTGGATTAAGGTCTTAACCAAGCTCCATTTGTCAATTTAGTTCCAAGCTAGTTTAAATGTCAACTTGATTTAGAAAAACTGTGTAAGTATTTACAAAAATGTTATCTTCAAAGATGCAATTTACAAATATTTACACATGTGCAAAATTTTTGAAAAATGTTTGAAAACATGGATGTATGCATGAATGCGAAGTTTTGCAAACTATTTACAACAATTTACACAAGGTTTTTGCAAACTTTTTGTTTTCGAAACATTTTACAAAAATTTTGTACTATATACACAAATTTTGGTATAAAAATATTTACAAGCTATTTACACAAAAAGATTTTACAATCATTTGTACAAAAATAATTTTTATAAATAAATAGGTATGTACAAGAAGAATTTTATGTACAAGGGAAATTTTTTTAATTTTTATGGATTTTTAGCCATTTTTATTTATAAACACACTCACACAAAGTACGAGTTATGGCTAAAGTATATATGAAATATATACGACACCCCCCTATACTTAGCTCGAACGATGTCCTTAGAGTGATCAAGAGCGATGAAGAGGACACAACTTGTGCTTAGTATAGGGAAGCAAAAAGGAATGGTATGTGCAAAGACAAATCAAAGAATAGAATGAAGAGGACTCGGTGTTTCCCCCTATACTTAGGATCAAGTAATCCTAAGTATAGCAAATTGTACATAAAGGGAAATCCGAGTGGAAGGATGTACAGGGTCTACCCCCCTATACTTAGGGTGAAATATCCCTAAGTATAGGCATCAAAACAGGGGTAGAAAGAGACGAAGAAGACAAATATATACAAGATTGGAGGACATCACTCCCCCTATACTTATGGTGAAGGATCCTTAAGTATAGGCAACAACAGGAGTAATGAAACAGAACGATATAAACAACTCGGTGTTTCCACCCCCTATACTTAGGATGAGGTGTATCCTAAGTATAGAAAAGATAATCCTATACGAGACCTGGGGTGAAAACAAATACGGAAGAATAAACGATCAAACCAAGACGAAACGCGTATATACCAAAGGGTACAATGTTGAGGTGCCTCTCAACAAGCGCTAGGTTTTACGCCCCTAGTTAGGCGCAAAGGCTAGGATAACGCTGTGTCAAGGTTCAGGACGACATTGGTAAGGTGAATGTCGTACTGTCATCGCAGTCTCGGTATGAGAACAACGACGAAATCGACAGTGTAAAGAAGGACACCCAAGTATGCAATCAAGCGGGTGTCTGCTACCGGCCAAGGATATGGGAATAAGTGATCGGGATCCGGTAGCACAAAAGAAATCATCGGCTCAGGATCAGACTAGAGTGGAATTATAGAACCGAAGAAATTAACATGGAGAAGGATGGATCGGTCATGGAATCCTCCACGTCAATCTGCATCTCAAAGAGGTATGGAAAGTGAAGATCAGGAGACTCTCTAAGAAAACTGATATCCGATGCATATAATGGAGATAAATCAGACAGATCATCGAATATCTCAAGGATCGGCTCATCCTCACGAGGGTCGTCGAGGTGAGAAGACTCAGAATCAGAATGATCGGAAGACTCGGTTTTGTGATCCGCCAGATCGGATACACTCTCAGAAGGTGAAACCGAGTACTCATCATGTACGACATTCTCCTGCAGATAACCCTTGGGGAGAAATGCAAGATTGTCAGTGAGGAGTAGAGGATCATGATCTATAAGGGCATCTGCGTTGCTGTCAAGCACCCACTCTGTGCACCAGGCTGCATCATCATCTGAAATTTGGCTCTCGGCAATCTGGAAGCATGAGAAGGTACTGGTCATCATCGCGGAGGCAGGTAAGGTGACTGCAACTGATCCTCGCTCTGCAGCAATGCTGGCTGGCATCTGGTCCTCAAAAAATATGTCTATCTCATCAAAGTGGAGGACAAAAGGCTCAAATACGGGACTCTCTATGTCTGGACTCTCAAAGTGGAGTCCCATATCAAGCTGTGGCTGCTGAGCTGAGTCAAGGTATTTTCCTGACTCTGAGAAGTGTCTCTATAGAAAAGAAGCTGAATCATCCGGGACTGGACTCTGAAATGGCTGGATCAATGGCTGTAGTAGCGGGGTCTCCTTCATCTCTTTGAGTATCAGAAGATCTGATATCCAAGAATTGTCAACTGAAAACTCTGGGGCTGACTCGAACTCTAGCTGGAAAACCAACGGGAACTCGAGTAGACTCTGGGTCAGAACCTCCACTGTAGCAGTCATGTCCTCTGTACTCTGTTGTCCTACTGAATCCAAGTCCTCGGGCTGGTGTGTAGAAACTGTATCCTCATGTAGTGTGACACACCCTACTAGTATTGTGACATCCTCATTGTTGTCCCGACTACGGTATCTCGTAAAGATGGTCTCTGTGAAAGTAACCTCGAGATGGTATCTAGTAAGTCAATGTCAGAACTGCGGTGTGAACCGCCACATGAGGTAATCACCAGTGCTAACTGATCTGCGGTCATTCCCCGCATGGAGATCTCAATAAGGTCTGCTAGTGAAAGTCCGTGCTCGGGAAATCTCCTCAAGAGGTCATGAAACCTAGGCCATGCATCTACAGTGGCTCCTGGGGGTCTACTGAAAACTCTGTGATCAATGACCGCATCATCTCTGCTCTCTGCTGGGGAAAGTATCTCTGTAGAAACTCAAACCGTAAGTCTCCCCACGTGGCAAATCTCCTTCCCAACTGTCGGTGCCATCTCATGGCTCTATCCTGAAGTGTGAATGGGAAAGTCTTCAGCATCATCTTCTCTGCAGTGATATCTGAATACATCTGTGTCCTGCAAAACTCCTCGAATGCGACAGGTGAAGATATGGCTCCTCGTGCGCCTCTCCTGAAAATATCGGCAGTCTCTGAATAAGCTCCAAATCCAGAATGAATGGGCCTAATGTCGAAGCTGACTGAGCTCAATGTCCTGTTTGCTCATCCTCCATACTGACATAGGAGACATCTAATACTCTCATTTGCTCTCTATGATCACGTGCAAAGTGCACTCTCAACTCAGCAATGGCATCATTCGGGTCTCGCATATGTTCAATCTGATCTCCACGGACGTGTATTGCAGCATGCCCAAAGTAATGAAAGGGATGGGAGGGAGGGAACGGGAGGTTGGTCGGAGATCCGACCTCCCTCGAAGGTGGACTGGACTGATGGGAAGAAGATGGAGAAGCCGCAAGAGTCGGCAAGAAGTGAGGGGGGTCCATCATCCAGGGATACAGAGAAGGAAGAATAAAGGGTGGGTGGGGGAGAAAGATAAATGACTGTATGAGAAGATAGATGACTGGAGGAGAAGATAGATGAAGAAGAAAACAGATGGGATCTGAGAACACAAACAAGATCGGTCAAGCAATACCCCGAATTCACCTACTCGACATTGAGCTGATGACCGTAAGAGATCGGTCTTTAATCTTTTCAATTTTTATTTAGGTGATCAAATAGTCTTTTAGAGCGATTAAGCGAGCTGATAGGGATCCAATACTCCTAAAAAACTGTCCCGACTAAAAAGCTGGCAGTCTGTCAAGAAATCGAGTATGGCTCTAGCCTAGGATGTGGGTCACTCTCTCGCTCATCCAATCCAGACAATGAGGAGATTACTCTCCCAAGACAAATTATTAGGTCAATGTCTTTTAAGATCAAGTTTGGTTAATAGTCCCAATTTTATAGTTTTTGTTTTTAGATATTTTCCAGATCAAACAACGCCTAATGAGTTTTCGATTCTCCTTATTATTTTTAGTCCAAAACAGGGGGAGAAGACAGAAAAGCTGATGCACGAGAATCAATGATGCATGCAGAGTAAGAAATACGTACCTGACTCCAGCAGTCTACATGCAGAGTGATCCGTGCATAAACTAAAGACAGAATATAAACTACCTATATGATGCACGTGAAAACCGGCCCTAAACAAAGTAGTTCTACTCGTGAAGAACAATAGCCGGCTACTCAAGCCTAAGTCCGGAGTCCTATCTTGGAAGCCACTCGGTGTCTGCCACAACGGATCCTGCACGCACTGTATGTGACTCCTCAAGGCACGTGGACTAGAGCTCGAATAATCCGAATTTTTCTTTGTGATTTAATTAATTAAGTCTAATTATCGGTCTATAGGAATAGGCAGATAATTAAGAATTTGGCCTTAATTAATTACGTCACAATCAAAGAAAACTCCTAAGCTAGGGCTAAAACAGCATAAATCAAATGAGCAGTAAATAAACAGTCTGAAAACAAAAACCGTGCGAAAATCGCGGTGAGGTCCCCCGAGCACACCGGTGCTCGGTGAAACAGACCCCGATATCAACCAAGTGTCTGAGTCCTCTGTCCCTGTATTATTAAAATAAAATAATTCTGCTGAAAAATAAACTAAGCTACTTTTACGGCTATTCTACGGTTATTTCACGGCTATTCCGCGGCTCTCGAACTTCAGTCCTCATCCTCACGCTCTCCTGCGGCTTCGTAGAGAAGGAAGCTGCCTCCGACTCCCGTAGTACTTCGGCTTCCGAAAAAGCTGCCTCGGTCCTCGGGCCCTCGCAAGAAGTAGAAACAAAAGTGTGTTAGTCCAGAAAAATATATAAAATGAATCAGAGAAAATATATCTACAAATATCTATAAAAAGCCGTAAAAAAGAAAAACCGCGAAAAAAATCGAAAACGACTACTAAGTCTTGCTCCCCGGCAGCGGCGCTATTCTGATGACCGAAAATTCAACACTCAATCCGGGTGAGGTAAAAATAATTACTCTCGGGTCGTTGCGACCCGAATCGAGAGGAATCGATCGATCAAGACATATAGAACCACCAAATAAGCAGATAAAACAATGAAATCAATAGCGGTCCTCGCTAATTTTATTAACCTGGTATAGCGACCAGGGTCGGACTCAAAGAGCACGGGATGGCCTTACGGCATACGAAGTAGTCAAAATAGAGAAATAAGGAAGAAAATATTTGTGGTGGATTTTAATGATTTTTAAAATTTTTTTGTGTTTTTCATTTTATAAGAGAATGTAAGGAACAAGCAACTACAACAATTATTTAAACAATCAAAAATACTCCAAAAATTCAAATAAAATTGTTTTTGTGTTTTTTATGTTTTTTAGTGTTATTGGTAATTTTCTGGAGATTTTATAATTTTTATTTAATTTTTTAAAAATCAAGAAAGAGGAAAACATGAGATAAATGTACAGCTAGACTTAAAAATAGATAATTGATTTATAAAAATCTGGAGACAATTTTTATGAAAAATATATGTAAGAACTAAACTACAGAAAAAGAGTTTGTATTTTTTTAATTTTTATAGAAATTTTTTAGAATTTTTAAAAGATTTTTAGGGTTTTTCAATTTTTATGGGTTTTATAAATCCAAACAAGCCAAGAATTTAACATAGGCTAGAAAACACCAAAATTAACTATCACTAATTTTTTTAGAATTTTTAAAGAAGATTTTATATTTTTAGTTGATTTTCTTTTTTAAAAGGTAAGAAAAATATGTGTTTTTGATTTTTTTAAAAATAACAAATATCCTCGAAAATGTCCCAAAAATTTAGGGAAATTTTAACACATTGGTAGGAGCCACATGTACAAATTTCACCTAATTTAGATTTGATTTGATATTTTATTCAAAAAAAATAAGACACACATCTCATAAGGACCTATATGTTAGAAAACATACTTCCAGGGGGCTTAAACGTAACACGTGCGAAAAGTTTAGGGTAGAAAGTGCAAAAGTTCCAGACAATCAACACATGCTCAATTAAAACCACGCACATGGGTATAAATGCAAAAATCAGAAATTAAATTTTATTCCATAACAGAGCATAAAACCCAGCCCAAAACATACAAATTGTCCAAAATGTCACATGTCGAAGCACGTGTCTTACATAGGCAGGGACTAAAATGCAAATAACATAAACTTCAAGGTTCAATGTGCAAAATATCTAAAATAAAAACAACGTAAACTAATATTTACAAGACTAAACAGTAAATACTAAAAGAGGAGGGGCCAAAGTGCAAATTACCCTCTTATTAAGATATGACGGATGAGGGTGTGCCACGTGTAGATATAACGATTGATACGTGTGGCTACGCCTTCGCCGATGAACGCTCCAGATGAGCTCTTGATCGAGATTTGACGGTCAGGGATGCCCGAAGAATGAAGGGCTGAGATTAGAACTGGGCCGAAGCTCGATCCGACGGTGGTGGAGGGTCCTAAATGAACTGGCCGCTGGTGAACTTCGTGCGACCGATACGCTTTGTAGTGAGGACCTCAGACGCTGCTAGGATGGGTGAATCAGTGTTGGAGATGTTCCGCAGCGGTTGGTATGCTCCGATGGGGCCGGGAGCGTCAGGAATGCTCCGGCGACGAGAAGAACCTGGAACCGACTGTGCTTCAGCTTTGGACCTCCAGTTGAGGTCCCTTTGGTGTTTTGACATGCACAAGTGAACCACGGGGTCGAGGGCAAACTGCCTCGACCTGTTAGAGCACGAGAAAGGTGAAGGGTGAGGCGGTGTGTAGTCCTCCGGCGAAGCGGTGGCGGAGGAGGACGATAGCTCTGCTCCGGGGCGAGCCAGGGGGAATGAAGGGGTGCAGCATGTGCAGAGGAGTCTGGTGAAGGTGTAGAAGCAGTCGGATGGGCAAATGGATGATCGCAGAAAGTGGACGGTGACGGCAGAGCTAAATCGAAAATCCTGAAATTAGAAGCATCTAAGAAGAATCTGACCTAAAGGGTTGGTGCATTCATCTAGGATGGAGGTCGGGGACCTCCGGGGTCGTCGCCTCGATGGCTCGACGGGGCGAGAGGCTCGAGCGCACCTCGCGGCGGCGCACTGCGATGGGAATCGTCGGATCAGTGGTTCCCGGCTTCTCGGTCCTCTCTTTGACGCTCCCGCATGTGGCTGTCACTCAGGTGGAGGAGAGATCATCGGAGGCTAGGGGGAAGACCAAAGATGGAGTGGAATGTGCGGCGGAGCAGAACCTTTATAGTGCTGGGGGTCCCACAAAATGGAGATCGGGCGACAGGATCAGAGCTCGGACCCCTAAGGAAGATGTCGGGCATGAATCGCGGGTGTGTCCTTGACAATCGGGGCTTGGGGTTTGAGAAGATGGAGATCGGATCTGGACACGAAGATTCGGCGATGTCGGGTCGGTGCATGGATCCGCGAACGAGTGGTCTGGGGGGGGGATTTGACCGGGGGTCAACAATCCCCCATGGACCAATCACATTATTCCGTTTTTTAATTATTTGTAAATTCATTTAAAATTAGTAAATGATTTTATTTCGAAAAAGTTTAAACATGAAAAATGTTTATTATTTTTCAAATAATTTTTTTGTTATTTTTATTTATTTTTTTTGAAAAACAAATAACGTATTTACATTATATTATTAATATATATATAGGTATATACATATATGTATTTTTTTTATTTTTAATTGTTTATTTTTTTACAATTATTCCAATTTTATATTTTTTTATTTTCAACATAAAATTTGAATAAAAAAGGTATTTTTATTTTATATTTAATGATTATTTACATGAGTTAAATAAATAGGTTTATATACATGTGTACATGGTATATATACAAGGTTAAAAAATGATTTTATTATTTTTATTTTTATTTTTATTTTTCTGATTTTTATTTTATTTTTATAAATATAAACAAAATATAATAAACACTTTTTACTCTTATTATGAGGAAAATAAATTTATTTGAATACATAGGATTATGTACACCTTGACTGACCTTATCTTCCTCTACTTGGTTTCTTTTGCAGTCAGGCCCATGTTGAGCCCTCCCTTGGGATTAGGTCACTCAATATTTATTCTAAATATTTCCCTCTTTTTCTTGTGTTTCTTTATTCCTTTATTTTGACACAAAAACATGCCAATTGTGCATATTTACATGATGCATGTGTTTTGTCAATTTATTGTATTTACACATATTTACATGGTATTTGGCTAAGGTTTCTAGCTAAAATAAAGGAATAAAGAGTGATGAATGGGGAGTCATCACATATCTCCCCAAATGCTTCAGAAAGTAGGTTGCTCTATCGACTAGGGAGAATGGAAAAGCCATCATCATAATAGTATCCTCATCCAGGAATCTGTCGTGGATAATGCTGCAGATTATCTCAAATTTCTCGAGGTGGAGGTGCGGCTCCTCGGGGGCAAGCCCATGGAACTTGGGCAACAACTAGATTGTCTGAGATGGGAGCTAGAAATCTCCCAGAATCGTCGGTAGCGAAATCAAACGGTGTGTAAGAGTCGCACCAGGGTTGTGCAACTCTCTCATCAGCCTTGATGGTCGGACTAGCTCCTGTGGCTCCTCTGGATGGTCTCCATCTCCTCCTCCTTGCTCTTGTATACCTCTACCACTGGCTCGATTCAGATCTCCTCAGTTGGCTCACACCTGCTCCATCTCTCTGCACATATCTACCATGAATGCTCCCTGGTCTCTTATCTGACGCTGCATCATCTCCAGGGAGGATAACAGTGTACTGTTGATAGCGCCCTGATCTAGTATGTACGTGGTGCTCTGGGGCTGCTCATTGGTACACTCCTCACTGCTAGACATCTCTTGGGTCTATGCAAAGGCAAAAGACCCGAACTCAGGTGCCATCAAATGTACAAGAATTTGATCCGATCTCTGCTCTGGCATCTCGGGACTAGAAGAAGGGTGGTCGAGGAGGAACAGGGTGGAATCGAACTTGGGTTCGGAGAGCGGGTCTGGGATCTCACGAACCAACCTAGATGAGTGGGACGGAGTGCTCGAAAGCGGTGCAGTGAAAGGTTGCCTAGGGGACCTCCGACCCATCATCGTGATCTGGAGAGGAAGGCGGATGGGATCTGGAAACAAACAAGATCAATAAACAAACCCTCAATTCACCTACTCAACACTGAGAGCTGATGACCATAAAGGTTCGATCTTTTATCTTGTTGATTTTATTTAGGTGATAATTCAGTCTAGCAGGGTGATTAAGCGAGCTGGTAGGAACCCGATGCTCTCAACAGACTGTCCCGTATAAAAGACCGATAGTCTGTCGAGAGTTTAGGTGTGGCTCTATACTAGTGTGCGGCCACTCTCTCGCGCAAGCAAACCAAACAATGAGGGGATTGCTCTCCCAAGACAGATTTTTAAGTGAAGTGTCTTTTAAGGTCAAGTGTGTTTAGCAGTCCCAATTTTATGATTTTCACTTTTTATGTATTTTTCAATAAGCAAACAAACGCCTAATGAATTTTTCAATCTCCTGGTTATTTAAAGTCCAAAACAAGGGAGAGGTCAAAAAAGTCGATGCGCGATCAATCACAATGATGCATGCAAAGTAAGAGATGCGTACATGTCGCCAACACTCTACATGTAGGATGATCCACACATAAATAAAAACACTGAAATAAAACTATCTATATGATGCAAGAAGAAAACGGCCTTAGACGAGCTATTTCTACACGAGAACAACTATAGCTAGCTAATCAGAGTAAGTCTGGAGTCCGATCTTGGGAACCACTCGGTGCCCACCACAACGGGTCCTGCTAGCGTTGTATGCGGTTCCTCACGACACGTGGAGTAGAGCATAATTAAACTAAATTTTTATTCTGATTTATTAATAAGGTCCAATTACGAACTATAGGTGCAGGCAAATAAGATCAGTTATGTCACAATCAAGAGAAATTCCTATGTCTAGGGGCCAAATTCTCCGAGAATCAAAATAAAATAAAGGCGAAGAATCAAAACCGGCGAAAACTGCTGTGAGGTCCCCCGAGCACACTGGTGCTCGGTGAAACAAACCCTGATATGCCAAGTCCAAACTATCCAAGGTCCTGAATTATTACAACAATAATCAAATAAAATGTTCTAACTATTCTCTATCTACTATAACTACTCTCTTCCAGTCCTTCTGCTCCTCCTCAAGTGTGGGTCCTCCAACCAAAAACCATGAAGCCCCTTGGGCAGAAAATGAAACAGAAAACTGGTCAAAAGAACAATTATATCAAATAGAGCTAAAAAGGAAATAAAGCCGAAAACCGACTACTAAGTCGTGCTCCCCGGCAACGACGCCATTCTCATGAGCGCTAGAGCAATAGAGGCAAAGTGATATCAAAGGTCATTGCGACCTCAACCACTCAAGCCGGGCACAATCAAGAAACAATCAAACCACCAATAAAATCAATCAAACATGAAAATAAAAAAGAGTGATCTTGCAAGTTATATAACAGGGTATAGCCATCAGGGTCGAACACAAGGAGCATGAGATAGTCCTACGAAGTTGTTGAGAAATCAAAGAAGAAATAAAAGTATTTTTGGTGGTTTTTAATTTGCAATTTTTTTGTATATTTTCTTTAATAAGAAAAAGAATGAGAAAAGCAAGCACACTGCCACAATTTTTATTAAGGATGAAATTTTTAAAAAATGCAAAACAAAAATATTTTTTTTATTTTTAAAATATGCAAGTATTTTTTTGGGTATTTTGTGGATTTTTCAGATTTTTATATACTTTTCTAAAAAAGAAAGTCAAATAAGTAAACAGTTTACAGCTTGGAGAAAAAGGAAACTTTAAAATATATAAAGTGCCCCTAAATTCCTGGCTGCAATTTTATGTGTAAAAAGAAAACCAAATCTAACTACAGAACTTGAAAACACATATTTTTGTTTTTATGGAATTTTTAATGATTTTTATAAGGTTTTTAATCTTTTGTAATTTTTAGGTGTTTTATAAAAGATAATGGAACAAAAGGTTACAAACATTAAAACACAACACAACAAGCATCAGAAATTTTTATGGAATTTTTAAGAGTATTTTTCTATTTTTATGGGTTTTCTAAAGTAGACAGACTATATTTTCAATGTTTTTGAATTTAGAAAATAACAAATAAACTCAAAATGCGTCACAAAAATTACAAAAATATTACACAGTAGCAGGAGCTACTGGTAATGTTTTGAGAATTTTTGGAGTATTTTTTATATTTATTCAATTAAAACTAAACACACAGGTTGTAAGGACTTAAACGTACTTATTTTAAGTTTCTGGGCTAAATAATAACACGCATAAAAAGCCTGGGGTTGTTTTCTGTAAAATGTCCAATTAAATCCAACACATGCGTAAATTCAACGCTTACAGGGGCATAATTACAATTTTAGAAAACATTCATGCACACATTAACATATAAAATGTTCAGGGACAATACTACAAAACACCACAGTTCGCGTGACAACATACGTGCCTCCAGACAGGGAGGACTAAATAACAAATACTATAAACTATAGGGACTGGAATACAAATAAGTTCAACTAAAACTTTTATTTTATAGACTAAAACATAAATATAAACAAATGCATGGTAAAAAGGGAAATATACCCTTGCAGCACGTGAGGTGCATGTGGGAGCAACGTGGCGGCCGCTGGTGTGGGCGTGGACGTGTGGCTCTAATCGTAGAAGGTGTCAGATCTAACGCTCCAGAACGGTCGGTGATGTGGGGTTCAGGAGGACGTTAGATCTGACATCCAATGGTCAGACAGCTGCAGCAGCGGACGGCTCAGATGCAAACTAGAGAGGCTGGTCGATCCAACGATGCAGAGCGCGTCTTGAAGAACAACGTCTGGAGAAATTCACTGGAGTCAAGGCGATGATCCTCAGCTCTGATGGCTGATCAGAAGGTGCTGGCGTTATCTTGGCATGGTTCTGCATCGACCGGGCGGATCCGATGGAGACTTCACCGACCGGATGAGCATGACGACGATGGGGGCCTGTAGCGACTCCGACGAACCCCAGATGGGTGACGTTGGGGGCCCTCAATATGTGCAACTGCCTGCAAAGGGTAGCCAGGACTCCGAGCAATGCTCTGGTCCGAGTTATTGGGAATCAAAGTCAAAGATGCGACGAGTGGCGGGAGTCGATCTCCAACGAAGACGATAGAGGAGACCTAAATCCTAATCTTGATCGGAAGGTCGAAGCTCAAGGTTATCAGACTATGGAACGAGATGGGGGATGGGCGTGCAATTCGATCTAAGTGGTTGAAAGTGGGTGACGAGGCTCCGACCAGTTGGTCGGAGCAAGCGAAGGTGCGACGGTGATAAATAGAAAGATCTTATCAAAAAGGAAAAGGCAAAAGATGAAAGGGATATTTGAAAGTATAGGAGTGTTCTAGAGATCTAGGCGAGGGTCGTCGATGGGGTGATGGCCTCGACCTCGATGCGGAAGTCAGGGGAGGCTACTCACAGTGAAGGTCCGGCCATGAAGGGGAGCTTCGGCTTTGCTGCACCAAATCGACTGCCAAGCGGTTCTTCGAGTACATGTCACTCAGCTGAAGGTGGCTAGGGCAGGAAATGGGAGTGAGGCACGAGCTGCCGTATTGGGGAAGCAGAAGAGACTTTATATCATTCTTAGAAGGCTGGAAAAAACGGGGAGAACATGCAAACCGAGGAAGATCCGCACCTTCATAGGGATCCGCGAGGGTCTTGGATCCATAGAGAAGGTGCGGGCGAGGAATCGAGGCGAGGGTACGCATGATCCGCTCGGGAAAATTTGGAGAAGAAGGTCCAATGAAGCAGTCGGGTCGAATCAAGCCCTGGAAGAGGGGGTTGACCGAGGTCAACGATCTGGTGTGGACCAATCACAGGCGTTGGGGGAGAAGACAAAATAGACTAGAGGACAAAATAATAAGAAAAATAAAAAATAAATAAATTAAAAATAATAAATGAATTTAAATTAAAAAATGAATAAAATGGAAAATGTTTATTATTTTCCAAGGAATTTTTCTGTGATTTTTATTTATTTTTTTGAGAAATAAATTAGTCTATATACAGTAGAGTGTATTATATACTGGTATAATATTCTTATGTATTTTGTACAATTATTTTAAATTTGTTATTTTTACAAAAATACCCCAATTTTATATTTTATTTATTTTCAACATAATTTTTGGCGTATAAAATAATTTTTTTATTTTTTTATTTATATATAATAAATAGAGAAGGAATCATATATACATGTATTCTGTACAAGGTAGAGAGAATTTTATTTTATTTTTATTGTGATTTTTCTAATCTTTGTTTTATTTTTAGAAATATATACAATGAGGTAAAAAGAATGTTTTATTTTCGTTTTGGCAAAAATACTTATTTATTTACACAAATAAAATATACACTATAGAATGGCCCTATTTTCTCTACATATTTTATTTGGCGATAAGGCCAATGCTTTTCCCTCTCGTTCGGGCCACTCTGTATTTATTCTAAATACCTCCTTCCTTTTTCATTTCCTTTATTCTTTTATTTTTCACAAATACATGCTAATTATGTAATATTAACACATGCATGTATGTTGCTAACTTATTGTATTTACATCTATTTACATGATGCTTTGCCAAGGTAAATAGCTAATAAAAGAATAAAGAGTAATAATCAGGGATTCATCAATACTCCTCTCCACCACCTCTCATTCAGGAAGTGAATGGAGTTTGGTCAAATGATGCAAAGATGGCTGATGAGCGATCTGAACGACTAATGTAAAGGTGCTGAATAGGTCGTTGCGACCTCGGTCACTCAGATGCACTCAATCAAGAAAAATGAACCACTCAAGACAGATAAAATCGATCAAAACATGAATAGCGGTCCTGCTATTGGATTAACCTGGTATAGCACCGAGGGTCGAACTCATGGAGCACGGGTTGGCCGAGAGGCCTACGAAGTAGTCAAAATAAAAGGAGAAAATCTTTTTAGTGGTTTTTAATTTGTTTTATATTTTTTTTGGATTTTAAAATAATTAGGAAAATAAAGAAAAACAAGGAAAAGCACACTTCAACAATTTATTCAAAGCATCAAAAATCAACCAAAAATTGGAATAAAAGTGTTTTTATGTATTTTTATATTTTGTAGTGTTTTTGGTGAATTTTTTAGAATTTTCTGATCTTTATTTAATTTTCTAAAAATCAAATAGTGGCTAAAAGAGATGGTACTGTCCAGCCGAGCCAAAAAGCCCTAGATAAAATATCTTAGAGCTCCAAAATGGCCTGGATGTAATTTTCCTGTAAAGAAGATAAAATGAGGAAAATTTAGGCACGGATTCTATTGTTTTTGGATTTTTAATTTATTTACTAGAATTTTTATAGTTTTTTGAGTGTTTTTAAGTTTTTAGTGGTTTTCAGTAATGAAAAATAGCCAAAATTGGCTAGGAAATCAAACTAATAAAACAAACAGTAGACAATTTTTATAGAATTTTTAAGTGAGTTTTTATATTTTTTTGTGATTTTTCAAACTAGACAGTGACAAAAATGAAAGTTTTTGAATTTTTAAAAATATCAAACTAAATTAAAAATATCCTCAAAAATCGACAAAAATCCTACACCATGGCAAGAGCCATGTGTCAAATTTTCATTGGATTTGGAGGTGATTTGATATTTTATTCAAAAATAAAGGAGGGGCACTGCGCACAGGGACCAAAGTGCAAATACCCGAAGTTCTGGGGGGTTTGGTGAAATTTTCCCAGTAAAACATGCGCCACGCACGTGCCTGGGGCACTCAGGGACCCAAATGTCATAAAAATAAGTCCCGAGGACTTATTGGTAACAAGTACCAAAAGTCCAGGGGCTTATCTGCAAAATACCCAAAATATAACGCACATGTGGAAATAAATCACGCACAGTGGTATAAATGCAAATAAGTAAAAGATTTCATTCATTCAATAACATCCAGAACTACAGGGGTCTCTATCGCAAATAAACCAAAATATCACGTGTCGATGCATGTGTCCACAACTGGCAGGGGTATAAGTGCAAATATGATAAAACGAAGGGTCCACAGTGCAAATACACCTAAAACTAAACAACTACACTACGTATTTACAGGACTACAAACTAAATGCAGAAAGTAAAAGGGGTCTAAGGGAAATTTACTCCTTATTTAATGTCGAAGGCTGGATGTGCGCCACGTCGACGATCTGACGATGGAGAGAAGCGAGCGCTCAAACTCTGGAATGCAGGCCTGATCGGACGGTCAAGGGCCCTCCACGTGCAGATCGAACGATCACGGTGCTTTGGAGGCCAAGCCCTTGGTGTATCGACGAAGGAGGAGAAGGCACATGGCAAATCTGACGGACGAGGTATGCTGGTGCCTCTTCCTCCTAGCGGATGGTCAAGATCTGTCCTCGAAATGATCTGACGGTGATGCCACGCCTAGGATGAACGGCTCAGATGACAACTGGGGCGCTGGGGACGATCGGACGGCGATGGAGGATGCTGGAAGAACAAGTCCCCGGCGAGACTCGCCGGGCTCGTGCGTGCACGGTGCTCCTCCTTGGAGCCCTCTGAAGATCGGAGAAGAATCATGGAAGGCTCACGCGTCTGCCGGTGGGCTCCGATGATCGAGCCGAGCTCCGAGGAGCTCGGTCGAGGTCGGCAGAGCTGGGTCTCCTGGCTGGATGGCGAAGGGCCTCAGATGGCCCTCGTTTGGACCTGAAAAGTGAACCAGAAGACTCACGTGTCGAGGGCAAATTGCCTCGACCCGGTTAGGCGAAGTGGGGGTGACTGATGCGTCGGGATGGCGAGCTCCGGCGAAGGTGGTGGACGGAGGAGCTCGGTTCCCAGCTCCTGTGCGAGCTGGGTTGAGTGAGTGGGTGGAGAAGGTGCGTCGGACGAAGGCGAACGTGATGGTCGATTCCGATGATCGAGATAGGTGGCGGGATGGTCGGAATCAAAGAAATACGACGGCGGCGCGAATTGGGCGAAAATAGAAATTAAAGGAAACAGTGGAGCTACAGGGGTACCTGGGTGAACGGAGAGACTAGGAAGGAGCTGGGGATGCTCCTGGTCGTCGCCTCGAGGATCGTCTCGGCTGGTGGCGGAGCTGCGGCGGCTACGTCGCCGGATCGATGGAATACTCCTCCTCTCCTCGCTGCAACAGGCTCAGGCGCGAGCTGTCACCTCACACACTCTCTGGAGCTCACAGGAGAAGAAGGCGAATGGCCAAAAATGGTGAAAATGGGTGGCAGAGCTCGCTTATGTACGCTGGAGGGGTCCGGCTAAGACTGGCTCGGGTAGGTCGATGAGGAGCGCGGATCCCAAGGTGTGTGCTCGGCGAGGATGTCGGATGTGGGAGGATCAAAACGGAGCCGGGGTTTGGTGAAGTAGTGATCGGGTCGAGCGGGTAGAAATTCGAGAAATCGGGTCCACGACCCAGATCCGCGGGAGGTGGTCCTGGGGGGGGGGGTAGTTGACCGGGCGATCAACATCCCCAGGACCCAATGGGATTCGGCCACGTGGCGGGATCTTGAAGTGACAAATAAGGGTAGCTAGGGGCCGAATTTGCAAAAACTCCAAACACAAAATATTTTTATTTTATTTTTTTCTATTTTTTAGTGATTTTTAATTAATTTTTGGGAATAAAAATAAGGTATATACATAGTATGTACTATATAGGTATATGTACACAATTAGGGTTTTTGATTTTTTTTATTTTTAATTATTATTTTTATGCAATTTTATTCCTATTTTATATTTTATTTATTTATATTATAAAATAAGGAATAAAAGGGTGTTTTTATTTTATTTTTCTTATTTATATACATAGGTAAAATAAATATATATGTACATCTATATACATGGTATATGTACAATGTATTTTTGTATTTTTAGTTTTGCTCTTTTTATTTTGTTTTTTTGTTTTTATTTTATTTATTTACAATATATAATATAGAATATTTACAAAAAGTTTTGAAAATAATTTTATTTATTTACAAGGTTAAATAAATATATAGATGTGGTTTATGTACATGATGAAAGGGGTATTTTAATTCTTTTTGATTTTTAATTTTTTTTCTTTTGTTTTTATACTTATAGATATATACAAGTATTAACAAGCATATTTTTGGTGAGGAAAATATTTTTATTTTATTTACATAAATACTTACACATGAGCCCCTATCTCCCTCTACTTTGGCTTTTATGCGGTCAGGCCCATGCTGAGCCCTCCCTTGGGTTAGGTTGCTCAATATTTATTCTAAATATTTCCCTCTTTTTCTTTTTAATCTTTATTCTTTCATTTTTGCACAAAAACACGCTAATTATAGGTTTTTACACAATGCATGCTTTTAGTAATTATTTGTATTTACACACATCTACATGCATTTGCAAAGGTTTTTGTAGCTAAAATATAAGAATAAAGAGTGATGAATGAGTATTCATCACCCCCTATACTTAACTTTGCTAGTCCCTTAGCAAACACTTATTTGAAAAAGAAGTGAAAAAGAAAGAAAGAAAAAGAAAAAGAGGGGAATGTACATGGATCAATGTTGAATATTAAACTTTCCTTCATTAAATTGAAATATGGAGCTCGATCAGATCTTTGGATTATTAATGTGTCGGAACCTTATTTAGACTTAAGCTTAAAACTCAACAGCCTCTAAGTTCCACCAATCTATGGGCAAGACTCCTCAATAAACCAGATCAGAACAAGTCTACATACACAAACTCTAATGACCATGAATCTTTCCATGCAGTGTATGTGCTATGTAGCTCCCCACCTCAGAAGTAACAAAGAAACAACCTCCCTCAACCTGGTAACTCTAATGCCTCGGTCTAGCAACTCTTTCCTCGAGAAGCGGGGTATTCCCTTCTAAGTTCAAGTGCAACCGGCTCAAGAAGAGGGGGAAGAAGTATAGACTTTTGGAAGCTCAGCCAGTGTAGCCAAGTCTCCCGCTGCAAGCTTCATGAGATGTAACATGATACCATAAGCTTTTGCTTTATTTGACTATATACACTCCGGTGGGGTTATTAAATTTTCAATCCGACCCACCACTTTTTTGGAGTTATTTTTGCATTTTGCATTTTTTTCAAGTGCTTCTATACAACATATCTACATGGTGCAGCATATAAGAAATTTTCCTCTTGAGCCAGTAGACTATCCCTCTTTTGAAGCTTTATTGCAACCCACGGCTTCTGTCTTTAGCCTTCATCACCACTAGACCAAGTTGAGACGCACTTCCTTCACTAGAAGAAGAAGAGAGGTTCCGGCTAGAAGTACTACCCTCATATGCTACCCCAAGCCAAAGGAAACTGCCTCCTCACCACCTCATCCGTGGAGAGCCATGTGTAAAGTGCTGGTGCAAGTCAAGCCATTGTCTCTAAGAGTCATGCGTGTGTTGTTAAGTGCTCTACTTAGGCTCATCAAGATGACATATACTCATAGCCTAGTGGACTCAAAGAATTAAGTCCTTATGGACCTGAAAATCCTTAACCCTAAGTCCTATAAGGTTCCTCTTAAAGTTAAGTGGATTAAGATCTTATTCAAGCTCCATTTCTCAATTTAATTCCAGGCTTAGTTTAAATGTCAACTCTCATCCAGGAAAAACTATATACATATATGTACACAAGATGCTTATTTACACAAATTTTACAATCATGCAAAATTTTTGAAAAATGTTTTGAAATCATGGATGAATGATGCATGAGGTGCAATTTTTGCAAAAAGATCTTTACACATATTTACACAAGATTTTTTGCAAACTTTTGATTTTCAAAACATTTTGGAAAAAATTTGTACTATATACATAATTTTGATACAAAAATATTTACACAAGCTTTACACAAAAAGATTTTTGAAATCATTTTTACAAAAATACTTTGTACACTAGCTATGTATGTGCAAATAAAAGAAGTTTATGTTCATGAAAAAATTTTTATTTTTGTGATTTTTAGCCATTTTATTTATTAACACACTCACACAAAGTACGAGTTATGGCTAAAGTATATATGAAATATATACACACCCCCTATACTTAGCTCGAACGATGTCCTCAGAGTGATCAAGAGCGATGAAGAAGACATAACTCGTGCTTAGTAAAAGGGAAGTGAAAAGGAATGGCTAAGTACAGAAACGAATAAATGAATAGAATGAGAGGGACTCGGTGGTTTCCCCCTATACTTAGGATTAACTAATCCTAAGTATAGCAAGCTGTACATGAAGGGAAATCTGAGTGAAGAAGATACAGAGTCTGCCCCACCCCCCATACTTAGGGTAAAATATCCCTAAGTATAGGCAGCAAAACAGGGGCAGAAAGAATGAAGAAAATCACGAATATATACAAGAAGGAGGGCATCACTCCCCCTATACTTAAGGTGGAGAACCTTAAGTATAGGCAATAAAACAGAAGTGATGAAACAGAACGAATGAACAACCCGGTGTTTCCACCCCCCCTATACTTAGGATGAGCAATATCCTAAGTATAGCAAAGATAATCCTAAGCGAGACCTGGGGTGAAAACAAGAACGGAAGAAAGAAAGATCAAACAAGACGAAACACGTATATACAAAAGAATACAGTGTTGAGGTGCCTCTCAACAAGCGCTAGATTTTACGCCCCTAGCTGGGCGCAAAGCCTAGGACAACGCAGTATCAAGGTTCAGGACGGCATCGGTAAGGCGAATGCCGTCTTGTCGTCGCAGTCTCGGTGTGAGAACAACGATGAACTCAATAGTGTAAAGTAAGACACCCATGTATACAATCAGGCGGGTGTCTGCTACCGGCCAAAGATATGGGAAGAAATGATCGGGATCCGGTAGCACAAAAGAAATCATCAGCTCAGGGTCAGACTGGAGTGAGAGTATGGAGCCGACGAAATCAAACGTGGAGAAGGATGGATCAGTATTAGAATCCTCCACGTCAATGAGTGTCTCAAACAGGTGTGGACAATCAAGATCAGGAGACTCTCTAAGCAGAATGATATCCGATGCATGTAATAGAATCAGATCAGCAAATCATCGAATATCTCCAGAATGGGCTCATCCTCGCGAGGGTCGTCGAGGTGAGAAGACTCAGAATCAGAATGATCTAAAGACTCGGTTTCGTGTTCCGCCAGATCGGAAACACTCTCAGAAAGTGAAACCGAGTACTCATCGAGTGCGGCATCCTCCCGCAGATAACCCTCGGGGAGAGATGCCAGATCAGAAGTGACTAGAATAGGATCAGGATCTAGATGGGCATCTGCGCTGCTATCAAGTATCCACTCAGTGCACCAGGTTGCATCATCATCGGAAGTGTAAGTCTCGGCAATCTGGAAGCAGGAGAATGTACTAGTCAACACCGCGGAAGCTGGCAAAGTGTCTGTGGATGATCCTCGCTCTGCGGCTATTTTGGCTGTCAGCTGGTCCTCAGCAAGTGTATCTGTCTCAACAAAGTGGAGGACAAAAGGCTCGAAGACGGGACTCTCTGTGTCTGTACTCTCAAAGTGGTGTCCCTCATCAAGCTGTGGCTGCTGAGCTGAGTCCTGGTAACTGTCTGCTTCCAAGAAGTGTCTCTGCAGGAAGGAAACTGACTCCTCCGGGACTGGAATCTGAAGTGTCTGAATCAACGGCTGCAAAAGCTGGGGCTCCTCCGGCTCCTGGAGTATCAGAAGATCTGATATCCAAGACTCGTCAACAGGGAACTCTGGGGCTGACTCGAACTCCAACTGGAAGGCCAACGGGAACTCAAGTAGACTCTGGGTCCGAACCTCTCCTATCACAGTCATCTCCTCTATCAGTGGTGCTGCATCATCCAAATCCTCTGGCTGGTGTGTAGAAGTTGACTCACCATGTGAAGTGACACACCGCACTGGTACTGCATCGTCCTCATGTGTTGTCCCGACCGAAGCATCTTGTGAAGAAGAACTCTGTGAAAGTAGCCTCGAGATGGTATCCAGGAAGTAAATGTCGGAACTGCGGTGTGAACCGCCACATGTGGTAATCACCGGTGCAAGCTGCTCTGCGGTCATCCCCCGCATGGAGATCTCAATCAAATCTGTCAGTGGAAGTCCATGGTCTGGAAATCTCCTCAAGAGGTCAAGAAACCTCGGCCATGCCTCGCGCAATGGCTCCTGGGGGTCAACTGAAAAGTCCATGATCAAAGACCGCATGAAATCTGCCCTACGTGGGGGAAAGTATCTCTGTAGAAACTCTCGGTGTAGCTCTCCCCATGTCTCGAATGTCCTTCCCAAACGTCGGTGCCATCTCATGGCTCTGTCGTGAAGCATGAATGGGAAGGTCCTGCTCATCAGCTCCTCTGCAGTGACGTCTGAATATCTCTGTGCTCTACAAAACTCCTCGAAAGCGGACAGGTGAACATAAGGCTCCTCGTGGGCCTCTCCTGAAAATGTCGGCAGTCGCTGAATGTAATCCAACTCCAAAACGAATGGACCTAGTGTAGAAGCTGACTGAGCTCCATGTGCTATATGTTCCTCCATCCTTCTGGAATAGGATATGTCTGCTAATCTCCACTGCTCTCTCTGGTTACCAACAGAGTGCGCTCTCAACTCAGCAACAACATCGTCCGGGTCTCGCATCTACTCTATTTGATATCCTCGGACATCTCGCACCGCATGCCCAGAGTGATGAGATGAAAGGGAGGGAGGGAGCGGGAGGTTGGTCGGAGATCCGACCTCCCTAGAAGGTGGACTGGAGTGATGGTCAGAAAGCGAAGAAAAAGCCGCAAGCGTCGGCTCACAGTGAAGGGGATCCATCATCCAGGGGGAAAGGAGAAGAGAAGAGGAAGACTGAAGGGAGGTGAGGGTGGGAAAGCAAATAGATAGAGAAGAAGATGGGGAAGATCGAAGGGATCTGGCAATCACACAAGATGAACAAGCAAACCCCCAATTCACCAACGCACACAAAGCTGAAGACCGAAGGGGTCGGTCAATTATCTTGTCGATTTTATTTTAGGTGATCATCCAGTCTATCAGAGCGATTACGTGAGGTAAATAGGTATCCAAATCTTTCTCAACCGACTGTCCCGTACTGAAAGCCGGTAATCAGTCAAGAATAGATCGGAGGCTCTATCTTAATGTGTGGGTCACTCTCTTGCTCATCCAAACCAGACAAGGAGGGGGTTACTCTCCCCAAGACAGATTTTTAGTGAAGTGTCTTTTAGGTCAAGTATGATTAGCAGTCCCGATTTTATAGTTTTTGTTTTTAGATATTTTTCAAATAGCAAACCAACGCCTAACTAATTTTTCAGTTCTCCTGGTTATTAAGTCCAAAACAGGGGGGAGAAGACGAAAAAGCCGATGCACGATAAATCAATGATGCATGCAAAGTAAGGAAGGCGTACCTGACTCCAGCACTCTACATGCAATATGATCCGCACATAAATGTAAGGCAGGAAATAAACTATCTAAATGATGCAAGCGGAAAACCGAGGCCCTAAACAGCAGTGCTACTCGAAAGAACAGCTAGCCGACCACCAGCCTCCAATCCAAAGGGTCCGGTCTAGACCCACCCCTCCTCTTCTCGACAGGTCGAGTTCAGGAGTAGCGCTTGACGGGGTGGGCTCGCGGCGCGTAGGCTCGGAGGTGATGGAACGGTTATTCTATTATTATTTTATTATAGGTCCAATTACCGTACTATAGGAACAAGCAATTATATTAGGGTGTTTGGATCCTATGAGTTACGTCACAATCAAGCAGAAAATCCTACGGCTAGGGGCTCAATCAAAAACCGCATAAACACCGGAAAAGGCAGTAAAAAAGATAAGGAAAACCGCGTCAAAAACCGCGAAAATCTCCTAAGGGTCCCCCGAGCACACCGGTGCTCGGCGAAACAGACCCGCTAAGTGTTCAAGCACAGTTCAAGTCCAGTCTGTGAGTCCCTGTATTATTACAACAATAATAATCAAATAATCCTAATCTAACCTCACCCACTCAACTCTCTCTCTCGCTCTCTCCTGCGGCTCCGTGCAGAAGGGAGTCGCCTCCGAGTCTCGCGGTTGCGTCGGCTTCTCGAAATCGGCCGCCTCGATCCTTGGGCCCTCGTAAGAAACAGAGACAAGTGGTCAGACCAAATTATTTAAATAATGTCAGGAAAAATATGTATATCTACAGAAATCTATACAAAAAGCCGTGAAAAGAAAAACCGCGGAAAAACTCTAGAAAAACGACTACTAAGCCGTGCTCCCCGGCAACGGCGCCATTCTGATGAGTGATCTGAACGACTAAGGTAAAGGTGTTGAATAGGTCGTTGCGACCTCGGTCACTCAGATGCACTCAATCAAGAAAAATGAACCACTCAAGACAGATAAAATCGATCAAAACATGAATAGCGGTCCTGCTATTGGATTAACCTGGTATAGCACCCAGGGTCGAACTCAAGGAGCGCGGGTTGGCCGAAAGGCCTACGAAGTAGTCAAAATAAAAGGAGAAAATCTTTTTAGTGGTTTTTAATTTGTTTTTTATTTTTTTGGATTTTTAAGTAATTAGGAAAATAAAGAAAAACAAGGAAAAGCACACTTCAACAATTTATTCAAAGCATCAAAAATCAACCAAAAATTGGAATAAAAGTGTTTTTATGTATTTTATATTTTGTAGTGTTTTTGGTGAATTTTTTAGAATTTTCTGATCTTTATTTAATTTTCTAAAAATCAAACAGTGGCTAAAAGAGATGGTATTGTCCAGCCGAGCCAAAAAGCCCTAGATAAAATATCTAAGAGCTCCAAAATGGCCTGAATGTAATTTTCCTGTAAATAAGATAAAATAAGGAAAATTTAGGCACCAATTGTATTGTTTTTGGATTTTTAATTTATTTACTAGAATTTTTATAGTTTTTTGAGTGTTTTTAAGTTTTTAGTGGTTTTCAGCAATGCAAAATAGCCAAAATTGGCTAGGAAATCAAACTAAGTAAAACAAACAGTAGACATTTTTTATAGAATTTTTAAGTGAGTTTTTATATTTTTTTGTGATTTTTCAATCTAGACAGTGACAAAAATGAAAGTTTTTGAATTTATAAAAATATCAAACTAAATCAAAAATGTCCTCAAAAATCCTACACCATGGCAGGAGCCATGTTTCAAATTTTTGTTGGATTTGGAGGTGATTTGATATTTTATTCAAAAATAAAGGAGGGGCACTACGCACAGGGACCAAAGTGCAAATACCCGAAGTTTTGGGGGGTCTGGTGCAATTTTCCCAGCAAAACACACGCCACGCGCGTGCCTGGGGCACTCAGGGACCCAAATGTGATAAAAATAAGTCCCGAGGACTTATTGGTAACAAGTACCAAAAGTCCAGGGGCTTATCTGCAAAATACCCAAAATATAACGCACATGTGGAAATAAATCACGCACAGGGGTATAAATGCAAATAAGTAAAAGATTTCATTCATTCAATAACATCCAGAACTACAGGGGTCTCTATTGCAAATAAACCAAAATATCACGTGTCGATGCACGTGTCCACAATTGGCAGGGGTATAAGTGCAAATACGATAAAACGAAGGGTCCACAGTGCAAATACACCTAAAACTAAACAACTACACTACGTATTTACAGGACTACAAACTAAATGCAAAAAGTAAAAGGGGTCTAAGGGAAATTTACCCCTTATTTAATGTCGAAGGCTGGATGTGCGGCACGTCGACGATCTGACGGTGGAGAGAAGCGGGCGCTCAAACTCTGGAATGCAGGCCTGATCGGACGGTCAAGGGCCCTCCACGTGGAGATCGAACGGTCACGGTGCTTTGGAGGCCAAGCCCTTGGTGTATCGACGGAGGAGGAGAAGGCACGTGGCAGATCCGACGGACGAGGTATGCTGGTGCCTCTTCCTCTTAGCGGATGGTCAAGATCTGTCCTCGAAATGATCTGACGGTGATGCCACGCCTAGGATGAAGGACTCAGATGACAACTGGGGCGTTGGGGACGATCGGACGGCGATGGAGGATGCTGGAAAAACATGTCCCCGGCGAGACTCGCCGGGCTCGTGCGTGCACGGTGCTCCTCCTTGGAGCCCTCTGAAGATCGGAGAAGAATCGTGGAAGGCTCCCGCGTCTGCCGGTGGGCTCCGATGATTGAGCCGAGCTCCGAGGAGCTCGGTCGAGGTCGGTGGAGCTGGGTCTCCTGGCTGGATGGCGAAGGGCCTCAGATGGCCCTCGTTTTGACCTGAAAAGTGAACCAGAAGACTCACGTGTCGAGGGCAAATTGCCTCGACCCGGTTAGGCGAAGTGGGGGTGACTGATGCGTCGGGATGGCGAGCTCCGGCGAAGGTGGTGGACGGAGGAGCTCGGTTCCCAGCTCCTGTACGAGCTGGGTTGAGTGAGTGGGTGGAGAAGGTGCGTCGGACGAAGGCGAACGTGATGGTCGATTCCGATGATCGAGATAGGTGGCGGGATGGTCGGAATCAAAGAAATACGACGGCGGCGCGAATTGGGCGAAAATAGAAATTAAAGGAAACGGCGGAGCTACAGGGGTACCTGGGTGAACGGAGAGACTGGGAAGGAGCTTGGGATGCTCCTGGTCGTCGCCTCGAGGATCGTCTCGGTCCGAGGCTCGAAGCTCACGCTGGTGGCGGAGCTGCGGTGGCTACGTCGCCGGATCGATGGAATACTCCTCCTCTCCTCGCTGCAACAGGCTCAGGCGTGAGCTGTCACCTCACACACTCTCTAGAGCTCACAGGAGAAGAAGGCGAATGGCCAAAGATGGTGAAAATGGGTGGCGGAGCTCGCTTATGTACGCTGGAGGGGTCCGGCTAAGACTGGCTCGGATAGGTCGATGAGGAGCGCGGATCCCAAGGTGTGTGCCCGGCGAGGATGTCGGATGTGGGAGGATCAAAATGGAGCCGGGGTTTGGTGAAGTAGTGATCGGGTCGAGCGGGTAGAAATTCGAGAAATCGGGTCCACGACCCAGATCCGCGGGAGGTGGTCCTTGGGGGGGTAGTTGACCGGGCGGTCAACATCCCCAGGACCCAATGGGATTCGGCCACGTGGCTGGATCTTGAAGTGACAAATAAGGGTAGCTAGGGGCCGAATTTGCAAAAACTCCAAACACAAAATATTTTTATTTTATTTCTTTCTATTTTTTAGTGATTTTTAATTAATTTTTGGGAATAAAAATAAGGTATATACATAGTATGTACTATATAGGTATATGTACACAATTAGGGTTTTTGATTTTTTTTTTATTTTTAATTATTATTTTTATGCAATTTTATTCCTATTTTATATTTTATTTATTTATATTATAAAATAAGGAATAAAAGGGTGTTTTATTTTATTTTTCTTATTTATATACATAGGTAAAATAAATATATATGTACATCTATATACATGGTATATGTACAATGTATTTTTGTATTTTTAATTTTGCTCTTTTTATTTTGTTTTTTTTGTTTTTATTTTATTTATTTACAATATATAATATATAATATTTACAAAAAGTTTTGAAAATAATTTTATTTATTTACAAGGTTAAATAAATATATAGATGTGGTTTATGTACATGATGAAAGGGGTATTTTAATTCTTTTTGATTTTTAATTTTTTTTTCTTTTGTTTTTATACTTATAGATATATACAAGTATTAACAAGCATA
This sequence comes from Ottelia alismoides, assembly GCA_037367405.1. Classification (NCBI taxonomy): domain Eukaryota; kingdom Viridiplantae; phylum Streptophyta; class Magnoliopsida; order Alismatales; family Hydrocharitaceae; genus Ottelia; species Ottelia alismoides. The sequence continues at coordinate 290,510 of JAZKJV010004583.1, forward strand.
TTTTTGGTGAGGAAAATATTTTTATTTTATTTACATAAATGCTTACACATGAGCCCCTATCTCCCTCTACTTTGGCTTTTATGCGGTCAGGCCCATGCTGAGCCCTCCCTTGGGTTAGGTTGCTCAATATTTATTCTAAATATTTCCCTCTTTTTCTTTTTAATCTTTATTCTTTTATTTTTGCACAAAAACATGCTAATTATAGGTTTTTACACAATGCATGCTTTTAGTAATTATTTGTATTTACACACATCTACATGCATTTGCAAAGGTTTTTGTAGCTAAAATATAAGAATAAAGAGTGATGAATGAGTATTCATCAATGGCCAATCCAAGCGAACCTCAATAGGGTTAGTATGCAAATTCTCTTCCATTTACTTAACACCAAGGAGGGAGATTTGTCCTTAGTGGTAATCAGCCTCACCACCAATAGTCTCAACCATATCAGCAGGGATGGAGATAGAAACAATACCAACACTTGCAGTACCGGCAATACCAACATAATCAACAATATGCAGTTGTGTCATATCAGCATCCTGTTCCTCAACATCAACAATATCATTCTCCTTCTCAGTATTCTCAGCAACAGTCTTATCATCATCCTCAACACTAAGTGTAGTCTTAGTGTAGTCAACATGATGAACCATCAGAGGCACCTCCTGTGAAACCCACCCTCGACTGCTTGGCCCATCTTATCAAGAGCCTCGGAGATGTTAGTCAGAAGTTAGATGATCTCACCGTTGCAAAGACTACCATACCTTTGTAAGTAGTTTGTGATGTCCCACCTATCCCTACAGAGTCAGAGGTACATGATTTGTTTTTATCTAATGTTGTTACTCTTAGGAGCGATAAGACTCTTCAGCCACATGCTACCATGAAGGGGGAGAATAAAGATTCCACAAGTGAGTCGTCATCTTCTTCTGCATCAATTTTACCAGCAGTCAAGTCGGGTAAGGAAGAAGAAGGAGAAGCATCGACAAAAATACAAAAAATAAAAAAGTTCAAAAACACCAAAAAGAGGAAAACAGTAGCCGAAGCACCAGCCAACCAACAATGGGGAGGACCACACCTACAACTGATCCAAAGTCAGTCGATGGAGCCACGTCTACTATTTTGGGATGCCCACCACTTCAGATGGATGAAGACACTTCTTTTTATCATCCTTCTTTACATATAGATGTAGGCATAGATTTTATTGTAAATAAGAATAATATTTGTGTTGATTTTGGGTTTGCAAATATCCCTCTTCCATATGCTTTGGAAAAATCCAAAAAGAATACGAATTTGAAAACAGCTTTGTCAGATCCTAATGTTGTGCAAATTATCCAGACTCTTGTTCTTGCGATGCCTTTACTACATGCCATTAAATACATGACAAATATTAAGAGAGGATTGAAGGAGGCATGTACATCCAAGAGACAAATGCACCGATCCAGACAATGAAATGTGAAGTACATCCTGACGACGACAGTCATGCAATCAGTAATATCCCAAGCAAGAAGAAAGACATGGGAGCCCTGCTCATCAGGTGCATGATATTTGATCAAGAGTTTGACTGGACTCCTCTTAACAATGGATTGTCAATTAATTTGATGCGTACTTCACTACTAAAATATTTTGGGTTAGGACCACTCAAGTCAACAAGAATGATTCTATAATTTGTGGATACTTTAGTTAATTGGCCTCGAGGAATTTTGGAAGATGTTGTTAGCAATGTGAGCCCCCGGCGAACCATTCCTACAATAAATGTTATTGTAATAAATGATTTTTCAATAAATTTTATTGATTATTTTCACTCCCTTTCTGAGATTGAATAAATGAATGCACTATAGGGTCCCTCTGTACAATAAGGGTTATGTACCATGGCCAACTTGATAATCATACAGATGTTGATTCATTGAATGAATCATAGAGGTTGACGCTTGGATGAATATCTAAGGATTTAGATAGAGGACTCATCAAGCATCGTCAAATGATTGTTAAGTGATGATCTCCAGCTTGAGTAGGAGATGGCAATCCTTTCTCAAATGGCTGATATCTGACTGACGTCTTGATGCAGGTCCTCTACATGAGAATAGTGATTCAGAGGTGTCAGATTAGTTGAGTCAATGGGTTTACTTAACGAGATCGAGATAACCAAAGACCTATGTTGAATGCAGTCACATCATAAGCATGCATACTCTGACCGGAGACAGATGTGTTGCTATATGTCTGAGTATGTACATTTGGCAGACCAATTGGTTGATGACCTAACCAATGTCTATACACCAGCGAGCTGGTGTGCATGTAAGGACATATGAGTAATACGATCTCTCAAAGGGATCATACAGGTTCACTTATGAACCGGGAGACTTGAGCTCACTCAAGAGGTATTGGGACTGATCAAATTCCATGCATGGTCATCATTCTTTGGAAGCATGACATGAATTTGAAGGTAAGATATATGCTTTGGGAAAACATATGATCTATACCAATTCACTGTGACCAAGATTGAGAAACTTAATGATCAAACCGTAAAGATGACAATGTAAAAGTGATCTTTATCATCAGAATGATCATAGGTCTTCCAGTATGTAGGATGTACAGGTATTGGGAATACCTGAGGGTGATGTGATCATAAACGATTGCATAACCATGATGCTTCCATTCCGAGGGAGTGATGAAACAGGTTTGGATTTTAGTGACTCCTCTCATTAGAGAAGTGACCTAATCATAGTCCATGAGCTGGACATTGATCTGAATGAGATTCAGATGCAATGAGAAGATTAGGTCTACGGTCTTTATTTGATCAAGCATAAGTGGGAGGTCCATGGGATCTGGATTTGAGATATGATCTCAACATCCAAGTCACTATACATGGAACAATACAATCGCCCTGTCCTTATCTCCAAGTATATGAGGAGAAATCACATTGTTCTTGAAAGGGTTTAAGAATAATTCCGTAAATCTAAGCAATGAAGAAACAATGATTAAATATGATTTAATCATCTTGATGTGTGTAGAATCTATCCAATATAATTAAATATGATTTAATTATTATGGACAAGAATAATGTGGATAGAAATATCCAATTATTCCTAATATATTATAAATGTGATTTATAATGTATTAGAGAGAGCTAATTATAATTTATATTTGTTGATTAATTATTATGTGTATCGGATACACATGGTGTAATTAATTGACAATGTAAATTATATGTCGTTTTGGGTTGTGAATATATTTCAAAAATTTTAGTTGGCAAGATTGCAATATTCTCAAATATAGTTGTGAATTATTTTTGAAGAATATATCACAACAAATTTGTTGGAAATAAATAATGAGAGAGATTTCCATGGAGATATGCAATCTCAAGAAATCTCATGAGATTGCCTCCATATGGAATGGAGTGGGCGGCACCCAACTCCTAATTGGAATGGGTGGTCGTCCACATGGAATGTACATGGAGATGTGATCTCCATGTATATTCTGTCCTTATTTGTTGGTATAACTTAGGATTGATTTATATTTGATTTTGTCAAATATATTTTAATATAAATTAGATCATAACTTGTTGGTTTTACCAATAACAATTTTGACCATGGGATTGACATAAATCAATCTCATCCATTGATTTTATATGTCCTATGGATTGAGATCCATGGATCCCAAAACCCTATAAATAGAGAGGCAAACCATGCTCTCTAGGGCTATGCAATATTCGAGCACAAACTCTCTCTCTCACTCTTTCTTCTCACATGCCAAACCTCTCTCCCTCTTCTTGGTGGCTGCCGACCAAACCCTAGAGGAGAGATTCGTCGACGCTTTCGCCACCGTGCCGCCGCTTCGATGTTCTTCGATTGTCCGTCATCTTGGAGTGCTACACTCGCGAAGGAGATGTTCGATCTCGTACGACGAGATCAGGAGCAATCGTGCTTGGATCATCTTCTTGGATTGCGAGGACTATGCGGTTCATCCCCGCGCTCGCAAGCGATCTCACCGACGATCGAACTTGAGACAAGAGGTCTCTTTCTTTAGAGACTTGATCAACCACACTTCAAGAGGTATTCCTTGTGGTTATAGATGAAACGATTCGAGAATCATTCTTGGATCATGTGGTTTCATCGCATGAAAAATTTTAAATTCCGTTGCACAGAACAACTAGTACAACTAGTCATTCTGCGCCGTATTTGATACGACGATCACGCTTCCATGATGAGCTTGAGAATAATTCCATATCCTTCGAGTTGTATCAGAGCCTTAGGTCGACGGGTTCGAATATGATTCGCAAACCTAGGACGACTTGGGTTCGTTAAGGTCGCGAAAAGTTTTGTCGCATTTCTTTTTCGTTGATCTGTTTAGTAAATAATTTCGGCCATGTTTATAATGTTTAAGCACGAATTATTTACTTGTATTTTGTTCTCCATTAAATAATGAAACCACAGGATCTGAGTTTGCGTAATTCGGATTCCGTATGCTCGAGATATGGTTGTTTTAATGAACATTGATGCACTGTTGCGGGAACTGTAGATCTTAACATGATTAAAGAGTTAACTACTGTTTTGATATGCCTCGAAATGCGTGAAACATCACTTAGATTATGTCCGAAATCAAGTAAGCAATCTTTGAAAATTTAGTTTGTCTAATTTGGACTTAAATTGATTGAGATATGCTAATTTTAGTGAGTAGGGGTCACTACTAAAATTGCAGTCCTAATCAAGAACCAAGTGATTGTCAATTAGAGAAATTAATTGTTAATTTCATGAAATAATAATGGAAATTATTTATGAAACATTGGAAGATGATTATTTCCTCAATTGACTTGGCCTCAACCAATTAATTGATTAGATTTGATCTAAATCATAATTTGAAATACAATCATCAAATTTGATACTTGAATAGGATTGGGAATTTGTGTAGCAAATTTCCTTATAACCAAAAATGTTTTGATTATTACTATAAGGTATAATTTCGGTTGAAAAACCGATGATCATCTCAAGTACAAATTGATATATTTGGTATTATCCTTTCCTGAGGTGGATATAGTGTCTAGTAGGAGAGCATTGGGGTAGCGGGTTGCAACGTATGTGGTCCGTCTCACTCTTGCCGGTACTGGCCATGACAGCGGGTAGGGACTCGATAATGACGGAGAAAATCAAGGTGTATTTTCTAATTATTAAAATTCAAATTAATACGTACTTTGATATATTACCATATATATATTCAAGTAAAAATAATCAAGTTTATTGATTGAATTGGATTGATAATTAATATAATATGATTAAATTGATTATGTTCAATTGAGACACTCTATTATGAATAGAGTTGTCATTTCCCTTGGAAGAATTAATTATATGAATATGATTCATGATAATTGATTAAAAAAATTGAATATGAGATGGAGGATCACATAAGTGACATTCATGGTCTCCCGTCGGGGCAAAGGGTTCCGTCGCTAGGGATTACATGTGGGAGAAGCCTGTCCGAAGTGACAGCTCCTGTATGCAAGCTCATCTGGATCGGGCTCGTTGCTTCTCGAAAGAGTAAGGACATATGCGTAGTGAACCCAATATCGGATCCTCATATTATTGGGGCGATATTGGATTGTGCATAGCGAGTTGTATTCCTGTCGACGGTTGGTTCAATTAATGACGGGTCAACATCAGTTAGGGGTGGTGGGCCCGGGTATTAAAGACTGAATTGGGAAATGCAAGTTGGACTTGCAAAGTGGAATATGTTCCTGCTTCTCTTTATTGGAGTCATAGGTTCTCATATTATTGGGATATGACAAAGATAAGGAGGAGATCCCAGTTCTTGCTTGAGATATAATGGTAAGTATATCTCTTACTTTGAAAGTGATTAAGGGAATAAACTTTCAAGGTTGACAGAGGAAGAACAAATTGATTTGAAATGCCTTAATCAAATATCATAAATATGAACATATGATTATATGTTCTAATATAGTGCATTCTTAATTTCAGAAAGTGAAGTCCTTGAACCCTCTAAGTAGGCTTCTTGAGGTCAACCAATTGACCGACCAAAATTACTCGGATTGGATCCGTAATTTGGAGCTTGTTCTCTCTGCAGAGCGCATAAGTTATGTGCTCTCCGAGGACAAGCATGAGAGCCCTAAATCCAAGGAAGAAAAAACATATAATGACAAGTATGATGAAGATCATGTCTTGGCTAGATGCTATATCCTGGGTTCTCTCTCCAATGTTCTACAGAGGCAACATATGGAGATGAGCACATGCCAGGATATAATGCAGAATCTTAAAGATATGTTTGGTGACATCAACCGCACCCAGCATTAAAATATTATGAAAGAGCTCGTTCGCTGCAAGATGCAGGAAGGAACTTCAATTCGGGAGCACGTACTCAAAATGTTTGGGTACTTATTTGAACTGGAGACTCTTGGAGCCAACATGGGTGCAAACATGCAAGCTGACTTCATTCTGCTATCCTTGCCCAAGTCTTTAAATAATTTTGTGGTTTCATTCCACATGAACAAGTTGGACTTGTCGAATGCTGGTCTTCTTGCTGCATTAAAGTCTGCAGAAGACGTAATGAAGAAATTGGTCCCGCTGACAGTGCAATGGTTGCGCAGGTCAGAGGGAAGCATGGTCGGAAGCAAGGTTCTTGGAAGGGCCCGACCCATAAGAGAAAGAAGAAGAGTCAAGTCGTTGGCTCATCTTCTAGTGCATCCACACTGATAGCATCGAAGAAATCCGACGTCTGTCACCACTGCAAAAAGCTGGGGCACTGGAGGCGTAATTGCCCGGAATACCTGAAGTCGTCAGACAAAGGTAAAGCCCCAGCAAGTATGAAATCTATTTTCAGTATTGAAACCAGCTTTCTCGTTGGACGAGAAGGAAGATGGGTTGTAGATTCTGGTGCTTTTGTTCATGTATGTAATTTGTTGCATTTATTTCACGAAATTAGAAGTCTTGAAGAAGGGAAGATAGTCATCCAGATGGGATCTGATGCAAGTGTTGCAGCAGTAGCCGTCGGGACTTATCGACTATCATTATCTATTCGTAGAGTCCTAGTACTTAAAGAGTGTCTTTATGTACCTGAAGTTAGGAGGAACTTAATATCTGTATCTAAGCTAGTTAGAAGTGGATATTCATTCATGTTCTGTAACAAATTAGTCATAAATCATTATGATAAATATATTGCATAGGGTATTTTAACTTCTGGAGGACTTTATGAATTATCCATTAATGAGCATGTCATGAATGTTACAACCAATAATAAAAAACCCTAAGAGATTGAGGGAGAATAAAAATCATTCGAATATGATTTGGCATCAAAGGCTTGGTCATTTGTCTGTTAATATGATCAACAGATTGATAAAGGATGGACCATTAGATTTTCTACAGGTCAATCTTTACCTACCTGTGAACATTGTATTCGAGGTAAAATGACTAGAATGCCTTCCCGTAACAAGGTTACAAAATACGAAAGTATTATTGACCTAATACATTCCGATGTATGTGGTCCCTTCAGTACCGCGACTCGAAATGGATATTGATATTATTTAATGTTTATCGTTGACCATTCGTGATACAGGTTTGTCTTCCTATTACGTCATAAATCCGAAACCTTTGAAAAGTTCAAAGAGTTCAAGGCTTTGGTTGAGAACCAAACTGATAGGAAGATTAAGCGGATTCGATCTGATCGAGGTGGCAAGTACCTCTCAGAGAATACCTTAAGGAGAATGGAATTGGTTCTAATCTCACTCCTCCTGGAACTCCCTAACTTAATGGTGTTGTTGAAAGACGCAACAGGACCATCATGGACATGGTCTGATCAATGATGAGTAAAGCACATTTACCTCTTAGTTTCTGGGGATATGCAGTAGAGACTGCAATTTATATCCTGAATAAGATTCCTAGCAAATCTGTACCTAAGACTCCACATGAGCTCTGGTATGGAACCAAACCTAGTGTTAATCACTTGATGGTTTGGGGTTGCTTGGTCCATGTGAAGAACGTGGATGCAAGTAAGCTAGAATCTCGCACTCGTGAGTGTTACTTCATTGGGTATGTTAAAGATGGTATTGGATACCAGCTCTATGACCCTGAGACCCAAAAGATTTTTTACTCTAGAGATGTGAAGTTTCTGGAGGATGATTTCCTTAAAGATATAGACAAAAATGAAGTAGAGGAACTCATTGAATCCCCTGAGGATTCTGAGCTTCCTAGACCAGAAACCGAAGAGATAAATAAAGATGAAACACCCATACCTCTTCGAAGGAGTTCGAGGGTGGTTGCACCACCTGAAAGGTATGGATTCCATGTGTCAAGTGAGACTGACATTGATCCTACTTCATTTGATGAAGCACTCATGGATCAAGACATGGATAGATGGATGCTAGCAATGAAGTCAGAAATTGACTCCATGCATAAGAATGGTGTATGGACCCTAGAGGATCCACCTAAAGGGGTAAAACCCATTGGGTGTAAATGGATCTTCAAGAGAAAGAGGGGACCTGATGGGAAAGTAGAGACTTTCAAGGCACGGCTCGTAGCCATGGTCTACACACACAGAGAAGGCATCGATTACGATGAGACATTCTCTCCTGTGGCTATACTTAAATCCATCAGGACACTGCTAGCTATAGCTGCATATCTTGACTACGACATCTGGCAGATGGACGTCAAGACGGCTTTCCTCAATGGATACCTCAAGGAGTATATCTACATGGAGCATCCCCAGGGCTTCATAAACGAGGATGGCAAAGTATGCAAGCTGAAGAAATCCATCTATGGGCTCAAGCAAGCTTCTCGTAGCTGGAACATCAGATTTGACGAACCATAAAGAGTTATGATTTTGTGCAGAATCCTGATGAACCTTGTGTGTACAAGAAGCTTAGTGGGAGCGCCATTGTGTTCATTGTGCTTTACGTAGATGACATCCTTATCATTGGGAATGATACAGGTATGATGACCAGTGTGAAGATTTGGCTATCCCATACCTTTGAGATGAAAGATCTTGGAGAAGCCTCTTACATCTTAGGCCTGAAGTTGTTCAGAAACCAAGAAAAGAAGATTTTGGGATTGTCACAACATGGATACATTAAAAAGATTCTTGAATGATTTCGTATGGATAGTTCTAAGAAATGATTCCTACCCTTAAGACATGGTATCCACTTGTCTAAAGGAATGGCTCCTCAAACTATTGAGGAAAAGAAGGACATGGCTGGATGTCCTTATGCATTAGCTGTAGGAAGCTTAATGTATGCCATGATGTGTACTAGGCCAGATATCTGTCATGCAGTGGGAGAGGTAAGTCATTACCAATCCTGCTATGGAGAAACAACACTGGAATGCAGTAAAGAACATATTCAAATATCTAAGACGGATGCAAGATTACATCTTGGTCTATAGAGATGGTGATCTCCAAGTCTTGGGATATATAGATTATGACTTCCAATCGGATGTAGATGATCGAAAGTCGACATCGGGGTTTGTGTTCTTGTTGAATGGTGGTGTTGTGAGCTGGAGAAGCAAGAAGCAGGACACTACTGCAGATTCAACAACAGAAGCCGAATACATTGCCGCATCGGATGCTGCAAAGGAGGCGGTGTGGTTGCACAAGTTCATCCTGGAGCTTGACGTAGTTTCCTCTGATACTCCCATCTCTGCGATAACACGGGAGCCATTTCCCAGGCAAAGGAACCCAGATGGCATCAGAAGAGCAAGCACATGGAAAGGAAATACCACATCATTCGGGAGATACAAAAGCGTGGTGACATAATCATCACCAAGGTGGCCTCTACCGACAACGTTGATGATCCTCTTACCAAACCTCTGACACAGAAGGCTTTCGACCAGCATGTAATGAGTATGGGTTTAAGGATTTTATCTGAATGGTTCTGAGGGCTAGTGGGAGATTTTTAGCAATGTGAGCCTCGGGCGAACCATTCCTACAATAAATGATATTGTAATAAATGATTTTTCAATAAAAGTTATTGATTATTTTCACTCCCTTTCTGAGATTGAATAAATTGAATGCACTATAGGTTCCCTCTGTACAATAAGGGTTATGTACCATGGCCAACTTAATAATCATACAACTGTTGATTCATTGAATGAATTATAGAGGTTGATGCTTGGATGAATATCTAAGGAGTTAGATAGAGGACTCATCAAGCATCGTCAAATGATTGTTAAGTGATCATCTCCAGCCTGAGTAGAAGATGGCAATCCTTTCTCAAATGGCTGATATATGACCGACCTCTTAATGGAGGTCCTCTGCATGGGAATAGTGATTGGGAGGTGTCAGATTAGTTGAGTCAATGGGTTGACTTAACGAGATCGAGATAACCAAAGACCTATGTTGAATGTTGTCACAACATAGGCATGCATCCTCTGACCGGAGACAGATGTGTTGCTATATGTCTGAGTATGTATGTCAGACCAATAGGTTGATGACCTAACCAAGGTCTATACACTGGCGAGCTAGTGTGCATGTAAGGACATATGAGTAATACGATCTCTCAAAGGGATCATACAGGTTCACTTATGAACCGGGAGACATGATCTCACTCATGAGGTATTGGGACTGATCAAATTCCATGCATGGTCGTCATGCTTTGGAAGCATGACATGAATTTGAAGGTAAGATATATGCTTTGGGAAAGCATATGATCCATACCAATTCCCAGTGACCAAGATTGAGAAATTTAATTATCAGACCCTGAAGATGACAGTATAAAAGTGATCTTTATCTTCAGAATGATCATAGGTCTTCCAGTATGCAGGATGTACAGGTATTGGGAATACCTGAGGGTGATGTGATCATAAACGATTGTATAATCATGACGCTTCCATTCCAAGGGAGTGATGAAACATGTTTGGATTTTAGTGACTCCTCTCATTAGAGAAGTGACCTAATCTTAGTCCATGAACTGGACATTGATCTGAATGAGATTCAGATGCAATGAGAAGATTAGGTCTACGGTCTTGATTTGATCAAGCATCAGTGGGAGGTCCATGGGATTTGGATTTGATATATGATCTCAACATCTAAGTCACTATACGTGGAACAGTACAATCGCCCTGTCCTTATCTCCAAGTATCTGAGGAGAAATCGCATTGTTCTTGAAATTGTTCAAGAATAATTCCATAAATCTAAGCAATGAAGAAATAATGATTAAATGTGATTTAATCATCTTGATGTGTGTAGAAATTATCCAATATAATTAAATATGATTTAATTATTATGGATAAGAATAATGTGGATAGAAATATCCAATTATTCCTAATATATTATAAATGTGATTTATAATGTATTAGAGAGAGCTAATTATAATTATATTTGTTGATTAATTAATTAATTGACAATGTAAATTATATATTGTTTTGGGTTGTGAATATGATTCACAATTTTTCAATGGCAAGATTGCAATATTCTCAAATATAATTGTGAATTATTTTTGAAGATTATATCACAACAAATTTAATGGAAATAATTAATGAGAGAGATTTTCATGGAGATATGCAATCCCATGAAATCTCACGAGATTGCCTCTATATGGAATGGAGTGGGCGGCACCCAACTCCTAATTGGAATGGGTGGCCGTCCACATGGAATGTACATGGAGATGTGATCTCCATGTATATTCTCTCCTTATTTGTTGGTATAATTTAGGATTGATTTATATTTGATTTTGTTAAATATATTTTAATCTAAATTAGATCATAACTTGTTGGTTTTACCAACAACAATCTTGACCATTGGATTGACATAAATCAATCTCATCCATTGATTTTATATGTCCCATGGATTGAGATCCATGGATCCCAAAACCCTATAAATAGAGACGCATACCATGCTCTCTAGGGCTATGCAATATTCGAGCACAAACTCTCTCTCTCTCTCTCTCTTTCTTCTCACATGCCAACCCTCTCTCCCTCTTCTTGGTGGTCGTCCACCAAACCCTAGAGGAGAGTTTCGTCGACGCTTTCGCACTGCGCCGCCGCTTTGACGTTCTTCGGTTCTCCGTCATCTTGGAGTGCTACACTTGCAAAGGAGACATTCGATCCCGTATGACGATATCAGGAGCAACCGTGCTTGGATCATCTTCTTGGATTGCGAGTACTACGTGGTTCATCCCCGTGCTCGCAAGCGATCTCACCGACGATCGGACTTGAGACAGGAGGTCTCTTCTTTAGAGACTTGATCAACCACGCTTCAAGAGGTATTCCTTTATACTTGTTGTGGTTATAGATGAAACGATCCGAGAATAGTTCTTGGGTCATGTGGTTTCATCGCATGAAAAATTTTAAATTCCGCTGCACAGAACAACTAGTACGACTAGTCATTCTGCGTCGTATTCGATACGACGATCACGCTTCCGTGATGCGCTTGAGGATAATTCCATATCATTCGTATGCCATCTTCACTGTTTAAGAATGCAGTTTCTTGTCGACTTCATTGTATTAGATATATACATCTCAACTCAGCTTCTAAATACCCTAATAATACTTGGATGAATGTTCCTCCGAATAGTTAAAGCTGTGGTGGATTACACCAGTGGACAAATCACCTTAAGCGTGAACAAAGACAAGGTACTAATTTAGATGATCTAGGTGCCCAAACCGATATAATATGCATCAGATGTGAGCTCACCGACAGAATATACATAAGACTGTGCTTTTCTTGTAGAGAATAGAGACACCAACCTATTAAGGATGGCATCGAGACCCACGAATTTCTCTCTACGGAGGAAGGAGTGGATAGCGCAATCAACTTCCCCTCTATCCCAGAAGATGAGATCTTTGTTGATTTTCTAGATGAATTGATTGATGGTCACATGTCCATATCAGAGGTAGAAGGAATCATTACATATTTCTTAGAACAATATTACATCATTGAAAATTTTTATGCATCAATAGATTCATTGCTTATAGAGTTAAAGGTGGACAAAATACATGTGCCAGATCTGACCCCACCAATTCCCTGCGTAATTCATGAGGTTATCACCAAGAAGATACAGACACCACCAGAGTTCAAGCATCTTCCAACAAATATGAAATATGCTTTCCTTGTGAGTGAGCCGAATATTTTTCCTGTAATCATTGACTCCTACTTGTCTTAGGAATAAGAATCTCATCTGCTTGAGGTACTAGAAAGAAACTACAAGGTTATTGGCTGAACAATTTCCAATCTTTAAGGGAATAATCCTTCCTTGTGCTCCCATCACATTTACTTAGAAGAATATAGCAAGTTATCCCACGAATTCAAGAAGAGACTAAATCTGAATCTCAGGGAGGTTGTTATGAATGAGATCACAAAATGGTGAGATGCAGGCTTCATTTATCCCATCTCTGATTCAATGTTGGTGGGTCCCTTGCATATCGTGCCGAAAAAATTAGGGATCACCATCATAAAGAACAAAAAGTAGAGGAGATCGCTATCAGACTTCCTACATAATGGTGCGTCTATGTTGATTACAGACGCTTGAAGTTAGCAACCAAGAAGAACCATTTCCTACTTCCCTTCATCGACCAGATCGTTGAGAGATTGGCTGTAAAGGAGTACTTTTACTTCTTAGATGGATACTTTGGTATAATCAGGTTGCCTCATAAGAATAAGAAAAGACTACCTTCATCTATCCATTTAGGATATACATCTTCCACAGGATACTGTTTGGTTTGTGCAATGCTCCTGCAACCTTTCAGAGGTGCATGTTGGCAGTATTCCCAGAGATGGTTGGTAGTTTTTTTGAGGTATTTATGAATAATTTCTCAATTTACATTGACAACTTTTATAAGTGTTTATCATATTTTGACCGAGTCCTGAAAAGATGTTGCGAATTTAACTTGGTGGTCTTCTGGGAGAAGAGTTATTTTATGGTAAACAAGGGAATTATATTAGGCCATGTCATCTCAAAGTGTGGCAAGGAGGTTGATCCAGCAAAGGTGGAAGTCATTTCTAAGATTTAGCCACCAACCAATCGGAAGCAAGTCCAATCATTCATTGGGCATGAGGGCTTCTATAGAAGATTCGTCAAGGAAAAATGTAAAATTGCCCGACCGTTGATTGAACTCCTAGGAAAGGAGTCAGATTTGTTGTAGATGCCCAAGTCCTCCAAGCCTTTAATCAGCTAAAAGATATACTCACTCATGCCCCTGTCCTTCAACTGCTAGATTGGTCTCTTCCATTCGATATCATAATGATGCTTCACACTATGCAATTGAAGAGGTTCTAGGACAACATAGAGATCATATTCCATTTTCTATTCACCATGCCAATAGAATGCTTGATGTAGCACAGAATAATTACATTGTTACCGAGAAAGAGCGGCCGGCAGTTGTCTTCACCCTGGAGAAGTTCAGCTCTAATCTTCTCGGAACCAAAGTCATTGTTTACATAGACGCCATTCGGTACTTGCGAGCTAAGAAGTATGCCAAACCACGGTCGACTTGATGGATCCTTCTACTCTATGAATTTGACCTCAAAATTCATGATAAGCCTGGAGTTCAGAATGTGGTGGCGAATAATTTGTCTCGATTGCCAGAGACATATACTCATGAGTACAGCCTGATATTGATCAATGAATTATTTTTAGATGATGAAATCTTGTTAATCACCTCGATTCCCTGGTTCATCATTTTTGTGAATTATCTTGTGTCCAAGAGAACTCCACAAGATTGACTGAAGCTGAAAGTGAACAAGTTCATGTCCAATATTTATTTCTATTAGATTGTATCTCTTTTCGTGAGGGGGAAGATTTCATATGGGGGAGATGCATTCCTCAAGAGGAAGTTCATAGTGTCCTCAAACATTGCCATACACGAGAATCAAGGATACATCACTCTGGAAGACGTGCGGTGCCAAAAGTATTGCAATACGACCTTTGGAGGCCAACATTATTAAAAGATGTAGGACTTTGTGGGGAGATGCACTGACTGTCAGAAGATGGGTGGCACCATTGGAATGAGAGACACAATGTCCCTGAATATATTCAGATCTCAAATGTATTCAATGTGAGGAGTATTGACTTCATGGGCCCATTTCCCAACAACCGAGGCTATGAATATATTCTACTTGTTGTCGACTATGTGAATTGTTGGATGAAGGCTATCCCTACTCGAGCAGCTAAAAATCACACCGCCTTCCGGTTTCTGAAATAAAACATCATTACACTATTCAGGATCCCTCAAATTCTCATATTATATGGGGGTAGCCATTTCATCAACAGAGATGTGAAGAAGATAACTCAAGAATACTGCATTGAACATCAAGTAGCCTCTCCATACCACCCGCAGTTTAATGGCTTGGCAGAATGTTTGAATAGGGAAATCAAGACGATTCTATGGAAACTTGTACGTCTAGACAAAAAGAATTGGTCTCAACCACTTGACTCACTTCTCTGGGCCTATCAGATTGTGTACAAGTCTCCTCTGAGAATGTCTCCCTACCGCCTGGTATAGAGAAATCCATGTCATTTTCCCATAGAGCTAATCCACAAATCTTTATGGGACATCAATAGCTGCAATTTGGATCAAAGAAATCAACAAGAATAGAGTGTTAGATCTGAACAGACTTCTCAAATTTTGTGACTATGCATACGACAACAGTCTTATATACAAGGAGAAGGTCAAGAAGTGGCACGACATGCTCATCCACTGCAAGACCTTCGTGCCCAGTTAGAAGGTCTGGTTGTTTGATGCAAAGTTAAAACCAAAGTTAAAACTTTTCCCGATGAAGTTGAAAAGCAAGTGGACAAGGTCGCTCGTAGTGAAGCATGTGTGTGATAATGGAATCATAGTCATATCTGGATTATCAGTTGACATACATCTGTTCTTCATCAGCAGATAACTTCTGAAGCCTTACCTCGAGCATGACACCTTTTGATCCATGGTTGACTCCATTTAGGTAGCTTGGGATGCAGAACTTCCAACCGCGACATCTCTAGATTTAGATAAAGTGATCAAAAATATTTTTGAGTAGCTAATCATTTTCTTCTTTTCCTTTTTTCTTCTTTTCATTTTAATTCTTTTATTCTGTAAGCCTCACTTGTCCTATTCATCATTGCTATACTTAGGATATGATTCATCCTAAGTATTGGGGAGATGAGTGCATACGGGTGTTCATTCTTTAATCCCCTCGCTCATCTCCTCAAACTTTTGAAATTCCTTCTAAGGGATGTTTTACCCTAAGTATAGGGGGAGATTAGTCGAGCTGTTGATTTGATTATGCCCACCCTCGATCCTCCCTACATTATGTATTGTCTACTATACTTATGATTACTTGATCCTAAGTATGGTGGGGACGGCTGACTTCCTGTTTGTTATTCGATTGTTGTAGTGTATATGTTCCTATACTTAGTACGAGTTATGTTTTTCTTTTCTTTACGATCTATGAGGACATAACTCATACTTCGTATAGGGGGTAATATATACGTTGTATATATTTTGAGTCAAAACTTATACTTTTGTAGTTTCAAACAATATGGCTAATTAATAAAATTAAAACATACAATAAAACTTTTTGTACATACTGATTAATATATTGAGTAAAAATGTTTTGCAAAATGTTTGAAAAATGGTTGAATAATTTCTTTGAAAAATCTTTTGAGAACTCTTTGGAAAATGTTTTGTAAAATATTTCCAGCCTTTGTAAAAATGTTTTGTTTGTAAAAAATTTCTTTCTTTCGTGTGAATGAAATGTTTTAAAAATCTATTTGCAAATGGTTTTGAAAATAATAGCAAAAATATTTTGAAAATTCTATACATATTGTATGAATAATCTTTGCAAAATAATTTTTCAAATCTTGTAAATGTTTATGAAAATTGTTTGTAAAAATTATTTTCAAAATAAAGTTTCAAAATGTTCATGAATTTTTTTCAAGTTAATTCTATAACTATTTATATAATTAAAATAAATAAAGATTCTTTAAAACCATGTATATACAAACTTGTAAACTCTTAAACCCAGTTCTTGTAAATAATACAATGCACTCCCGTTTAAATACTCACACATATTTTTTCCTAAAATATTTTTGTTTTTAAAAATCCTTAAAATTATGCAAAATTAAAAATCTCCAAAACATTTGTAAAATCTTTTCAAAAGCCTCCATAAAAATTTGATTTTTTTAAAAAATCTATAAAAAGATCAAAATTGAAAATTGCATCACAAAAATATTTTTTATTTTGCATAACATTAAAATTTTTTGGGTTGATGTTGATAATTGAACAAGTATAAGTAAAATCCAAAAATTGGATCTTGGTTGGACCTTAATCCACTTAATCACATGAACTATATATGAACTAGAATTTATGCACTTTAGGTCTGCTAGACTTAATTCTTTGGGTACCACGAGACGTAGTCCATTGTTGCCTTGACTGCCTTAGTGGAATATCTTGGAACACACACATGACTCTTGGAGATAGTGACCTAACTTGGACTCTTTCACCTTACACTTTGCTAACCTCAGTTGAAATAGTAGAGGACTGTATTTGCTGGCATGAGACACAAGCCAATGGAAACATCTGAAGTCACATAAGCCATTGTACCTTAACACAATCCAGTAGCAACAAGGTCCAATGACAGAATGTTGTGGGTTGCAATAGCTTCAAAAGAGGGATAATCTACTGGCTCGAGAAGAAAAATTCCATACAAATTACTTGAAAAAAAGGAGCAACAATCCAAAAATTCTGAAAAGAAAAGACAAGCAAAACCAACAAAAGATTCAATTCCCGTCGGAGAATGTATGCATTCAATAAGTAAGCTTGTTCTTCAAAATCATGTATTTATGAGCCTGCAGTCGGGTGACTTGCCTACACTGGCCAAGCATCCTAGGATAGGTAACTATGTTAGCTATAGTTCATTATTTTCTCGACCTCCTCTTCTTAAGATGCTTGTGCTTGAACTTAGAAGGGAATACCCCGCATCCCAAGGAAAGAGTTGCTGGATTGGGGAATTATGGTCACCATGTTGTGGAAGACCGACTTTTACCACTTCAAGTGAGGAGAGATACATATCAAACACACTATACAAGATAGATTCATAGTCATAATGGTCTGTGTATGGGTCGACTCATTCTGATATGGTTACCGAGGAGACCTGAGTAGAGTTGTGTGATTCTTAGAGTTGTTGTGTTTCATGTTCTGTTCTCAATAAGGTTCCGACCAAACCTAACTGTCCAATGGTCTAACTAAGCTCCATACTTTGATTTTGTGAAGACAAGTTTAAAATTTAAATCAATCCGAGTTCTTTTTTTTCTTTTCTTTTCTTTATTTTCTTTTCTGTACTTATACACATAAGTGTTTGTTAGGGACTAGCAAAGTTAAGTATTGGGGAGTGATGAATCTCCATTTCATCACCTTTATTCATTCATTTTTTGCCTTCATTCCTTAACTAAATGCGTGATATGTCATTAATTTGTCAAAATAAATCCTATGTAAATTGTAAAAAATAATGTATAAATTATTGCATAAATATAGTATTTATAGTCATAATAAAAGAAAAAAGAAAAGAAAAGAAAAATAATGAAGTGTCAAGAACATAGTGACCCTAGCCCTCAAGACTCAATCATCATGATGACTTAGTCAATAAGGAATAAATTAGGAAAAGATAGGGCAAATGAATTGTACATAAATCACATCAAAAGTCTCTTTTTTAATTCATTAATAATCACTTTTTGGCACATGTTTTCTACAATTAATTTTGTATCTCAAATTAATAAACTTTGTGCATAAAATTTGTAGATAAAAATACATAGAAAAATATAAAATTTATCACACATAAAAATAATATAAAATGTACATTCTACATTAAAAATAAAATCCCAAAATCCCAACTTCACATATTTGTATCTCCTCCATACGAACTCAAAAAGCAAAAAATCAATTTAATTTTATATAACTTTATATTAGCTATTTAATGAAGTTGGTTTCACTTAATTAGGAGTTAAGACGCAAAAGTTAGATTATGGACCCCTATTGTACCATATACCTGAATAAACTATTCATTCTATTTATTCCTTATATTTTTTTATCATTTTATATTTTTATAACTTTTTAAATATTAGTTAAAACACATGTACATAATTAGAAATAATTAAAGCTATAAAAAAAATAAAATAAATAAAAATACAAAAATACATAGATGAATTATGCATACTTAAAACTATATAATAAATTCATAAATTTACTTAAGGGTACAAATAACTTCAAAAAATTAAAATAAAAATCTATTTATGTAAATTTCATTAAGTCATACATAAAAATTATGTACATAAAATAATAAAAAGTAAAATGAAAAGTAAAATAAATTATAAAATTTTTAGGTCAATATACCTATAACAATACATGTTATTATTATCACATAACAAATTAACTTGTAAATAAATAAAAATAAAAAATAAAATACTATGAAAAATAATAAACATATTTTATTTTTGAACTTAAAACGAATTATATCATTTACTATTTTTATTCATTTAATAAGGGATATTATGCTGGGATTTTTCTAGTTGGTCCACGTGGGCCAACCAGAGAGCTCGCTTAGTTGACCAGGGTCCACTCTTCGACCCAAGCCACCTACCCCTATCAGGTTGAGAAGACCGTTGTCTTCTCCCCCTTTCCCAACTAACCTATCACTCTAATCAATGCAATCACTCATGCAAATCAACTGTCGATCGACCCCAATACACATCTAATCCTAAAAACCCTTTGTACATACCATCGTTCTCTAGAAATCACTGGTCAATCGAGCGACTCATGTTTTATATAAAAGTCATTTGCCTCGCTCAAATTTGATCCATGTTAGCTCAATTTTGACCCCCTCAGATCTACCTTGATAGCTACGCCTTGGTGACAACAAGGTTTGTTGGTGCTCTGTAGTGATGCGAACGAAGGAGGAGGTGCATCGAACTACCACAGAGCTCTGCCTAGGGGTGTCTTGTCTTTTTTAGGTAATATCCTTAGCATAGATTCTTTTCACGTTCTTAGTTTTAGGTTTAATCAGTTTTAGCTTAAACTGAATCTGTTTATAAAGCAAGAGCTTGATCTCCATGTTGATTTCACCGTGAAATACCTCTTGTTTCAGCACATTGACCCCCTCGTTTCTTTTCTTGATGCATTCTTCATATGACTTGACCATTTAACCCTTCAAATTACTCTTATTTGAAGCGAAACAAAGCTTGCTCCACTGCCTTCGCCTGAGCTTCACCGCTTGCCCACTTCACGCAACCCATGTTGCATTTTTTAGATCAAGACACGTTGTCTCGAGTCGCTTAATCTTTTTTCGTAGGAAGCAAACCCTTGCAAGGCACCTGGAGAGGTAAATCAAGGATCAAAAGCAGCTCCAAGTGATGCTGAACGGAATGAGACCCCAGGTCCCCATCGTTGGGACATGGAACCTATATGAGGGTGATTGCAGACGTGGAAGGGTGCCAGGAAGCTAAATTACACATTGGTGTGAAGAATCGTGCTTGGAGTCGTCGACAATCAGAGAACGAAGGTCGATAGAGCATGAGTTCTTCGTGTTCTTGGAGACTACCTAGTAGCCATGGGATCGAGATCTCTCCTTACTTCTAATCCAGATTGTCTGATCTTCGATGAATCGAAGTGCCTCTTACCCATCAAATCACTTAAGTGATGCCTACGTGGTGCCACAAGAACCGTCCACTCCTGCCCTATCTAGGTAAATTTCATAGGCCCCCTTTGTATTTTTGTGTTATCATTTAACCCAAAAACTTATAGGATGCGTGTAAATCATTCTATAATATTTGCATTAAGATCCCTGCCTTTCTAGACTTTTAATTTCAGTCCAGTCCACGTAGGCTCACATGCTCATACATGTGGGTTTATGTGAACTTTGCACTAACACCCCCTCGGCTGAATTATTTCTTTTTACTCCGACAATTGTGAACTGTAGTGTAATAATTGTGAACTATTTGCAAGAAGGTCCCCAGGTTTATTGATGTTGCATTTTGTTCCTAACTAGGCTCATGTACATACACATGTTTGTTTTTGTGAAATTGCAACGAACCCCCTACATTCCAGGATATTTGCATTGTATTAATATTTAATTTTAAATTGCATATAGGTCCCTGCACTGATTGGATTTTTTATTTAATTTGTTTTATTTATTAAAAATAGCTCTTGTACTTTTTAATTATGGTAAATTACGAGAAGTGCTTTAAATCATGCTCTTCTACATTACATAGTTGGATTTGGAAATTGATTGGTTTTTCCACTTATTAAATCGAGTTAGTTGCTATTTACTCCTTATGTAAATTATAAAACCTCAAAAAATATTAACATTTATTGAAAAATTCCTAAAAAAATAATGTAGTTTCCTTCTACTATATTTATTTATAGACCAAAAATTAACTCAGACTATCAAAAAAACCTAAAAAAGTGAAAAGCATTTAAAAACTTATAAAAATAAAAAAAAAGTTTTTTAAAATCCAAAAATAGTGGTTTCTTCTTTGTTTTGTCGCATGTTATACCTAATATTAACTAAAAAATAGTTTTGGGTATTCTTGGAACCTATCTCTATTTGTTATACACAAAACAATTCAGCCTACCTCTATACTGTATATTTAAATGCTTAAAAACACCTAAAATGTAGCAAGAATCACTAAAAATCACAAAAAATAGTAGAAAAGTACGAAAAAGACAAAAAATGTTTTTTTGGAAATTTCTAGCTATATATATACTCATCTAATCTGTACTCTTTATATATATAATTATATACATTTTTATATACATATTATATATACTATTATACTATCTATTATACAATATTAATTAGTATTAGCATACTTTATTTTCAAAAATCAAATTCAAAAAAGGGGCAAAAGAAATTCAAATAAAAAATTAATTAAAAATAAAAAACCCCAAAAAGCATAGGATAAATAGTGTGCATATATATATATTGTATATATATACAGACACACACACACATATCTCTTCCTATATTATTTATTCATAAATAATCATTTTTGTGTGCTACCACATTTTGCTTCATGTATTCGACCCCTAACTTCTTTCCATTATACGCATTTATTATAGGGTATAATAAATTTTTATTCACAAATTGTTGTTTTGATTGCTTGATCTATTTAGTATGGGATGATTTTTGAATTCATCTTGGGATTGAGTGAGAAGTCAATTCAGTGACATCGCTCCCCCTTGTGTGGAGCGAGGGACTCTCTCCTCTCATCATAGGCTTTTTTCGGGGGGGCGGTTGACTTCTCGTTCATTACTTCATTCTTTATTTTGTCATTATAGTATAGGTTCTTCTTTACTTAGTATGAGTTATGTCTTCTCTTTTTATCTCTAATCTATGAGGACATAGATCGAGCTAAGTATTGGGGGTTGTATATATGTTGTATTATACTTTAGCCATAACTCGTACTTTCATATTCCTAATAATATGGCTAATTAATAAAAATTAAAAACACACCTAATTCTTTGTATAAATCATGTTAAAATTGTTTTGCAAAATTTTTGAAAAATGATTGGAAAATCTTTTGAAAACTATTTGGGAAAGATTTTTTAAAATGTCTTCAACCTTTGAAAAAATGTTTTGCTTGTAAAAATTTCTTCTCTTTGTTTGAATAAATTGTTTTGAAAATCTATTTGCAAATGGTTTGGAAAATGGTAGCAAAAATAGTTTGAAAAATCTATACATATTGTTTGAAAAATATTTGCAAAATGATTTCAAATTTTGTAAATGTTTGTAAAAATTATTTATCAAGTTAGTATGCACAATAAAGCTTTCAAAATGTTTGTGAAATTGTTTTCAAATTATTCTGAGAACTATGCACATGATTTAAGCAAATAAAGATCCTTTACAAACCTTGTACATACAAACCTGTAAATTCCTTAACTAAATTCTTGTAAATACAAATAAACACTCTAGTGTAAATGGATGCATATAAGTATTTTCTAAAGTCCTTTTTTTTAAATTCAGTAAAAATTTACAAAACCAAAAATCCATAAAAGTTTACAAAATGCTTTCAAACTTGCATGAAACTTTGCAAAATTTTCAAAAATCCATAAAAAGATCAAAATTAGAAAATTGCATAACACAAATATTTTCCTTGCACTGAGCATAGCAGTTGCATTTTTTCATATTGGTATTGATAATTGAACTAGTCTATGTAAAATCTGAATATTAAAGCTTGGTTGGACATTAAATCACTTAATCACAAGAACCTTACTGAAACTGTAATTGAGATACTTAAGGTCTGCTGTAATTGAGATACTTAAGGTCTGCTAGACTTAATTCTTTGTGACCACAAGACTTGGTTCAGTGTTGTCTTGACTGTCTAAGTAGAATATTTCGGAACACACACATGACTCTTGTTGATCACGACCTAGCTTGCACACCTGCACCTTACACTCTTCTCACCACAGTTGAAGTGGTAGAGAGTTACATTTCCCAGTATGAACACAAGCTAATGGAAACATCAGAAGTTACACATTTGTGATCATTGTACCCCAACCCGATCCAGTAGCGAAGAGGTCTAGAGACAGAAGTCTAATTGTAGCCCAACGTGATCCATTAGCGAAGAGGTCTAAAATAAAAGTCTATGGGTTGCAATAATGCTTCAAAAGAGGGATAGTCTACTGGCTCAAGAGGAAAAGTCCATATGTAAATGTTGTTTTATATAGTATTCAAAAATGGAAAAATTTAAAAACCCCAAAAAGAAAAGAAGGGCAAAAGTCAAAGAAAAATCAATTCACATCGAAGTACGTATATATTTGTATAGTCAATAAGAAAGATTGAGCTTCAAAGTCAAATATGTATGTGAACCTGTAACCAGATGACTTGGCTACACTGGTCAAGCATATTACGATAAGTAGCTATATTGCTTACCATCCATTCTTCTATCCACCTCCTCTTCTTAAGCTGGTTGTACTTGAACTTAGAAGGGAATACCTTGCTTCTCGAGGAAAGAGTTGGATTGAGGAATTAGGGTCACCATGTTGGACAAGACTTACCTTTACCACTACAATCGAGGAGAGCTACATATCACACATACAGTTCAAGATAGATTCATAGTCATAAGAGTTTTCGTATGAGTTGACTTGTTTTGACCTGGTTTTTTAGGAGACTTGGGCAGCGTTTTGTGATTCTCAGAGGTTGTTATGTTGCAATTCTGGTTTACTATAAGGTTCTGATCAAACTTAATTTCTAAAGGTCTGACTGAGCTTCAAACTTTGATTTTGTGAAGACAAGTTAGAAATTAAAATCAATTCAAGTTCTTTCTTTTTATTTTCTCAATTTTATTTTCTGCACTTATAGGCATAAGTGTTTGCTAGGGATTAGCAAAGGCAAGTATGGGGGGTGATGAATCTCCATTTAGTCACCTTTATTCTTTCATTTTGGCCTTGAAACCCTATCTAAATGCATGTAAAAAGCATTATTTGCATAAATTAACATTCATTATTTACATGTAAATATTGTATAAAAATATTGTATTGAAAGTCACAAAAAGGAATAAAGAAAAGAAAAGAAATAAAATGCAAAAGGTTTTTACGACCCCAAATTTCGAGACCAGGGGATCATGATGTCTGGGACGACAAGGAATAAAGTAGGAGGAGAAAATGGTCAATGAACACAACAAAACCCCTAATTTTTATTCTTCAATAATTCATTTTAGGGCCTATTTTATTGTTTGTTGTTTATACTTCAAATAAATAAACTTTAGACATAAAAATTATAGATAAAAATACATAAAAATACAAAATTGATTTCACAAAAAATTACACACACTTTACATCCTACACTCGGAATAAAATTCCAAAACCCAAACTTCCCAAACCCATATCTTCTTCATATAAACTCCAAATGCATCAAAATCATCTTAATTGTATATAAACTTTTATTGCCTATTTAATGAAGGTGGTTGATGAGCCAAAAATCACCGAAAGACTAAGGAGAGAAGGTATCAATGGTCGTTGCGACCTCAAGCCCTCGATCAGGCTCAATCAAGAAGAATCAGACCACCAAATCAGATAAATCAACAAATCAAGTCAAATAGTGGTCTAGCAAGTTATTTAACCTGGTATAGCTACCAGGGTCGAACTCAAGGAGCACAGATTAGCTAAAAGTCTACGAAGTAGTCAGAAGTCAAAATAGAAGAAGAAAATATTTTTGGTGGATTTTATTGGTTTTTAAATTTTTTATGTTTTTTTATTTATAAAAAAAGCTAAAAAGGGCACAATCAAGGAATTATTAAACACACAAAAACAAGTCAGAAAATTAAATAAAAATATTTTTGGATTTTATAATTTTTCAGATTTTTTGGTATTTTTCTTAGATTTTTATGATTTTTTAGTTATTTTTCTAAAAATGAAAGAAGGCAAACAATAAAAACTAATGTGCAGACAGAATTTAAAGGCTATTTAAAAATAACTAAATAGCCTATAAATTCCAGAGACAATTTTATAATGAAATAAAGATAAAATTCTAACTACTGGAAAAGAAATTGCATTTTTTTATTTTTATGAATTTTTAATGATTTTTCTAAAGTTTTTTGGGTTTTTCAATTTTTAGGGTTTTATAAGTCTACATCAGACAAAAATTGGACTGAAGCAAAAAGGCAACAAAACAAACGAACCATAATTTTTTAGAATTTTTGGAGACTTTTTAATGTTTTTAGTTTGTTTTTAAAGTTAGATTGTAGAGCAAATAGAGGTTTTTGAATTTTTAAAAATATAAAATCAAAACAAAAATGCCCCCAAAAATCATTGAAATTTTTACAAAGTGACATGGGCCACTTGTCCAAATTTCATGAGATTTGGAGTCGATTTGCTATTTTATTCAACCAATAAGAGATGCATAGCACATAGGGACTGAAATGCAAATAAAACAAGTTCCCAGGACTAAACAATAACAAGTTTTAAAAATGCGAGGGGCCTACTGTAAATTTCACATCAAATTCAGCACATGTCGCAATTCAGCCTTCACAGGGGTATAAATGCAAATATATAAAACTATCTAATCAAAGCATAACATTCAGAAATCCTAAGTGCGTACATGCAATTGTCCCAGATATGCACGTGACGAAGCACGTGTGTCTACAATAGGAGGACTAAAATGCAAATAAGATAAACCCTAAGGCTCACATGCAAAAAGTCCCAGAGTGATACTTTATTTAATAGACTAAATAAGAATTAAAATAAACTACAGGGGGTTTGACACAAATTACCCAGCCAAAGCGTGTGGGTCATGTGGGTGACAGATGGCAGGTGCTGATGGGTTGATGGACGTGCGGCTCTGGTGCCGCCTTTTGGCAGATCGGACGGTCCTGACGATATGGCAAACGTGGGGCGCACATGGCCGTTAGATCTGGTATCAACGACCTGTTAGTAATAGGTCACGAACGGCTCAGATGGCGTTTGGAAGGGAAATGTGATCCGACTGTAGAGAGGAGGTTTGGATGAACAGCTCCCTGGCGAAGTTCGCCGACGAACTGGGGGCTCTTCGGATGCCTGATGGTCGATCAGGAAGGAGGGTTCATCTCGCGATGATGCTCCGCATCTGGTGGTATTAACTGATGGAGCTCCCAACGGCCTGATCTTCCGACAAGGGCGAGGGGCCTGGGCAACTCCGGCGAAGTGGACGAGAGGCGATCTGGGGGGTGAACTCGCACTTATTGACCTGCAAAGGAAATCTTATGCTCGGAGGAGTTCTACGGCGTAGGTTATTTAATGAGCAGCAAAGGGAAGCGGTGTAGAATGGCGGAGGAGGGTTTCGGCGGAGGGGACGGAAGGAATCTGGCTCGATCTCGGCTCGGATTGTCAAGATCGAGATGATCAGGGTATGGAAGGAGGGTGATGATGGGAAGATGCGTCGATCTATACGGATGAGAGTGGACGACGGAGCTCCGGCCACTAGGGCGGAGCTGGAGGAGCGGAATATGAAGAATCAGAGACAACTGAACTCAGATTGATAAAAGGTCTACATGATGAATGCAAATCGATCCTGAGCTCCAGGAGGGTGCGGTGAAGGTGGTCATCGCCTCGACCAAGCTGCGGCAGGCTGGGAGGCTCGTACGTGGCGGCGCTCCGGCCACGTTCGTCGAGCACCGACTACAAGCGCCCAATCCGGCCACCAAAGAGGGGGTCCTATCGCTGTCACCGAGGGGATTCTCTTTTAGGGGAGGTTTAGGGCTTGTGGCGCAAGCTAACGTACTGGGAATCAAAGATGAGGAATTTATATGCATCCCAGGTGATGAGGTTGAGCGGACACGGGTGCGCGAATGGAAGAGGATCCGATCCCTCCTAGGTATCCGTGAGGATGCATGATCCATGAGGAAGAAATAGGAGCAAGAATCGGGGCGAAAGACGATCAGATCTGTTTCTTGTAATTTGGAGAAGTCGGCTTCTAAAACGGATCCGGGTGAGATGTGGTCTGAGGGGGGAGTTGACCAGGGGTCAATAATCCCCCGTGGACCAATCAGAATTCAACAACCCAAAATTATTTATAAATTAAATTAAAAATAGCAAACAATTTTATTACAAAATATTTACAAAATGAAAATTTTTTATTATTTTTCAAATTATTTTTTAGTGATTTTAATTTATTTTTTGAAAAATAATTTAATGTATATACATAATATAGTATTATATACAGGTATAAAATACCTATGTATTTTATATTTTTATTATTTTATTTTGCACAGTTACTCCAATTTTATATTTTACTTATTTAAAACATAAAATTTGGGATACAAAATAATTTTTGTTTAATTTTATTATTTATTACAAGGGTGAAATAAATAGTTCTTTTATTGGTATATACATGGTATATGTACAAGACGAGAGAGAATTATTTTATTTTTAGTTTTACTTTAATTTTTCTTATTTTTATTTTATTTTTAGAAATATATACAAATTATGAGAAACACATTTTTTATTTTATGAAAATAAAATATATACACCAAGAAGGAAATGTGCACAATGATGAATGTCCCTATCTCTCTCTACTTATTTTATTTGGTGATCAGGCCCATATTGGGCCCTCTCTTGGGTTCTAGTCACTCAATATTTATTCTAAATATTTCTCTCTTTTTCTTTATTTAATTGTAATTTTATTTTTTCACAAAAATATGCTAATTATGAATATTTACACAAAGCATGCAATTTGGTAACTTATGATAATTACAATCATACACATGGTATTTTGCCAAGATTTCTATCTAAAATAAAAGAATAAAGAGTGATGAATGAGGATTCACCACCCCCCTATATTTTACTTTTGCTAATCCCTTAGCAAACACTTATTTGAAAAAGAAGTGAAAAAGAGAAAGAAAAAGAAAGGAAAATCAAGGTTGATTATTAAACTTTCCTTCATTAAATTGAAATATGGAGATCCCTCGGACCTTTGGATTATTAATTTGTCGGAACCTTATTTGGACTTAAGCTTAAAACTCAACAGTCTCTAAGTTCCACTTATCTATGGTCAAGACTCCTCAATAATCCAGATCAGAACAAGTCTACATACACAAATTCTAATGACCATGAATCTTTCCTTGTACTGTGTAAGTGATATGTACCTCCCCACCTCAGAAATGACAAAGCGACAACCCCCTTAACAAGGTAACTCTAATGCCTCAGTCTAGCAACTCTTTCCTCGAGGAGAGGGGTATTCCCTTCTAAGTTCAAGTACAACTGGCTCAAGAAGAGGGGAAAGAAGAGAATGGACCATGACTAGTGTAGCCATGTATCCTTGGGAGCCCAACCAATGTAGTTGAGTCTCCCGCTGCAAGCTTCATGAGATGGTCATGTGTATCATAAGCTTTGCTTTATTTTACTATATACACTCCGGTGGGTATTTTATTTTCAATCAGACCCACCACTTTTTTTGAGCTTTTCTTTATTTGCACAATTTTTTTCTATGTGCATATGTACAACATATCTACATGGTGCAGCATATATACATAAGGAGTTTTTCCTCTTGAGCCAGTAGACTATCCCTCTTTTTAAGCTTTATTGCAACGCACAACTCCTGTCTCTAGACTTCATCACCACCAAACCAAGTTGAGATGCACTTTCTTCACTATAAGAAGAAGAGAGGTTCCGCCTAGAAGTACTTCCCTCATATGCTACCCCAAGCCAAAGGAAACTGCCTCCTCACCACCTCATCCGTGGAGAGCTATGTGTAAAGTGCTGGTGCAAGTAAAGCCATTGTCTCTGAGAGTCATGTGTGTGTTGTTAAGTGTTCTACTTAGGTTCATCAAGATGACATATGCTCATAGCCTAGTGGACTCAAAGAATTAAGTCCCAAATGGACCTGAAAAGTCTTAATCCTAATCCCTATAAGGTTCCTCTTAGAATTAGGTGGATTAAGGTCTTAACCAAGCTCCATTTTTCAATTTAATTCCAGGACAATTTAAACGTCAACTATGATTCGGAAAAACTGTACAAATATTTACATTTTTTACAAGATTTTTGAAAATATGCAAAATTTATGAAAAATATTTGAAAACATGGATGTATGCATGAATGCGAAGTTTTGCAAAATATTTACACAAATTTACACAAGGTTTTTGCAAACTTTTTATTTTTCAAACATTCTACAAAAATTTTGTACTATATACATAATTTTGATATCAAACTATTTAGAAACTATTTACATAAATCATTTTTACAAACATTTGTACAAAAATAATTTTTATAAATAGCTATGTATGTGCAAGAAGAATTTTATGTACAAGGAAAAATTTTAAATTTTTGTGTTTTTTTGGGTAAAAGGATTTTAGCCATTTTATTTATTGACACACTCATACAAAGTACGAGTTATGACTAAAGTATATATGAAATATATACGACACCCCCTATACTTAGCTCGAATGATGTCCTCAGAGTGAATCAAGAGCGATGAAGAAGACATAACCCGCGCTTAGTATAGGGAAGTGAAAAGAAATTGTATACTACAATGACGAATCAAAGAATAGAATGAAGAGGACTCGGTGTTTCCCCCTATACTTAGGATCAAGTAATCCTAAGTATAGCAAGTTGTACATGAAGGGAAGTCCGAGTGGGAGAATGTACAAGGTCTACCTCCCATATACTTTGGGTAAAATATCCCTAAGTATAGGCAGCAAAGCAGAGGTAGAAAGAATCAACAGAATACCCAAGAGTCCTACACCCCCCATACTTAGGGTAAAGTACACCCTAAGTGTAGCATAATCATAAGATAAAGATGGGGTGTGGGACTAAATAATGGAGTGATATGGACAACTAGATCTATACATGGTGGAAGAACAATGATAATCAGGCGTGAGATGCAATAGATGTGAGTCAAGAGACCACATCTCACGCAAAATGGATAGGGGCAACGTCAACGACCAGCGGCTCATGATCTAGATATGGTTTGAGCCGCTGTCTGTTAACACGAAAGGTAGCATCAGAAGACAACTTGGATATATCAATACTTCCATTGTTGTGTACCTATCGGACCAGATAGGGTCCCTTCCATTTGCTCTGTAGCTTTCTTGGAAATAAACGAAGCCTGGCATCAAACAACCATACTCTCCGTCCTGGCTCAAACTGCTTGTGGCTGATATGAGAATCATGCCACTCCTTCACTCTCTCCTTATGCTGTAGGCTGCTCGAAAAGACTGAATCACGAAGCCCCTCCAGGGTTGCCAACTCTTCCCTCCTCTGATCTCCTACACTCACTGGATCTAAGAGTATATCAGTGACTACCCAAAGTGACCTATGTCTCAGCTCAACAGGTAAATGGCAGGGCTTGCCATAAACGAGGCAAAAGGGACATGTACCCAAAGGCGTCTTGAAGGACGTCTGATATGCCCACAAGACCGAGTCCAAAAGGTGTGACCAATCCTTTCAGTCAGGGCGGACGACCTTCTGCAAAATAGTCTTGATCTCCCTATTCGACACTTCAGCAAGACCATTGATCTGAGGATGATATGGTGTGGCTACTCGATCGTCTATGCTGAACTCGCTAGCAAGGGCCTTTACCTTGTCGTTGACAAAATAAGACCCCCGTCAGAAATCAAGACTCGAGGTACCCCGAACCGTGAAATGATATTCTTCCTCAAAAATCAGCTTATAGTCCTAACATTTGCAGTTCGGGTGGGGATGGCCTCAACTCAATGACTCACATAATCAACGGCCAACAGAATGTACTCGAATCACTGACTCTTAGGGAATGGACCCATGAAATCGATGCCCCATGCGTCAAAAACCTCACAGAATTGAATGGGCTACATGGGCATCATATTACTATGTCCATCCTCTGACAGTCAGTACACCTCTTCACGAACTCCTCAGAGTCCTTGAAGAGAGTAGGCCACCATAGGCCGCATTGGAGCACTTTCTGTGGCATTCTCCTCCCAGAGTGATGTCCTCCTGCCTCAAGCATGTTGCAGTAAGTGAGGACGCTATGGTGCTCCTCCTGAGGAATGCACCGACGACAAACGCTATCCCCTCCTTCATGATAAAGGAAGAGATCCTCCCAATGGTAGAACTTGGCCTTCACGAGGAAGGTCTCAAGTCGTTGCATGGGCCAATCTTGTGGAACTTTCTTGGCAACAAGATAGTTCACAATATCGGCGTACCACGGGAGAGAGGCGATAGCAAGGATCGCCTCATCTGGGAAGGTCTCACAAATAGGCTCGATCTACTCAGAATCCCCAAGAAATTCCAATCGGGAGAGATGATCCGCCACCACATTCTTGACTCCAGGCTTATCCTTAATCTCTATGTCAAACTCCTGGAGTAGAAGGATCCATATGGTCAATCTGGCTTTGGCATCCTTCTTTACCATGAGGTACCTGATGGTGGTATGATCAGTAAAGATGATCACCTTAGATCCAATGATGTACGATATGAACTTATCTAGGGCGAATACTACGGCTAGCATCTCCTTCTTAGTGACGGTGTAGTTCTGCTGAGCAGCATCCAAAGTCCGACTAGCGTAGTGAATAGCAAAGGGGACTCCATCCCTCCTCTGTCCAAGCACGGCCCCTACGGCAAAATCGGAGTCATCCATCATGATCTCGAATGGGAGAGACCAATCAGGCGGCTGGAGGATGGGAGCCTCTATAACTAGACTCTTGAGAGTCTCAAATGACGCTAGATACCTATCAGCAACAATGAACTCGGTGTCTTTCGTCAGCAGATCTGTCAACGGCCAGGCAATCCTGCTGAAATCATGTATGAATCGTCGGTAGAAACCTACGTGCCCCAGAAAAGACCGTAACTTCCGCAAGTTGGACGGTGGACTGAGTTTCCTAATGATATCCACCTTGGCCGGATCAACTCCATGCCCTTTTGGAGATGATATGGCCAAGCATCGTCCCTTGACTCTTCTCCCATGAAAGCACAAGATGGACCTCAATGCATCGCTGGAGGACGCGTTCTAGGAAGTCAAGACAAGAATCAAACCCATCGCCGTAGACCGAAAAGTCGTCCATGAAGACCTCCAAGCACTCACCCACCATGTCCAAAAAGATGGACAACATGCACCTCTGGAATGTCGCCGGGGCGTTGCACAATCCAAAGGGCATCCGTCTGAAAGCATATGTCCCGAAGGGACAGGTGAATGTAGTCTTTTCTTGGTCTTCGGGTGCAATTGCCACCTGATTGTATCCGGAGTAACTGTCCAAGAAACAATAATGGCTCTTCCCAGCTAGCCTCTCTATAATCTGATCAATAAAAGGCAGCGGGAAATGATCCTTCTTGGTGGCCTGGTTCAATCGTCTGTAGTCCACACAGACCCTCCAAGAGTGGGTACTCTAGTAGCGATATCCTCTCTAGACTCACTAACAACTGTGGTGATGCATGTCTTCTTGGGCACCACATGTAGCGGACTGACCCATTTGGAGTCAGAGATGGGGTAGATAAAATCGACGCTCTACCATTTCGAGATCTCCTTCATGACAAAATCTCGAAGGTTCGGGTTCATCCACCGCTGGAACTCACACGATGGCTTCGCATCCTCCTCAAGATAGATATGGTGGGATCACAGGGCTGGACTTATCCCCTGGAGATCAGCTACGCTCCATCCTATCGCCTTGCGATTCTTTTCAAGAACCCCCATCAGACGGGATTCCTGCTCTCCAGTCAAATCCGCTGAGATAATGACTAGGTACATCTCATGCTCACATGTAAGGAACCTCTACTTCAGCGATGACATTAAAGACTTCAGCTCTGGTCAACACGGTACTGGTGGATCTGGCCTCTGAAATGTCTGAGTGAACGCGACCAAATCTGCATGGGAGAATGAGAACTCTAGCTGACAATCTGAATTTGGTGAAGGCTGCTCTGCTGGTGTGTCTCTGCTCTGCATGGAATCAACCTATTTTCTAGTTGTAGGCTCTGTGGAAGTTAGACACGGTAGCAAATCATCAAACTCTACCCAGTCTATATATGACTCTGAGGGATCTGTATCAGAATCACAAGAAAACTCTGCCTCATGATCGGGAACCGGCTCTGCTGCCTGAGATGTATCCTGGACCAGGAATGTGCTCTCCAAGCTCTCCTCTACTTGCATATGCGCATCAGCGAACTCTGAAGGTGAGAGGATGGCCTGTGTTGTTGGGTCTGCCCAAACTACCTCGTTGTCTCTAATCACAAAATCACAGTCATGGTGGATGTCTCGCCCTGCCTCTGTCATCGGCTCTGAATCTGAAGGCGGCTCATAGTAAGTTGAATCTCTGGCTCTAGTTTCCCCGACCGTCTCTATCTGTATACTCTCGCCCTCGACGCGAAAGTATACCTTACCGCTATCATGATCGGACACTGCCTTGGCTATGGCCAGGAACGGGCATCCTAAAATGTTTGGGGTATCGGTCACGGACTCAGGGATCTCCATGTTCAACACAACGAAGTCCACGGGGAATTTCAGGCCCTGAATCGCGACGACACCGTCCTTCAGCAACCCCTTCTGCCTCTTGACAGATCGATCAGCAAACTGAAGGACTGTCCTGCTCTGTCATAGAGGGCCCTACTCGAATCTATCGAGTAGGGTTGCCGAAAGCAGGTTGATCGAAGAACCACTATCTAGTAGAGTACGGTCGAACCTCTGCTCATGAATGTGGCATCTGACATACGGGGCTCATGCATCTGGCCTCTTGTCTGGCATATGGTTCTGGATCACAAAGCATATGGCACGAGTGAGCACATGGATCTCTAACTGGTGGTTCCACCTCTTCTTCCTAACTGTAGTCCTGTCTCTGAGGGATCTCTGGAAGAGAGGTATGTGCTCCAAGGCCTCCTGTAGAGTCAGCTGTATTCGAAATCGGTCCATCATATGCTGACTGAACTCTAACTGGTGGGACTTTTTCTGATTTTCTTTTTTAGTCCCCTTAGCCAAGCGGAGTGCTTGGGGAAAGGGGACGGTTGGGTCCTTCTAAGATGAAGGAGTAGGATTGGGTCTGGGCTGCTCAGGCAAAGCAGAATCCACACATACATCATCAATCAACACAGGTGGATTCGAAAATAACAAACCCTTTCGTTTATTCACAGAAGTATCCTGAGATACATGACTGAAGGGAAAACAATAGGACTGGCAGAACTGAAAATGGTGGCCTCAGCACCACCCTCGGCATCTGGAGCAGCGACATCAGTACCGCACTCTGGCTCAACAACTGGTATGGTGGCATCAGTACCACCTCCTCCATCTGGTGAAGCAAAGACCTCAGTACCGTCGGCTGGATAAACATCCTTGGTGGAGTCAGCGCCACCGTCATCATCATCTCTAGCGGCATCAGCATCGCTCTCCTCCTCGTCTAGTGCTCTTGAGGCTGCATGGGGTCGTCGCTCATACGAGGCGCCACCTGCTGGCATCCTACTGCTCCTAAGTGTAACAAAATCAACATCAAACATGTATGCAGCAATATCACCAAGTGAAGCACTAGGAGTGGTAATCTCAGTGAACTCTACCTTCTCAGACTTTCTCTTGAGGTTGTTTAGATTGGGCTCGATCTATGTAGGAATGGCGGCCTTCCCTCTCATAATCTCCCTCATCTCCTGACGAAACGCGTCCATCTCTCATCGTAAGGTGGCCTGCTGCTCGGACATGAGGTGGGATAAGTCATCCGAGGCGAGGTTCTCATAGGTGGGCCCATGAGAACCTAACGGGTGACCTCTCTGAAAGTGAGGTGGCTGTTGTGGAGGAGCGTGAGAGGGGTACTATGAGTGATACTGCTGCTGAGGTTGCTGCTGCCTCCAAGACTGTTTACAGATAGGGACGAGGACCATACTGCTCGTGTGGTGGGAACTGGGGTTGTTGCTGCTGCTCACGCTATTGGTCGTACTGGCCACCCTGAACTGGATGCTGCTGCTGGGAACTGCTGCCTCCGGTCATCCAACGCAATCCGGGATGGTCTCATCGAATCCCAGGCTAGGGTCGGTCATACCATATCCCGTTGACATCCATCAAAGGCTCCTGCTCGTAAGTGGGTCGTGGGAGTACTGCCAGGGGCTCGTCCGGCTGATACACCACCATCTAGATGTCTTGAGATGGTTGTCGACTCTGCCTGTGCTGCTGCCGCTGACGAAGTAGAAGGATCAGCATCGACCCATGCTATCCTCTGATATGGCACGGCCTGTGGGTGGGTCTCCCCTGAGTGTAGAGTCGGGTCTGGGACATCACTGTATAGTTCTCGACCATCTCCTCATAAATGGCCCAGACCTGATCCTCATCCTTGGCGAAATATGAGCCCCCACAGGATGCATTCACTAACCCCTGCAGCTCCGGTGTAAGCCCGCAAAAAAAGCCCTGAACAAGGTTGGGCTTGGATATGTCATGTTGAGGGCACCGGTCTGTGAGCTTTCGGAACCTCTCCCATGCCTCGTGGAATTTCTCATTGGGGATCATGGAGAAGTTGTTGATCAAGGCCCTCGCTGCATTCGTCCGACCGAGTGGGTAGTACTTGTTCAAGTACTCGATTCGGAGCTGCTCCCATGTGGTAATAAATTTTCCTAGATGCTTCAGCCAGTTGGTTGCTCTATCGACGAGGGAGAACAGAAAGGCAATCATTCAGATAGTGTCCTCGTCGACATGCCGATCGTGGACAGTGTTGTAGATCATCTCAAACTCCTGGTGATGAAGGTGTGGCTCCTCAGTCGCGAGCCCATGGAAACAGGGAATAAGTTGAATCGTTTTAGGGGGGAACTTGAAGTCCCCCACAATTGCTGGAAGCACGATCCATGTGTGTGTAAATGTCGATCCGGGGTTGTGCAACTCCCGCATCGGTCTGGCTGGTGCTGGCTGGACTGGCTCCTCAGGCTGATCTGGAATATCTCCCTCACCATTGGCTCTCGGTTGATCTCTGTCTGTTGTCAGCCTCTCCATCTCTCGACGCATCTCGACCATGAAAACTCCCTGATCCCGAATCTATCGCTACATCGTCTCAAGGGAAGCTAACAGGGTGTTGTTGATCGCACCCTGATCCAACACATATGTCTGCTCTTGTCTGGGACCATCGCGCGCTCCTCGCTGCTGGCCATGGTCTCTGCAAAGGCAAAAGACCCAAACTCAAGTGCCAATAAATCAACTGGATGTTGCTCTCTCTGATCGGGAACTGGTATCTCAGAACTGGTGGTAGAAGGGTGGTCAAGGGGGGACAGGGTGGAATCGAACTCGGGTTTGGAGAGCGGATCTCGGCTCTCACAAACCAACCTAGATGAGCGGGCTGGAGTGCTGTAAAGCGGCGCAGTCAAGGGTTGCCTAAGAGACTTCCTGTTCATCATCTTGATCTGGTGAGTGAAGGCAGATGAGATCTGGAAACACACAAGATGAGAAAGCAAACCCCCGATTCACCTACTCAACACTGAGCTGAAGACCATAAAGGTTCGGTCAATTATCATGTCAATTTTTATTAGGTGATCAAGTCAGTCTTTCAGAGCGATTAAGCGAGCTGGTGGGAATCCAATACTCCCAACAGACTATCTCATATAAAAGGCCGGTAGTCTGATAGGAAATCGGATGCAGCTCTATCCTAGTGTGCGGGTCACTCTCTCGCTCATCCAAACCAAACAAGGAGGGGCTTACTCTCCCCAAGATAGATTTTTAAGTGAGATGTCTTTTAGGGTCAAGTGTGTTTAGCAGTCCTAATTTTATAGTTTTTGTTTTTTTAGATATTTTTCAAGCAAACGCCTAACGAATTTTTTGGTTCTCATGGTTATTTAAGTCCAAAAACTGGGGGAGAAGGCGAAAAAGCCGATGCGCGATCACACACAATGATGCATGCAGAGTAAGAAATGCGTACCCGACTCCATCTCTCTACATGCAGGGTGATCCGTGCATAAAAGTAAAGACAGTAGTAAAACTACCCATATGATGCACGAGGAAAATGGCCTTAGACGAAGCAATTCTACACACGAAGCACAGTAGTCGGGTAATCAAACTAAAGTTCTGAGTCCGATCTTGGGAACCACTCGATGTCCTCTACAATAGATCATGCACGCGCTGTATGTGGTTCCTCACGACACATGGACTCGAGCCTAATTAATCCGACTTTTTCTAAGTGAGTTAATTAATTAGGTCCATTTATCGAACTATAGGTGCAGGTAGATAATTAGGGTTGGTCCTTAATTAATTACGTCACAGTCAGAAAAAATCCTACAGCTAAGGCTAAATCGTCGAAAATTAAATAAGCAGTATAAAATGTGATAAAAACCGACGAAAACCAAGGTGAGGTCTCCCGAGCACACCGGTGATTGGCGAAACAGACCCCGACAATCACCACAAAAGTCTCTGAGTGTCTGTTGGTCCTGTATTATTACAATAATAAGTCTGCTGGAAAATAAACTATTCTACGGCTAATCTATTCTATCTACTCTCCCGAACTCCCGTTCACCTTCCTCGCGCTCTCCTACGCTCTGACCCCACGGTTGCGTCAGCTTCCCGAAGAAGCAGCCTCAGTCCTCAGTCCCACGCAAGAAAAGTAAACAAGAGTGTGTCAGACACAAGTTATTATAAAAAATGTTATACAAATGAAATATGAAATTATTGCTAGAAAATGTAAGTAAATACAAAAGGCCGAAAAATGAAAACTGACTACTAAGTCATGCTCCCTGGCAACGGCACCATTCTGATGAGCCAAAAATCACCGAGAGACTAAGGAGAGAAGGCATCAATGGTCGTTGCGACCTCAACCCCTCGATCAGGCTCAATCAAGAAGAATCAGACCACCAAATCAGATAAATCAACAAATCAAATCAAATAGCAGTCTAGCTATTTATTTAACCTGGTATAGCTACCAGGGTCGAACTCAAGGAGCAAGGATTGGCTAAAAGCATACAAAGTAGTCAGAAATCAAAATAGAAGAAGAAAATATTTTTGGTGGATTTTATGGGTTTAAATATTTTGTGTTTTTTTAATTATAAAGAAAATAAAAAGGGCACAATCAAGAATTATTAAAAACACAAAAACAAGTCATAAAATTAAAATAAAAATATTTTTGGAATTTGTAAATTTTCATATGTTTTTGATATTTTTCTCAGATTTTTATGCTTTTTAGTTATTTTTCTAAAAATGAAAGAAGGCAAACAATAAAAACCAATGTGCAGCTAGAATCTAAAGGCTATTTAAAAATAACTAAATAGCCTATAAAATTCCAGAGACAATTTAATGATTAAATAAAGATAAAAATCTAACTAGTGGAAAAGAAAATGCATTTTTTAATGAATTTTTAATGATTTTTCTAAGGTTTTTAGGGTTTTTCAATTTTTAGGGTTTTTTTATAAGTCCAAATCAAACAAAAATTGAAATGAAGCAAAAAGGCAACAAAAGAAACAAACCACAATTTTTTAGAATTTTTGGAGATTTTTAAAATTTTTAGTTAGTTTTTAAAGTTAGACAATAGAGCAAATAGGGGGTTTTGAATTTTTAAAAATATAAAATCAAAACAAAAATGTCCCAAAAAATCACTAAAATTTTTACACAGTGGCAGGTGCCATGTATCCAAATTTCATGAGATTTGGAGTCGATTTGCTATTTTATTCAACCAATAAGATATGCACAGCGCACAAGGACGGAAATGCAAATAAAACAAGTTCTCAGGGCTAAATAATAACAAGTTTTAAAAGTACAAGGGGCCTACTGTAAATTTCACGTCAAATTCAGCACATTTCACAATTCATCCTTCACATGGGTATAAATGCAAATATATAAAACTATCTAATCAAAGCATAACATTCAGAAATATCGAGGGCGTACATGCAATTGTCCTAGATATGCACGTGACGAAGCATGTGTGTCCACTATAGGAGGACTAAAATACAAATAAGATAAACCCTGACGGCTCACATGTAAAAAGTCTCAGAGTGCTACTTTATTTAATAGACTAAACAAGAATTAAAATAAACTGCAGGGTGTCTGGCGCAAATTTCCCAGCCAAAGTGTGCGGGTCACGTGGGTGACAGATGGCAGGTGCTGATAGGCTGATGGACGTGCGGCTCTAGTGCCGCCTTCTGGCAGATCGGACGATCCTGACGATATGGCAGACGTGGGGCGCACGTGGTCGTTAGATCTGGTATTTAACGGCCTGTCAGTATTAGGTCACGAACGGCTCAGATGGCGTCTGGAAGGTAAGTGTGATCTGACGGTAGAGAGGAGGTCTGGAAGAACTGCTCCTTAGCGAAGTTCGCTGGCGAACTGGGGGCTCTCCGGACGCCTGATTGTCGATCAGGAAGGGGGGTTCGTCTCGCGATGATGCTCCGCGTCTGGTGGTAGTAACTGATGGAGCTCCCAACGATCCGATCTTCCGGCGAGGGCGAGGCGACCTGGGAGACTTCAGTGAAGTGGGTGAGAGGCGATCTGGGGGTGAACTCGCACTTATTGACCTGCAAAGGAAAGCTTATGCTCAGAGGAGTTCTCCGACGTAGGTTACTTAATGAGCAACAAAGGGAAGTAGTGTGGAATGGCGAAGGAGGGTTCCGGCAGAGGCGGCGGAAGGAACCTAGCTCGATCTCGACTAGGATAGCCAAGATCGAGATGATCAGGGTATGGAAGGAGGGTGATGATGGGACGGAGCATCGATCTATATGGATGAGAGTGAACAACGGAGCTCTGGCCACTAGGGTGGAGCCGACAGAGCGGAATATGAAGAATCGGAGATAAGTGGACTCAGACTGATAAAAGATCTACCTGATGAATGCAAATCGATCCTGAGCTCCATGAGGGTGCGGTGAAGGTGGTCGTCGCCTCGACCGAGCTGCGGCAGGCTGGGAGGCTCGTAGGTGGCGGCGCTCCAGCCACGTTCGTCGAGCATTGGCTACAAGTGCCCAATCCAGCCACCAAAGAGGGGGTCTGATCGCTGTCTCCGAGGAGATTCTCTTTTAAGGGAGGTTTAGGGCTTGTGGCGTGAGCTGACGCACTGGGAATGAAAGATGAGGAATTTATATGCATCCCAGGTGACGTGGTCAAGCGGGCACGGGTGCACGAATCGAAGAGGATCCGATCCCTCCTAGGGATCCGCGAGGAAGCATGATCCATGAGGAAGAGATAGGCGCAAGAATCGGGGCGAAAGATGATCAAATATGTTCCTGATAATTTGGAGAAGTCGGGTTCGAAAACGGATCCGGGTGAGATGTGATCCAGGGGGAGTTGACTAGGGGTCAACAATCCCCCGTGGACTAATTAGAATTCAGCAACCCAAAATTATTTATAAATTAAATTAAAAATAGTAAATGATTTTATTAAAAAATATTTACAAAATGAAAATTTTTTATTATTTTTCAAATTATTTTTTAGTGATTTTTATTTATTTTTTTGAAAAATAAATTAATGTATATATATAATATAGTATTTTATACAGTTATAAAATACCTATGTATTTTATATTTATATTTTTATTATTTTATTTTTGTGCAATTACTCCAATTTTATATTTTATTTATTTACAACATAA
Source organism: Ottelia alismoides (assembly GCA_037367405.1). Taxonomy (NCBI): domain Eukaryota; kingdom Viridiplantae; phylum Streptophyta; class Magnoliopsida; order Alismatales; family Hydrocharitaceae; genus Ottelia; species Ottelia alismoides. The sequence goes on from JAZKJV010004583.1 coordinate 331,362, forward strand.
AATTTGGGATATAAAATATTTTTATTTTATTTTTCTTATTTATTTACAAGGGTGAAATAAATAGGTCTTTTATTGGTATATACATGGTATATGTACGAGAAGAGAGAGAAACTATTTTATTTTTAGTTTTATTCATTTTTTCTTATTTTTAATTTATTTTTAGAAATATTTACAAATTATGAGAAACACATTTTTATTTTTATTTTATGAAAATAAAATATATAAACCAAGAAGGAAATGTGCACAATGATGAATGACCCTATCTCTCTCTACTTATTTTATTTAGCGATCAGGCCCATCTTGGGTCCTCTCTTGGGTTCAGGACACTCAATATTTATTCCAAATATTTCTATCTTTTTCTTTATTTATTTATTCTTTTATTTTTGCACAAAAACATGCTAATTATGGATATTTACACAAAGCATGCAATTCGGTAACTTATGATATTTACAATCATAAACATCGTATTTTTCCAAGATATGTAGAAAAAATAAAAGAATAAAGAGTGATGAATGGGGATTAATCAGCGGTTTCACTTAATTTAGAGTTAAGATGCAAATATTAGGTTTTGGACCCCTATTGTATAGTATACCTGGATAAAATATTCATTTTATTTATTCTTTATATTTTTATAATTTTGTAAATATTCTTTATAGTATTACATCATTAAAGTGAAATAAAATCATAAATAATACACTAAAATAAATAAGTCTATGTCCATGCATAGATGAATATACTATACATATACTTATATAAGTAATATCTATATTTAATTAAGTATACAAATGATATCAAAAAAATAAAATAAAAATATATTTATGTATATTTAAATAAGTTATAGATATAAAAATTCTGCATATAAAATAATAAAATGCAAAATAGAAAATACACTATATAGATAAATATACTTATATTAATACCTGTAAAAATAAACACATAATATATTAACTCATAAAAATAAATAAAAACCATTTTAAAATACTTCAGAAAACAATAAACATTTTTTTGTTTTTTAACTTTTACTAAATTAATTCATTTATTATTTTATTCTTAATTATTTATTTTTTAGGCAGTTTTGTCATCTAGTGGCCTTACGTGAACCAATGGGAGCCCGATCTCATTTGACTCGGATCATTACCCTGGACCGCATAGGCCTGGCGTCATTCAGAGGTTTTGACCTCATTTCAACCAATTTTGGAGCCCGATCCTTACACCCATTTGGACCAATTTCTTCTCAATTGTTACTCCTCGATTATAGCTCTTTCATGTCGTCATCTTTCATCGATCTGAGGGTCCATCTATTAAGGTGTCACCTCGATCCAAAGTCACTCATGTATAAGATATCTCCTCCGATCTTCATTCGACTTTGATTCCTCTTCCTCCACTAAAACCCTAATCATCAAGCATTTGGATAATCCTGATGACAGCAGGGTCCTCGAGGACGTTCAGCGCATGCGTATGACATCGAATCGAGGTTGATCTAGGTTAGTCACCTCCTCCACTGCGAGCTCGCTTCCAGTCGATCCAGTTCAGCTAGAGATTCTTCCTTTCACGTTCTTTTCGTTACTAGGTGCAACAGTAGAGTAGTGTAGCATTTTGTTTCTTGTGACTTTGTTTAGTTTAATGTAAAATCCAAAAATATAACTCGTCGGAGCTCCAGCTCCACCCCCTGATTCTACTTGTTCTGACCATCTCCGCCTCCACGATCACCTCCAACATCTTACCCTATCGCTACTCTACACCCGACGCATATCCACTCCCCCTAATCTCAATTAGGTCAGGAGATCCGCTCCCCTCCTCTACCACATGACCGAGGAGGGCCACCTTGCCTCATTTCGCATCCATTTCCCCCAAAAGAGAGCCTTGACCTTCCCCTTCTCATTTTCAAGCTAACTCTATCGGTCAAGGCGCACAATGACCCCATGTGGGTCGATTTTATCAAAAAGTAGGTTCCTAGAGCTCCTGAATTACCCTGATCTTTGAGGACCATTCCACCAGCTCTTAGAGACACCTGAGCCCACTAGTAGGTTCGAGGAGCATCCAGATACCTTCCCTGACATTTTGCAATGACAAAGAATCGGAGGAAGCAATTGTGCCTGATCAAAGCTCGAAAGAACATGTGTTCTTCCCAGTTCTTCCAAGCCACCCCTCTATCGTTTGACCAGGAGCCTTACCTTGTTTGCTCAGCTACTGTTAGATTCACAAGACATCGACCATCGATCTCTCCATTGAGATATAATCTAAGCCATCTGAAGTCGAAGCATCATCTGTCATTGCGAGGATGACACGTGGATAAGTAGGAGCATCAACGTCGTCTGATCGTGCGGCGGAGGGTAATATTGCCATGTACCCTCCCATATTTTGTATTTTATTTTTAGTACTTAAACATTTATCTGTAGCGTAAAAAGTTTGGGCATTTTGTAGTTTACCCCATGTGCCTCCCATATTTGCATTTAGGTTCAATCCATGTCACCTCACATGCTCGTGAGCGTGAGGTGACTGGGCTTTTTACCCCTAAGCCCCTAGGATTTTTGTATTTCATTTTAGTCCTTATATTTGAGCTAATAGTGTAATACTTCTTGAAAAATTACATCTGGCCTCACAGACTGTGTAGTAATTACATAAATACACCTTTAGGTATTATTTATTGGATATATATATATAGGAAATTTGCATTTTTAGCCCCATATTTCTCTAAGGTGTTTGGGATTAGTCCACAAACTTTAATATTTGTATAAATTACCCAATCAGATTGTATTTCTCCTTGTAGATTTTATTTTGTTCAAAAATATCTCATGGCCTTTGAAAATTCCTAAAAAAATAACCATAAATACATGATATATATATATATCACATTTATTATTTGTTAGGTATTTAAGTTTTATTTTCTATTTAGTACAAAATAAAGCACTTATTCCCTATTTGACTATTACAATCTCAAAAAATATAAAATGGTTTGAAAATTTCCAAAAAAATATAAATATTTTGTTTATTATGGTATTTTGAACCTATAGACCAAAAATCACTAAAAACAAAAAAGAAAAGCACTAAAAATAAAAAAATCTCAAAAATCCTCATAAAACTACAAAAAATTGAAAGTTTCAAAAACATTTGTTTCTATTTTTGAATTTTATTTACTATATTTATTATATATTAAAAATAGTTTTGGAAATTTTTGAGCAATTTAGCTATTTTTAATTTCCGAAACATTTCAGCCTATTTATCTTAATTAATATTTTGCCTTATTAATTCAATTAAAAATATAAAAAATAGATAAAAATATAAAAAGCCAAACAAATTTATTTTACGATTTTTAAAATTTTATATCTATATTTATAAAGATAAAAGTTATGTCTATACATATATATCTATATGTACTTATATTATAATTATTAACTATTATAAAAAAACTAAAAATCAGAAAATTTAGAAGTAAATAAAAATAGTGAAATTAAAAATCTCAAAAATATAAAATAATTCCAAAAAATAAATAATTTAAAAACCCATAAAAATCCAAAAGCCTTTAAAACCCCTAAAAAACATCTATTATATTTTTTTAGTTAATTTTTGTTGTCTATCCCTCGTTCTCCCTGTGTTCAACCCCTACTGTACTTGTCCGTTATACATTTTGTTGCAGGGTATACTAAATTTTCCCTTGTATGGTTGATTTATTTCATTGTGTAGGCTAATTGTTGATCGACCACATGATCTTGTGAGAGGTCACCTCAACGATATTTTATCTTCACTTTTCAATGAGGATAATTTTTAGACCCTCGCATAATCCGTGACATCATCCCCAAGTGTATAAACACTTGGTAACATAGGCCTGAATGTCCAGCATCCAATTCACCTGTATATTACAAATAATAATGGAAATGAAGATGTCACTCTCTCACGAAAATAAAAAGTAAATAACTATGGTAATTATCTTCTTTCTCACTATCATGCTCTCCCCAAGTAGCTAACAAGTAGAGCGACTTCTCTCCTCGCAGCTCAGGTGATTCAACCACTTACGCAGACGCCTTCGCCTAAAGGTAAGAGAAGTGATTCGCTTAGATAATAATTTTCTCAAATAAAATAAAAAGAAAGAAAGAAAAATAGTGAAATAAAATAGCACACAAAAACCTATCCTGCGTGTTGCTATCCAGTAATGGCAACATTCGTCGAAACACTTTTGGTGAGGGTTTAATGTATCCTCACAAGGAGAGAATATTGTCATTGTGGTGATTGTCCAGGAAAGATGAATTAGACACCAAATAACCCATAAATAGATGAAGCAATGCAAAGCAAAAATATGGAGTTAAAATTTATTATAACTTTACAAATAATGTGTATAGGTGTAAGTACGTGTAGAGGTCGAATACAAGGAGCACGTGGAATAGAGCACAAAATTGGACTATCCGAGGACTACGCAGTGGATCTATCTGGCCATTCAGGAGCTTCAAAGATCGTCGGAGATGCACGGGAGGGGGGATAAAAGCTCGTCTCCCTTGACATACTTCCCTATTCTTCCTCCCTTGCTCTCCGTCGTTGGATCAGCAACGGATGTCAAGTCGGCCTCCAGTTGTTGGATGTACCATGCCTATAGCCGTAAAATCGCGGCCTGCGATCTAATCTCGAATGTCCATCGGCAAAGCGATATCGGGCCACTACATTGCGGTGTGTTTCAAGTGGAGGAAGCAGAATCATTGGATCGTGCACTCTCTTGGGGGAATTGCATATTTCACCCCACGATTTTTGTATTCTAGTATTTAATGTTGTAAATAAAAGTTAGCGTGTAAATGAAATTAGATTTTTACAACTGGACCCCCGAACTTTATGAAATTACATTTAGGTCGTATCCAGCTCAGCCCACGTGTCATCCCACGTGAGCTGGGCATTTTGTACTTATACCCCTGGAGGATGTTGTATTTCATTTTAGTTCAATAAAATTCTATTTACGTTTCATTTTTTGGTAGAACTGCAATCATGCCCCTGATGTTTATTTTATTTGCATTTCTGCCTCTACTAGGACATTGATTATTGAATGTTTTATCCATTTATTAAATTTAGTAAATTGGCTCCTAAAAATGTGCAAAAATAGGGATAAATGCTTTACGTCATGTACTTCCATGCCACGTGTCACTTTGCATTTTTGAGCTTTTTACCTATTTATTAAAAATTAAAAGGAGCTTATATATTCCTTTTTCAACCTATAAAGTACAAAAAAATATCAAAACATTTTTGGAAAAATATCAAAAAATTATATGGAGTTTAAATATTTATGTATTGAGTCCAAAAAACAAAAAACCTAAAAATAAAAAAGAAAATGATAAAAAAATCATAAAGCTCTAAATCCGACAAAAATATAAAAAATTCTACAAAAATAACAAAAATATGTTTTTCTATTTTATAATTATCTATATATTATTATTTAAAGATTAAAATTGATTTGGGTAATTTTGGGACTTATTTATTATTTTTAAAACCCAAATCAATTTCAGGTTATTTATTAATCCCTTATTCGGGATATTTTTACTTTAAAAATACATAAAATTAGAAAAAAATCCTAAAAAATCACAAAAATATTAGAAAAATATGAAAACCTAAAAAAAATATTTTTTGAATTTTATCTATATTTATTATCATTTATAAAATACTACTATATATTTAGTATATAAAGCCTTATATATGATATATTGTTTATATAAAAAATATATTATAAAAAGATCAAAATAAAAAAATACAAAATAAGAAAATTAAAAATCAAATACAAAATTATAAAACCAAAAAAAATAAAAAAATATAATACTAGAAATCAACAAAAAGATCTTTATAAATGAATGACTTGGTTGTACATGAATAACCTTAGGCAACCTGTTTTGCTCTCTATGGTTCGACCTCTACGTGCTTATTCACTATGCATTTTATGGTAGAGAAAATAAAATTTAATTCCACATTTTTTCTCTTAATTGAATTATGTGTATTGAGGGTTAATTGCTTATTAAATCCAAGGTCTTTGTTGGTCACATCGATGACGGTGTTCCCACCTTGTGTGGAACACATTCCCAATGATCATTTTGGGTTTATCAGAGTCCTACTGCAAAATATACAAAAGTTTTACACTATAACTCAATTTTCTAGACTAAAAAGAAAATACAAATAATAGGGAGTTATGTAGCAAAATTACCCTCCTGGGCATTGGCCAAAGGTCTGGATCTTGTCATTTATGCACATGTGGACCCCTTAACAATGGATGACGCTTTGCTTGGGAGAGCCTAGATTAGATTTGTGTAGTTGATCTGGCAACTGAGGATGCAAGCATCCGTCGACTCTTGGAAGATCAGGGGCACCATTCTTGATCTAACGGTCGAGACACCGACTGGAAGAACAAGGGAAGAACTCTCCCTAGGTGAGCTTCGATCTCTACTCTTCGATAACTCCAGACACCTAGGAGACTCCCAAGTGGTTCAAATGATGTTTATGATCTTTTGTGTTGATTGGTAGCCTCAAAAGGATCTAGGACCCATCGATGGGTTCTTGGGGCTTAAATAAGGGAAGAGTACATGGAGCTACTTCGACGGGACAAAACACGACCCAAAAAAGGTCTTTAGACCTCCACAACCTGTAGAAAATTTCAACACACAAAAATACATGTTTTGTGGTTTCCGATCGTGGTGAAATTGAGTGGAGCAAAGTCAGGCAGAGCTCTCCAGTGAGGTGGCGGAGATGGAGGGCTTAAACCTCGATCTGAGCTAGATCGAGGGGATGGAGGTGCGTAGGACGTATCTGGAGCAAAAGGGAAAGAGATATGGGCGAAATGTGGGTCAGATGACACAAGTGCACGAGGGCACATTCATCAGAGCTGAACTCTTGTGAACTTTGAATTTAAAATATCACGGAATAAATTATGACATTTATTGAATATCCTAACCTAAGTCTTAAGAATATAAAGAAAGTAAAAGATAGGGCTCTACTTGTCAAAGCTGGGAGCTGATGGACCACCGGGCAAAGCTCACCAGTGATGGAGATCTACTAGAGAAAACACCCCTTCCTCTACACCAAATCGACAAGCGAGAAAGCCTATGTCACAAGCAACCTCATGCACAAGAATTTTGGGGAGTTCGAGAGTTCAAACAGTATCACATTTGAAATGAGGCTAATGACTTATTTTTATACATGGAGATCTTTGACCGAGGCTTCTAATCACTTCACTGATACATCCATTGAGGCATATATGACATGAAAGACTGAAGATCGAGGAACAAAAATAATGAAGGCATCAAGCCAAAATAATGCAAAACGAGGAGGGAAAATCGAGGAAATTGGTAGATCAGTGGGTCAGACAGGCCTAGGGTGTTGGCGGACCAGTTGGCCGGCAGGTCAACCGAGGTCGCCCTCCCATTAGGACACATCAGCCCGCTATAAGCGAAAATAGAAATAAAAATGAAAAATAAGTCAAAATAAAATAATAATTTATTTATCTGATTTTTGGTTAAAATATGAAAATATTTATTATTTTATGTAGTATTTTAATTTAATTTTAATTTATTTTTTGAGGTTATTTGTTGTTTGTTACTTTTTACAAGTATAAATATAGGTATATTTACCTATGTATTAGGTATTTTAATTTTATTTTCTTTTATAGATTTATTATTTTGTATAAATAATTTATGCATTTATAACTTAAATAAACATATATAAGTATATTTTTATTGTATTTTCTAAATTATTGTACACTTAAATAAATAAGTTATTTATTATATCAATATATGTATATATATTCATCTATATATGATAATTCACTTATTTATTTCTATTGTATTTTTAATTGTTTTCTTTCATTTTATTATGTACATGTATTTCATATATTATTTAAAAAATTAGAAAAAATATGAATTAGTGAAAATAAAAAGAATAAATAAATTAATTATTTTATTCATGTATAATATACAACAGGTTATTTAATTGAATGAAACCATTCACTAAATAGGTTATTAAATTTTATATACAACTAAAGATGAGTTTGGCCAATTTTGATACAGTATGGTGAAGATACAGGATTGTGATGTTTAGATTTTGGCTTGTTATTCTGAGTGTATAGGGCACCTTGGGCATTATTTTTATGTGAAATATTTTTTTTTATTTTCCTATATATTTTTATCTACAACTTTCATGTACAAAGTTTATTGGTTTGATGTATAGATAATGAGGAATAAATTATGTCCCAAATTGGCTTTATTGAAGAATAGAAATATGGTTTTTATTGATTTTTTGGCCCTTATCTCCCCCTACATTCTTCCTTGTTGACCCAGTCATCATTTTGCCTAGGTCTCGGATTTAGGGTCATTCAATACCTATGGTATTTAATTTATTTTTTTCATTTCTTTATTATTTTATTTTAAATTTAAATACAACAATTTATGCAATATTTATGAGTAAAAAATAGAGATTATTTTATACAAGATAATGTTATATATATGCATTTATCTAGGGTTTAAATGCCAAAATGAAAGAATAAAGATGATGAAATAGATATTCATCAATTTCTCAGTTCAAAATTTAGTGATGATTAACTAAAATTTTGAAAAAGAGCAACTGTAAAAATCGGTCGGATTTTGACACCTTCATCATTACCACCATGATTATTAACACTAGGATCATCTGGGGATCAATGCCATTATTCTCAAAATTGATTTTCACAAAGTCGATACTATTTTTGGCCATTCATACCGGGGGCTTTAATGGTGGCAAACTACCCAAACATTTTCATAAACTGGATTAAAGCCCTTTTAGAGACCACTTGAATAAATTTTAAGGCTAATGGTTTGTAGATGGGGTTTGTACATCCGGTTCTTAGAGTGAGACATGATGATCCTATATCCTCAATCCTATCCTTCATTCTCTCCTGATTTTAGATGTTATGTTAGCTAAATTGTTGACAAGGTTGATTTCAAGGGTTTCCATAACCTTGGCATGGATTCAATGATTAATAATGTCAAAATTGCTATGACCTCCTGATCTTCTTGGAGTTCAATGAGAACCAACTAAAAAGTGTTCTCACCATATTAAAATCTTCAGTCAACTATCTGGTCTGAAAATAAACTAAATGAAGTCCTCCTTCAATGGATTAAATATCTTCCATGAAGACTCCTTGAAAATAAAATAAATATCAGGTTGGATGGAATGTTCCTTTCCCTTGAACTACCTAGGTATTCCTATGCCTAGGAAAAGATTACTAATGAAAGATTGGTCTTCTATCTTACCAACTTGACGTCCAAACTTTAGGATTGGAAGGCTAAAATCCTCCTCCTCCTGGCTAGAGTTAGCCTCCTAAACTCTTTAATAACTCCAGTTATCATTCACTTGATGAGTTACCTGAAGATTCCTATTGGCATCATTAACAAGATTGAAGAGATTATGCTCAAGTTTCTTGGGGGGTGGGGGAACTCAAACTTTAGGGTGACTTTGAAGGTGGCATGGTCAAAAGTGATTCGATCGATTTATAGTGATGGTCGAGGGATTATGAACTTAAGATTATCCAATGGAACTTTTCTCTCTAAGTTTGTAACAAATGCGGTGGATTTTAAAAAACCATGGATCTCCAAAGTTTTGAGTGTCGCTTATTACCATGGTGGTCCAATAGCTTATTGGATGGTCCAAAACTAAGACATTCCTTCAAGTGGAAAAGTCATCTAGATGATGTGAGATTAATACTTCATGTCATACATAAGTCTATTAGGGTGGGTGATCATTCCTCTCTTTGGAAGGACCCTATTGCGAACGGTAAATCTCTGCTTCAGAGTTTCCCAAACCTCTCCCTTTCATTAAAAAACACATTAATGTAATGTAGGGTCTGAAAGATTGGAATTCTCGATTCAATCGATTCAAAGCTCTTGAAAATAGGATCCCTGTAAGTTTGTAGGAATCGACAACCTCCTTGAGAAGGAGACTGCAAGAAATTTTTTACTATCTAGATCAAACTGAAAACGATTCACTTGTCCACCCAACTACTGATGTTGGTGGTGTTCGTAATTCAACTACCGACCAGTTGCACTCCTTGTCCGTTGATGGGGGTGTCCGAACCAAGACAAATTTGAATTTCTGAAAAAAAGCGTTTTGATCCCCAAGTCTCATATTTTTATATGGCTCCTTATGCACAATAAGATTGTGATGCAAGAAAACTTCAAAAATGAATGTCTCAAATGTTAATAGATGTCCATTTTGTTGTAATCAATCTTAAACCTATAAGAATTTATTTGAAGAGTGTGATAGAAACCAAGTTGATCTTTGCTAAAAGTAGCCCGGAGGCTTCGTTCGATGATTTCACTATTTGGATTTCGGGTGTTGGAAATCAACCAAACTATTTAGTGGATTAGAGAAAGCGTGCAAGAAAAGCAACTCTATAGTGGTCTACTTGGAAAGGTCGTTTTAAGTTGGCATTTGACGGTAGTCCTTTTGATATAAACATAGTGGGGAGGGAAGCAATGATAATTTATGATGCTAGGGATGCTATTTTGGTGGTAGAAAATTTGTAAAGAGCTTAAAATAGGATAGATTTTCCTTGTGGGTCTTTCCTTGTTCCAAGTCCTTAGGGGGTGATTGTATTATGTACCAGAAATTATCTTCTTTTGTGTGGTATCTTTGGGGATTTCGTCGATCTCTGATGGATGCGGTGATCACTCTTTTGGACTCTTTGGGAAGGCTAAATAGTCTACCTATTTATGGAGGGCTTTTGGTTATTGGAAAGACCTGGTCCAAATTCAGTTCTGGATGCCTAAAATATCGATTTTGTTTTTGTTTATTGATGAACTCTTGTTTTGAGGTGTAGCTTTGTGACACACTTTGCTTTGCTGTGCCCCGTGTTTGTGCGGGCCTCTTATCTTTTGATGTACTATGAACTACTATTTGATGGATGTTTGATCAATGAACTAGAACATTTTTTTCTAAAAAATCGAGTGATGTACAATCAATAAAGTAATGCAAAACAGTTATAACTATTTATTTCAACCATGACCCAAGAACGAAATACACGCACACACACGCGCACATTTGCATGTGCGCACACATGCTACACCTACGCATGTATATAATTACTTTCATACATACATAACATCATAACATGTGAAGAAGCTAGTAAGAAACATATATTCTATCTTTTACTGCAATTTCAAATCTGTGAAAGCCTCTTTAGTACCATCTTAGTTTATCCAATTGCTTATTTTTTGTGGGGTTAATCGTGCAGTGGGTTAAACTTCGCGTTTCTCCTTGTTGTGACATCTCCAATGTCTTATATTAGATGAACCAAATGGCTTGATCGTTTTATCAAAAAAATAAAGTATTTTACTGGAAATCTTGTTCATCAACAACCAATCAAATCAACTATGAATATACAATTACGTCAAAGCATGTACGAAAATATCATTTATCAACTTATTAGACTAAAATAAACGTTACAATTTCATTACAATTAACTTTAACATATTACTCCAATCATCCTTTCATACGCATTTACTATTCTCTTTTGTCAACTAGGTGGAATTCCACAACTTATTATGATAACATGACATTAACTACTAAGGATGTTCACGATACTAAAATACGCGGGATCATAAGCATATGTCTGACCATTATATGATAGAAAGAAAGTCTAGACATGGAGTAACAGTTAATATGCTTAACTCATGAACGAAATAAATCACAAATTCATAACCCCACAATTTCAACTTTCCTCATGCTAAAAAAGCAATCTATCTTTAATCATGTATGCACAAATACAAGGGTTAATCACCATTGTTGTCGTTGTTGATGGTGATCTCATATCAAAATATCATCCATCAAAACATCAACAATCACATCTACCATAGTGAAGACTCCAGACTACAAGTTTTTAGGTGCACCACACATCATCTTAAGCTTACTAAGCCTCAAGTAGTATCCATACAACTTAGGCATTACTTGAGCTCTCAAGTAACATGGCCTGCATGCATTTTGACTATCTCATGTCACTAAATCAGCAATAATTATATCCATGCTTACTCAGAGTGGATTATAAATATAAGTATTCATATAACAATATTAGCCAACACTCGCAATAAGTAGATACCCATACACATCAAGAAGATAAATCCATAGCCTAAACAATTAATACGACGCAACCATTGAGCAGTACATCCTTAGAGAATGCTATCTATGTGTTGTAATTAGAAATTAATTAGCATTGGTTTAGGATGCTAATTAATTGGTAAAACTGGAATTCCTAATTTGAAAGGAGGAGTTAATATGGTAAAAGTGTTATGTTATATTGCTTGATTCTAAAATTTTGATGGATTTATACATGAGATCTCCTTTAAGCTCTTGAAGTAAAAGAAGATAGAAGGAGTGAAGGTCCACATTACCACACACTTGCATGTGTGCCCTCTGCTTTGGCTCCAATTCCACCACCTAATCGGCTCAAACTAGGGCTCGAGAGAGCCGATTCAGGTCTTGGATCGTGATAGTATTGTCGTGGACTTTATTTAAGAGGTTAAATAAACTAATCTACCGGATTAATTTAGGAATTCAATTATACATGATGCTTGGAATTCCAATTGTTGTAGAACATTGGAGAATCCAAACGTTGGGGGTCCAACGGACTCCCTTTTATGGTACGGCTACAAATTCAAGGGGTCTCCTTAACATCTATTTCTTCTTTGGTGCGATTGTTTTTTCTCACACGTTTTTTTTTTGTTGTTGAGCTGTTTTCACCAACGAAAAATCTCTGTATTCTCGCTTTCCTTATTATTTAAGGTACTTTCAAGGA